>CM033469.1:10611259-10627517 GCA_019447015.1 Hymenochirus boettgeri
CTATTAATATGATTGGGCATATTATATGATTGGGCTATTATAATATTGATTGGGCTATATATATGATTGGGTCTATATATGATTGGGCTATATTATTGATTGGGCTATTAATTATGTGCTATATGTATATTGATATGAGGCATATTATAGTTGTGTTGGCTATCTATTATATGATTGGGCTATATTATAGTGATTGGGCTATATTATATGATTGGGGCTTAGTATGATGCTTTTATTGGGGGGATGATGGGCTATATATGGATGATTTTGCTGGCCTAATTAATATGATGGGCTTTTATATGATTGGTTATATATGAGGATAAAGGATGGATTGGGCTATATAGTATGATTGGCATATTTTTCTGAGTGGCTATATTATATGATTGGGCTATATAATATGATTGGGCTATATTATATGATTGGGCTATATTATATGATTGGGCTATATTATATGATTGGGCTATATTATATGATTGGGCTATATTATATGATTGGGCTATATTATATGATTGGGCTATATTATATGATTGGGCTATATAATATGATTGGGCTATATTATATGATTGGGCTATATAATATGTAGCTCAATCAATGTCTCTAATATTGTTATCTTGTCAGTTTCAAATTTTACAATCAAAAAAGGAAAAACCAGAGATGTATATTTGTCAGTGTTTAGCAGAGTACCTGGCGTTGCCTGTTTTTTCTAAAGATCAGACCCAAACCTACATCCCAAATTCAAATTCAACTGACCCACACGTGCTGCCTGTCCTGACCCACAGCTTTCTAACCAAACCTGACCCATTTAAACTCACTGAGGGTCAGCTTAGCCCCAAACCTTAGGTGTCAGAAAGATGCAGGATTCTAGGCTAGATCTGATCCCCAATTAACATACCTCACAACATTGGGAAATGCAAAAATGGGACAAGTGAGTAAGAGAGATGGGGGGGGGGGGGTGTGTGGCAGTGTGCAATCACAGAAAAATCTGACCACATCCACTTTGCTAAGACCAGTTAGGAGAAAGACATAAGGCTAGGGAAAAGAGTGTGTAAATGGCCTTTAATACTGGGACTTCAGTAGTTTGTAAGAAAAAAAGACATAAGGTGTAAAATAAAGGTTAAAGGGCATGTTCCCCCCCTAACTAAAATTTAACCCACTACTGGCCTCACTGTATAGTGTTAAAAAACATCTCAGCTTCTTATGATTCTCCTGAAGTGCCTGTCCAAAGTCCAGGAAACTGAAGAGTGGCAGTTGTCTTCCTGCAAAAAAGGTCTCAGCCTCCTGTGTTGCCTCCAGGAGATATTCCCTGCCAGCCCCCAACGGCTGTGTCATTTTGTTAAAACAAGATTTAGAATGCTACATACAGCCCTTCGTTCCTGCAGCGCTCTCCATTGATGGCAGCCGCATCTGTGATTGGCTACCTCTCAGCAAATCACAGATGCAGCTACCGGTCTGTCCCCCTGCTTGTAAGTTCTGTCAAGCAGGGAGACAGATCATTGCACTGGAGGATCGAGGGGCTGGAGGATCGAGATTTAGAAGTAACAATCTAAATTTTTTTCTAACACGGCGGTTGGGGGTGGGCAGGTTTGCCCTAAATTATATATTTTTTATTAGGGTGGACATGCCCTTTAACCCCTTGCAGTGCAGTTGTATTGCAGTGTGGCAGTGCCATCCCATTCACAGTTCTTTCAGCTTTCATCAGCTTTCCTTTAGTAAAATGTAATTACATTGTGGTGCACATACACATTTCACGGTTGTCAGCACCCTGCAATGGTTAAATACACATTTCCTTAGCTGTTTTCTTTGACCTCTGCACCAGACTGCTGAAAACTGTGATCTCTATGAGAATCTGCCTGCCCAACCCTCAGTACAATCTTGGATTGGTCAGGTTACCTCTCAATCTTGACTCTGGGTGAACCACAAGTGAGAGGAGGAGACTGAGTGTGCGGTAACATGACATAGTGACATCAAATGTTCTGCTGCTCCTCATGATTGACAGCCCTATCCTCCTATCACAGCAAGAACAGAACAAAATGAAAAGTAAATTACTGTCCTGGACAATCTGACATTTTGAAGTTATGTAATTAACTAAGGTGATTACTTAATTCACCACCAGGTGGCATCACATAAGTTAATTAAATAGAGTCCAAAAAAGAGGTTTGTGGTGTTTGTTGTAAATATGCCTATGTCCTTTTCTAGGTCCTTAAACATAAGTATACCAAGTCTCATGAAAATTGTCCAAGGCGTTTGAAGGTTTTTCTGTAACATACTGTACATAAATACATGCATACATATATACATACATTGAGTTTGATAGATAGATAGATAGATAGATAGATAGATAGATAGATAGATCATATAGAGATGATACGATAGATAGATAGATAGATAGATAGATAGATAGAATAAAAGCAAATTATTTCAGTCTATTAAGCCTTTAAATTCTACTCGCATAGATTCTACTTTGGGCATTTCCAAACACCTGTTTCCCATGTACAGTCTGACATTTTTCGTTGCAAAATTGTTTTACTGTGAGCCCATTTAGCACATGTTTCTGTGTCAGGTTGCCTTTTTCAAACATTGGAAGTCACATTCCAAGTGCAATTCTGCCCCCTTCAATCCTACATCTGGTAAACTTGAACTCTGCTAAAAGTATAAAATGGCTAGTTTAATCTGCACATATAAATGGAAATTTGCAGTGGGTTCCAAAAAAAAAAAATATTTAAAGATATTAAGGTGTTAAGTTTGAAAAACAGAAAATTCTTAGAATACAGATCTGGTGGAATTATTTGCTTGACGTGCCCTTTCTCTTTGGGACTAGTTGATGTGACGATGTGTGAACCTATGCAAGTGGCAGTTTTAGGGATTAGATTATTGTATTGATCAAATTCATTTTTGACATTTTATTTTCATTTTTATACATTAAAAAATTAAATATACATTGTATAAACACAATCCCTGCAAGAAATAGGAAACCTTTTATTGTGTGTGTGTGTGTGTGTGTGTGTGTGTGTGTTTCCATGTTATATATGTTTATGTAGATAGTTTATATTTTCACTTATTTATCATTTTCTTTCTTGACTTTTATTTAAAAGAGATGTGGCTTACTTGCTGCAATACCAAATTTTGGGGATCTCAAAAAAATCTGTTTGATCTGGAACATCAAGATGTGTATATCCACTAATCACTGCACCAATCATGATATCTCCATCTTGTATATATTCATATTCATCTTCTATAATTAATTTAAAGGTTTCCAGATGACAAGCAGAACTAATGGTCTTAGATACAGATCTGCATGGTTCCACACAAAGAACTATCAGATAAATTAGCACTTGTAAAGGTTTAGATACAGTCATATCTCTCAGCATGGCTCCCCTATAGAATACAATGTATCCCAATACAAGATAAAAGATAAAATAGTTTCTCCGGCAGTCAGTAGCACAGAGCATCACAGAGGATACAGGATTCAGCTTCATCTGTAAATTGTTGTAAGGAAACTGGCTAATCCAACCATTTTATAGAGAAAAGAGGGATAATTATAGAAACATCTGCTGGGATCTCTGCTCAGTTAATGTTACATTCCCTTATCCCATGGTCTGTTATTGTAATGTTAATTGGCAATAAGAAGCTTTTATTCTAAATTGGAAAATAGTAAATAATAAATTGTTCATAGATGTGTTATGGCTCACCACTGGTCAGTTTATCACTTTGCCCATTCATCTAGTGTTTGGCATTGGAAGATCAGCGTTTGTCCTCAAGAATTCCATGTTCAACATCAAAATTTCTTCCTTCTTTTGCTCAGTTTGTTGATTTATTTTGCGTTATCGGTATTTATGACAACAGCATAATCCCCTTTGTGTGTTAATGCACTTTGATTGTGTTGTGCTAGCATTTGTGCCCTATGGATTTCGTCGTTTCTCGTGATTGGCGGTTTTGTTACATCAGCTTCTTGTTTTGCACTGGGGACTTGGGAGTTTTATACAGATTTCTGATATCATTGCTGATCCTGCTTTGTTTACCGAACCTCTCGTTCTTCTTGTATCCTGACTAGAGATGGCTGAACTTGCGAAAATCCGTTCCGCTCGAGCATACATGGATTTTCCGAAAAAATACGAAAATTTGAAAATCTTTGTGATAAGTCATTAAAGTCAAGGGGGAAAAAAATCCAGAAATTTCCGCCTAAATCAATGGTTTAAATAGCAGAGGTGTAATAATTTAATGCTTGCAATCATATGATCACACATTAACCAATCATATTTGAATTTTATTATTCAAATATGATTGGTAAATGTGTGATCATATGATTGCAAGCATTGAAATATTAACCAATCATAATTGTTCCTTCAGCAAACCTATATAAAGAGGTGCAAACCCTGCAGAGCTCAGAAGTCATTGGAGTGATGGCAGAAGAAAGAAGACCTCTGCAACACCAGTGATTTTGATGTCGCCAGCACCGGCGGTGTCATTAGGGGCTGCAGTGATATCGTCCAGTATTGGTGAAATCAGCAGAGTTGGTGTTGCCGGCTGAAAAGAAAGAAGACTTCGGCTCAAGATGTCAGCAACACCGGCAACGTTGATGTCGCCAGCACCGGCGGTGTTATTGGCAGCCGCAGTGACATTGCCCAGTGTTGGTGACACCAGCACAAATGGTGTCACCGGCTGGGAAGAAAGAAGACATGCCCCCAAGGGTTCTTCTAAGAGCCAATGAAGGGTCCTGGTTTTGAGCTGCAGGACCCCCTTGCCAGTGCCACAAGTTCTAAGTACCTGGAATGGGGGTCCCGGTACAAGCTGCGGGACCCCTTAAACTCCAAATGGCCCAAAGTTCGGAAAGCAGAATCCAGGAAATCCGCCTCGGATCTCCAAACCCGCCATATCTAATCCTGACCTGCAGCCTGACCCACCACTGTTTTTCTTTAATATGCTTTTGTTCTACTGTTTCTAATTCTTCTATGCCCAGCTCTCTAGTGCATTCGTCTGGGACAGTTTCCTTTCCCTTGGACCGGAACCTGGTGTCTACCTTGCAGCACAACATCACTACCATTAGGGGCTCTGGAAAAGACAGGCAGGCACAAAGAGTGCTAATCCTAGCTAGGTTTAACAGTCCAGCTATTATGGAGCCAACTGGAGAGACTAAATCCTTGGAAGAGGTAAGACATTTGATTGCTAAACTTCAGCAAGAATTACTCGTCCTGCTGATTTCATCTTGCGTGATGGTTTCCTGTTTTTTCAAGGTAAGATCATTGTTTTACAACATTGTCATGATCAACCACTTTCAGTCCACTTTTGGGGTTTCCACGACTTTTACATAGGGATTTCTGGTGTCCTAAAATGTTAGATGACTGCAAGAAATATGTATCCTCTTGCTCTCTTTTCCATGGGGCTGTTATCCATGATTTCAGTGAATTTCTATGTATATTTCCCAGGATCTCTATAGATTTCTTTCTCCAATAACTTGAATATCATTCTTGTTGTTGCTGACAGGTTCTCCAAGAAGGCCCATTTTCTTCCAATGAGAGATACTCCTGGTCAAAGTTCTGAAATCTATGATATATTTATAGATATATGGATTCCTGAGGAAGCTGCAAAGAAACTTAAGCTTTTACACCAGAGAAAGGCTTTAAAGGTGTAAGGCTATAGTAAAACTTAATTTGCTTCAGAGACTGTCAGCCTCATCCAAATTCTATGCACAAGACTCTTATTTATCAGGAGAGGCCCTCGCATATGTTGGAGGCAGAGTGTTGCTGAACTACCACTCTAGGTAGAATACAATAGTAGAATGCAATACAAGGGTGCCAGTGGTTGCTAACTTAAACAGTATCTTTTTTATTCACAGAACAATATTAATAAAGCATTGCAATTAACACAATAGAGGTGACATAGCATGGCACAGATATCACATAAATACTCACAAACCAGAGGGACCAGAAACAGTATAAATAACAATCAGCTTGTTAGTGCCACCCCAGCTCTCAGGTCACTGTAGTGGAATCTTCTACCCCTATGTCTGGCACTATGTCCCTATTCTTGGGTGGTATACCCAGGACTCTAGTCCTTACTTAATCTCCTTGTTGGAGCTCAGGCTGATCACTAACTACCCTACTCCTATCTATTACTCCTGGAGTGATCTATCACAGAATCTAATCTCACATTAACTGGGCCTACCTGTTATCTAAAGTCCCAAGCTCATCCCTGCTCCTCTGGGGAAACTCCAGGGAGTAGAAAGAGACACTGAACACATGTACACTTCCCTTTTTATACCTTTACACAGTGACCCCTACTGGCCAAATTCTAACTAGTTTACCAGTTCCCTACACAAGTATTGGTAACCAGGGTGTTTTTGCTAAGGGGTTTTAAAAGGCACAGTGCACCATAAATGTCTTAAAGGTGTGTATGATTCCTCTTGTATAATTAGGAGCACCCCCTTTTTTTAAAGAAATTCAAACAGATTCATAGAAAGATTCTAGAAATATAAAATGTTCTAAAAATATTGAATTTTCTAAAAAAAAAAAAGTCAAATAATCTAAAAATAGGAATTTTCAGGATAATTATCGAATGTCGATTGCAGACGTTCGTAAGTAGTGCTTGTGTGAAGGAAGTTACTTTAAGTTCTAGATTTTTGTATGTTTTCCCCAGACCATTTCCCAGGTCCCAGAGTCATGTACAGTAAGTTACCATTGCTATTTTAACCTAATTTTATTTTGAACTTTTTCAACTTTTTTTTCCTCATTGACTTTAAAGGGTCACTAAACTAACTCAAACAACTTTGTATAATGTTTAGTAACTACTCCTAACTGCTGCCCCTCCCTTAGTCACTGCCCATTAGTAAATCCAGTCGACACTATACAACTCATTAACATGTCTTCCTGGCACTGGTAGTGGGTGGGGGAGGTGGGTTGATGCTGTATCAGACACGTTCTCCCTTTCTTCTGACAAGCAAGCAGACATGCTTGGGGGGGCTCCTGTAAGTGACCTCCTGTGACACACTACTGCAGCAGACCTAGTAAGAGGTCACTGGAGGGACACAAATTAGCATACCTGGTTAAGTGACAGGTCTTTCCCTGTACATTGTGCTATTTAAAATGAAGATTTCTGTCTACAACTCGGATTTCAAATCTGAAAAAAAATGTTTGCATACGCTCAAATGTCTAGCTAACGGACTTTTATCATTTTTATTACTTATATCCCTATGGTGCTTCCTAATGGGAAACTTAAGGGGGCTAGTAGTACATCCCACATATTCTATAATACACTTAGTACAAGTGATGATATAAACAACATGATCCGTATTACAGTTAATATATTGATTTAAATAGAACAACTTACCATTAGTTGAACTGACATATATTTCCCCTTTTAATATGGCTACAGCTTTTGCAATAGTTGGCACTGCATGGGTACGTACCCTTGAAGTCCATCCATCTCTCTTGAGTGGAGGTTCTGATGGTGACCATACTAAGGGAAAAATAGGTCCCGCAGTGATATGGCCCTTTTGGATATATATTTACATCCTATTCTCAACACTTGTCTCAAAGCTTCATCCTGCTGTAAAATAGGTAAATATATTATTTTGATTATCTGAGAATATTGAGGGCTATACCTGGTCAAAAAGTAAACTCCTTTAAATGGTGTTTTTTGGGATTTTGTAATGTTGAGGCCTTGAATGATAGGTGACCTATTTTGATGTTTAGCTTTATTAAAGGCCTTTTTCAAAGAATTAAATTGGTAACCCCGTTGAGTAAACATTTTAGTCATGTCTCTTGAGGCTTCATTAAAGGGAGATTCTGTCTAGCAATTTCTTGACATAAAAACTGACCATACGGAATGGCCTCTATACAATGACGGGGATGGTTGGAATCCGCTCTAAGTATGTTATTACTAGATTCTAATTTGCGGTATTCCTCTGTAATTACCATATTCCATTTCCAAGTAATAGTAATATAAAAATAGTGAATAGATTTACCTCCAAACTGATGTGTGAACCTTAAATTAAAGGGATTGTTGTTGATCATCTCCATCCATTGTTCAAAGATCTCCTGAGTGCCTTGCCATGTCCATAACAAGTCATCTATATTTTATACATGACAACAGGGTGGGTGGTTGTAAAGGACAGTCCCCTCCCACCACCTCATTAATAAATTAGCATAAGTGGGGGCAAATTTAGCCCCCATGCATCCCATGTGTTATGTACATTTATTAATGTACATAGTCATAGTATGTTTAAATCACAGTCTAAAAGATCCTTAAGTAATTTAAACAAGGCAATTGGCAGAGGATATCCCATAATGACATTGCCTGGGATTGAAAGAGGTCCCAGGTAGAGCAGATCCTTCTGATACTAATAAATTGACTGATGAACACACTGTCTTTCAAAGATTAAGAATGGCTGTCAGTGTAAAAGGGTGATGCTCTTAATAAGTTTCCTATAAACATCCATAATTATTGTAGAACCTGAAGTGGGGAAAAGAATGTACAAAAAGGGAAATTTCCCCCTTACTGTGTGTAGCGGTAAAGCGTAAGTCACATTAATTCTGATTAGAATATGCAATAAACCTCCTTGCTTCCACCTCAGTACCATCCCAAATAAATCCTGAAAATTCTGCTGGAAGAGATTGTTTATATTTTTTACGTGTGGCTGGGCCTTTTTCATGCAAAAATAATGTATTTTAGGTAAAACTATTAGTTTAATATTTTATAGCTTCATGTAGATAGGGTACATTTTCACTTATCTGTAATCTTCTTTATTTTTATTAAAAACAGATGTGACTTACTTGCTACAATACCAAATTTTGGGGATTTCGAAAAAATGTGTTTGATCTGAAACATTAAGATGTGAATGTCCACTAATCACTGCACCAATCATGATATCTCCATCTTGTAGATATTCATATTTTAATTCTTTAATTAATTTAAAGGCTTCCAGATGACAAGCAGAACTAATGGTCTTCGATACAGATCTGCATGTTTCTAAACACAGAACTATCAGATAAATTAGCACTTGTAAAGGTTTAGATGCAGTTATATCTCTCAGCATGGCTCCCCTATAGAATACAATGTATCCCAATACAAGACAAAGGATAAGGAAGTTTCTCCGGCAGTCAGTTGCACAGAGCATCACAGAGGATACAGGATTCAGCTTCATCTGTAAATTATTGTAAGGAAACTGGCTAATCCAACCATTTTATAGAGAAAAGAGGGATCATTATAGAAACATCTGCTGAGATCTCTGCTCAGTTACTGTTAATGTCTCTGGTGGACAGATACGTTAATGTTGCAGTTTATATTCCCTCGTCCCATGGTGATTCTGTTGTTGTAATGTTAATTAGCACCAAAATAATCCTAAAGTTTGTAATAATTTGCTTAGTTACTAGTAGGACAGGCACACAGTTCTTTGTTATAAATTGATAAATTCTTCAATGAATCTGTTATGGGTCACTATTGGTTCTCTTCAATTTTGATTGAGGTGGTTGATGTGGCTTCTAGGGATTGACCTTTCTAAACCCCTTAACAGTCTCCAGCATTGCTGTTTCATCAGCCTTGCAGCACTGAAGTCCTGAGTTTGTTTCCACCCACCCTTGGACACATCTACAAGGAGTTTGTATGTTCTCCCCGTGCATGCGGGGATTTCCTCTGGGCACTCCGGTTTCCCCACAATCATAAAGACATACTGATAGGTTGTATGTGTGAGATAAAGGTGATTAGATTGTAAGCTCTTCAGGACAGGGCCTGATGTAACTGTATACATTTAATTGTAAAGCGCTACGGAAGATGTTAGCCTTAAATAAATCCACAATAATAATAATAATAATAATAATAATAATAATTAATGGTTTGTACCTGTAACTTGTGAAATGTATACTGATTTCTGGTACCGTTGCCTCTTCCTGACCTCTTCCTGGCCTTCCTGACCTGTTGCCTGTATTGCTGAATTCCTACCACCAGCCTTGACCCACCACTGTTTCTGATTTTTCTATGCCCTTCTCTCTCTCTCTGGGACAGTTTAGTTTCCCTTGGAGCACAACTTAGTGTCTGCTTTGCAGCACAACATCACAATCATCAGGGACTCTGGAGATTTAAAGCAGGCACAAAGACGCTGCACCCATGGAGATATTCTAAATCTCAGCACTAATCCTAGCCCAGTGCAAAACAGCTATTATGGAGCCCACTGGAGAGACTTCATTATTGAAAGAGCTGACAGGTTTGGTTGCTGGACTTCAGATTTCTGTTCAGGAGACACAAAAGTGGTTATGTTACCTTGAAAGTAAGTTCCAGGCTTGTCCCACCAAACGTCTGGGCACTTGTGATTCTTCTTTATCTCCCTCTTCTTTCCAGGGGCTATTTCCTACCAACTTTCTCGTCCCTACCTCCTAAGACTATCCCTCTCACTATCTGTCTAGCTGTCTAGCTGTCACATCAGATTATTTGAGACACTTCCATAGTTAGTTCTACTCATTCAGAGTTCCTAAAATATGTTATTACTTCTCCATTATTTGCTGTTATATCTGTAATGCCTTAGCTAAGGACACAACCATACAATAAATTGGTCTACTAATTAACTTTTCTTTTTTCCTCAATATTGCTCTCAAGCTTGCTTTTCAGATTTGATCCTGTCCAGGGGTGCCCCTACCATGAAGCAAACTGAATCATTTGCTCAGGGCGCACTCCTGCAAAACACTTAAAAGGCGTCAGTTTAAAAAATCCTCAATACTGCATTTCAGCACCAGTCCACCAATCAGTGTTAAGTCAGCCCTCCAGTTCACCAGTCAATGTAAGTCAACCCACCATACCCACAACCACAAGCCACACCCATGTTCTATGATGAAGCCACGCCCACTTCACGTGTCCGTCCCCCCCCGTCTGCCAATAGGCGGCATTTAAAAGTTGTTTCAGGTGTCAAAAACTCTAGGAACACCCCTGATCCTGTCATATGAACTTGTTATACCTCCTCCTTATCTACTATTTTCTGTTGTGTTCAATAAGGAAGTGGTGGATAAGATTCCTCCTCACAACATTGTAAAGGATCCTGTTGAGTTACTAATGGTTTAGCTATTCCTTTTGGCCAGATCTACCCTCTTTTTCAACCTGAACAAAAAGTGCAAAAAAATGATATTGAGCAGAATCTACAGTTTACCTTTCACTTCCCCCACTGAGCCCGGAATAGTATTTGTTGAGAAGAAAGATGTAGTCAAGAACATACATACCTTCCACTCCAGTTCAGTGCCACTCCAGGAACCTGGCGCTTCCAGGTTGGCGACACCATGATGTCACAATGCAAAGTTTCAAATGCTGCCATCTTTCTAGGCACAGTGCCTGGCTCCTCCTGGTGCCTTCTCCCTGTATCCAGTGAATACTCAGTATCCAGTTACTTATCTAGGCTGAACTTACAGTAGATAGATAGATAGATAGATAGATAGATAGATAGACAGACAGACAGACAGACAGACAGACAGACAGACAGACAGACAGACAGAAGATAGATAGAGATAGATAATAGATAGATAGATAGATAGATAGATAGATAGATAGATAGATAGATACCACTTAGTGTGCCTAGTTAAAAGCCAAAGTAAAGTAAATAAAAATAGTGAATAGATTTACCCTCCAAAACTGATGTGTGAACCTTAAAT
This sequence comes from Hymenochirus boettgeri, assembly GCA_019447015.1. Lineage (NCBI taxonomy): Eukaryota > Metazoa > Chordata > Amphibia > Anura > Pipidae > Hymenochirus > Hymenochirus boettgeri. Next base: position 10,622,884 of record CM033469.1, read on the forward strand.
TAAAGGGATGTTTGTTGATCATCTCCATCCATTGTTCAAAGATCTCCTGAGTGCCTTGCCATGTCCATAACAAGTCATCTATATTTTATACATGACAACAGGGTGGGTGGTTGTAAAGGACAGTCCCCTCCCACACCACCATCATTATAAATTAGCATAATGGGGGCAAATTTAGCCCCCATGCATCCATGTGTTAGTACATTTATTAATTTTACATAGTCATAGTATGTTTAAATCACAGTCTAAAAGATCCTTAGTAATTTAAACAAGGCAATTGGCAGAGGATATCCATAATGACATTGCCTGGGATTGAAAGAGGTCCCAGGTAGAGCAGATCCTTCTGATACTAATAAATTGACTGATAACACACTGTCTTTCAAAGATTAAGAATGGCTGTCAGTTGTAAAGGGTGATGCTCTTAATAAGTTTCCTATACCATCCATAATTATTGTAGAAAACCTAGTGGGGAAAAGAATGTACAAAAAGGGAAATTTCCCCCTCTTTGTGTGTAGTGCGGTAAAGCGTAAGTCACTTAATTCTGATTAGAATATGCAAATAAACCTCCTTGCTCCACCTCAGTACCATCCCAAATAAATCCTGAAAATTCTGCTGGAAAGATTGTTTATATTTTTTACGTGTGGCTGGGCCTTTTCATGCAAAATAATGTATTTTAGGTAAAACTATTAGTTTAATATTTTATATAGCTTCATGTAGATAGGTACATTTTCACTTATCTGTAATCTTCTTATTTTTATTAAAACAGATGTGACTTACTTGCTACAATACCAAATTTTGTGGGGATTTCGAAAAAATGTGTTTGATCTGAAACTTAAGATGTGAATGTCCACTAATCACTGCACAATCTGATATCTCCATCTTGTAGATATTCATATTTTAATTCTTTAATTAATTTAAAGGCTTCCAGATGACAAGCAATACTAATGCTTTCGATACAGATCTGTCATGTTTCTAAACACAAAAACTTCAGATAAATTAGCACTTGTAAAGGTTTTAGATGCAGTTTATCTCTCAGCATGGCTCCCTATAGAATACAATGTATCCCAATACAAGACAAGGATAAGAAGTTTCTCCGGCATCAGTTGCACAGAGCATCACAGAGGATACAGGATTCAGCTTCATCTGTAAATTATTGTAAGGAAACTGGCTAATCCAACCATTTTTATAGGAAAAGAGGGATCATTAAGACAATCTGCTGAGATTCTCTCTCAGTTACTGTTAATGTCTCTGGTGGACAGATACGTTAATGTTGTCATTTATATTCCCTCGTCCCATGGTGATTCTGTTGTTGTAATGTTAATTAGCACCAAAAATATCCTAAAGTTTGTAATAATTTGCTTAGTTACTAGTAGGACATGCACACAGTTCTTTGTTATAATGGATAATTCTTCAATGAATCTGTTATGGGTCACTATTGGTTCTCTTCAATTTTGATTAGGTGGTTGATGTGGCTTCTAGGGTTGACCTTTCAAACCCCTTAACAGTCTCCAGCAGTTGCTGTTTCATCAGCCTTGCAGCACTGAAGTCCTGAGTTTGTTTCCACCCACCCTTGGACCATCTCAAAGGAGTTTGTATGTTTCTCCCCGTGCATGCGGGGATTCCTCTGGCACTCCGGTTTCCCCAAATCATAAAGACATCTGTAGTTTGTATGTGTGAGATAAGGGTGATTAGTTGTGAGCTCTTCGGACCAGGGCCTGATGTAACTGTATACATTAATTGTAAAGCGCTACGGAAGATGTTAGCCTTAAATAATCCACATAATAAATAATAATAATATAAATAATAATTAATATGTTTGTACCTTACTTGTGATGTATACTGATTTCTGGTACCGTTGCCTCTTCCTGACCTCTTCCTGGCCTTCCTGACCTTTGCCTGTATTGCTGAATTCCTACCACCAGCCTTGACCCCCCACTGTTTCTGATTTTTCTATGCCCTTCTCTCTCTCTCTGGGACAGTTTTAGTTTCCCTTTGGCACAACTGTGTGTCTGCTTTGCGCACAACATCACAATCATCAGGACTCTGGAGATTTAAAGCAGGCACAAAGACGCTGCACCCATGAGATATTCTAAATCTCAGCACTAATCCTAGCCCCAGTGCAAAACAGCTATATGGAGCCCACTGGAGAGACTTCATTATTGAAAAGCTGACAGGTTTGGTTGCTGGACTTCAGATTTCTGTTCAGGAGACACAAAGTGGTTATGTTACCTTGAAAGTAAGTTCCAGGGCTTGTCCCACCAAACGTCTGGCACTTGTGATTCTTCTTTATCTCCTCTTCTTTCCAGGGGCTATTTCCTCCACCAACTTTCTCGTCCCTACCTCCTAAGACTATCCCTCTCACTATCTGTCTAGCTGTCTAACTGTCACATCAGATTATTTGAGACACTCCCATATTAGTTAGTTTCTACTCATTCAGAGTTCCTAAAATATGTTATTACTTCTCCATTATTTGCTGTTATCTCGTGAATGCCTTGAGCTAGGACACAACCATACATAAATTGGTCCTACTAATTAACTTTTCTTTTTTCCTCAATATTGTCTCTAAGCTTTGCTTTTCAGATTGATCCTGTCCAGGGGTGCCCCTACCATGAGCCAACTGAATCATTTGCTCAGGGCGCACTCCTGCAAAACACTTAAAAAGGCGTCAGTTTAAGAAATAAAAAATCCTCATAACTGCATATTCCGAGGTCTACTCTGCGATGCTTTTCACCCAAGCCCGTGTTCGTACGTGCAGACGCGCCCTCTCACGCCCGTCTCCTTCGGACCCTGTCCTTCGGGCGCGCGCCGGGACACGCGCCCAGCGAATACGCTCCACAGGGCGTTCGAGACGCTCATGGCTCTAGCGTCTGTTGCTCTCCGCATCTTGCTGGTCCACATAAACGCCCACCATGCACGCCTGTGTCGGCTCCTGCCCGCGGGGCGACGGCCACGTCCGCGTTCGTCACGCATGTAACAACACCCATGTTCTATATGAGCCACGCCCACTTCACGTGTCCGTCCCCCCCGTCGTCCAATAGGCGGCATGTAAAAAAGTGGTTTCAGGTGTCCCTCGAAAACCTCTATGAACCCCCTGATCCGTCCTATGAACTTGTTATAAACCTCCTCCTTATCTAACTATTTTCTGTGTGTTTCAATAAGGAAGTGGTTGGCCGATACCCACCGTATGCAGCAGCTCTGACTCCTCCGCCGATACTGGCTGCAAGCGGAGAGGGGAGTCCGATGGGAAGGAAGGGGGGGGGCGCGACGGGGGAGGGACAGAGGCACCGGAAAAGGAAGGGGGGGCAGGGTCACAGTAGGAACAAGGGGACAACAGTGGAAAGGGGGGGGGGGGGTCCAACTCTAGAGAGCACCGAACAGCACCCTCTTTGGAAAAGACCAAAACTAACAACAAGATGGGCGGCTGACCGCCGACCTAGGGGAAAACAGTGACAATGAAATCACGGACAACATTCTAAACAGTTTACCTTTCACTTCCCCACCTGAGGTCCCGGACTAAAGTATTTGTTGAGAAAAAGATGTAGTCCACGAACATACATAACCTTCCACTCGCCAGTGTCAGTGGCCACCCCGGAACCTGGCTCTTTCCAGGTGCCCCCACCCATCTGTCACAGCAAAGTTTCAAATGCTTCCATCTTTCTATGGCACAAGTTGTCCTTCTTCCTACCTGGTGCCCTTCGCCCTGTATCCAGGGAATACTCAGTATCCTGTTACTTTATCTAGGCTGACCTTACAGTAGATAGATAGATAGATAGATAATATATAGATAGAGCACAGACAGAAAGACAGACAGACAGACAGAACAACAGACAGCAGACAGATCAACAGAGCAGACAGACAGAAGAGAAACACCTTCTTATAACAGAAGGCATCTTGCAGTCTCATGCTATATGAATAGCACTGCCCACAAAATCTAAGAAACAAGAAGTAATTTCTTACTCCCAGGTTCCCCAGAGTAAGGGGCGGAGATATGCAAAATACTCATTTATGTCCCTTAGCTTATGCATGTGTCCAGAACCCCTGGCTTAATAACATAGCAATATAGCCTAATGTATAGAGCCAATCCTCTGACCTGCAGACATGACATGTTTTGATCTTGTTAGATCTCGTCAGTGCAAGATACAGATTATATACTGTAAGAAGGTGTTTCTCCATTTTTATGCTCAGTGGAGGGCTTTTTTGCTCCATTTGGCCCCCCTCTCCCTAAACTTTCTATCTGCCTTGCTTACTCTACACCATAGAGCCATGAATCTGTATCTTGCACTGGCGAGATCTAACAAGATTGAAACATGTCATGTACTTTGCTCAAATAAGCACATGACCTAACTCTGGGTGGAGTACAAGTTCCCAGAAGGCCAGGTCAAACCTTCAATATAATATACAATATATATAGATAGATAGATAGATAGATAGATACTGTAGATAGATAGATAGATAGATAGATAGATACTGTAGATAGATAGATAGATACTGTAGATAGATAGATAGATAGATAGATAGATAGCTATAAACATAGAAAAGATAATCAATGCACATTCCTAGGCCCCATACAATATCATATTATCTGTATATACAGTATATATATATATATATATAAACATAGAAAAGATAATCAATGT
>CM033469.1:11279476-11612713 GCA_019447015.1 Hymenochirus boettgeri
TATATATATATATATATATATATAGGGACACTATATAATATTGAGAATTACTGGTATTAATACATATACTGTAGTTCTGGTTGGTACAGGGATACTATATAATATTGAGAATTACTGTTATTATTACATATACTGTAGTTCTGGTTGGTACAAGGATACTATATAATTTAGAGAATTACTGGTATTAATACATATACTGTAGATCTGGTTGGTACAGGGATACTATATAATATTGAGAATTACTGGTATTAATACATATACTGTAGTTCTGGTTAGTACAACAATACAATATAATATTGAGAATTACTGGTATTAATACATATATTGTAGTTCTCGTTGGTACAGGGATACTATATAATATTGAGAATTACTGGTATCAATACATATACTGTAGTTCTGGTTGGTACAGGGATACTATATAATATTGAGAATTACTGGTATTAATACATATACTATAGTTCTGGTTGATCCAGGGATACTTTCCGATTGCCATGATTCTTCATGTATCAGAATCATGGTTCATTCTTCATGTATCAGAATCATGGTTCATTCTTCATGTATCAGAATCATGGTTCATTCTTTATGTATCAGAATCATGGTTCATTCTTTATGTATCAGAATCATGGTTCATTCTTTATGTATCAGAATCATGGTTCATTCTTTATGTATCAGAATCATGGTTCATTCTTTATGTATCAGAATCATAGTGCATTCTTCATGTATCAGAGTCATGGTTCATTCTTCATGTATAGGCGTCCTGGTCGATATGGGGCCTAGTAGCGATTGCTGCGGAAAGTCTTAAACAGACTCGTCATTCTACGAATACTTTGCAAAAACTGGGACTTTGACACCTTTGAAAATGAAATGAATACATATAAGCTCCATCTATCGCCTAAAGGCATACTTCTTGCAGGAAACTGACACGATAGTACTATCCGCTAAGCTGTACAATGATCTTTAATGGTTTATGATGTATACGATTTCGACTGTGATGACGCAGTTTCTGGGGGGGGGGAGGGGGCCTGCGGTAGGATCGGAATTCTCAGATCAATGCAGATATATGAGGCGGGCTTTGTACGGGGCTATAGTCAGTCTCGCATCGTTAGGGGAGTACTTTAGATGCTTACTACCCTCGCTTGATTCACTTCCTGTTTGTAATTACGGATAAAAAATAACTGGTGAGCGAGGGGCGTGGGGGGGTAGATATCGGTTACTTCCATATATAGACCACGGAACTGCTAACATGCTATATGAAAGTGCCAATAACTAACTACCTTGTGCATAGTGGACTCCAATCTCACTCCTGTAGCAATGCACAGCAGTTTTATAAACGTGTCCCTTAGTGCACGAATGATTACTCTTGTCTTTTAACAGTTTAAACTGCGGGAAAAAATGCACGCGGCAAGGGGGCAGCAAGTATTTAGAACCTAGAACATCCACATATGTTGATAACAAGAGGATGGCGATTATTATCGGATATTTATCAAAACTTCAAACTAGGCCTGATGCGGATCAGTCATGTCATAAACTTTTTCAGTTGATTCTGCAACTCCTCGTCCCTTGGCCATGGAACTCCGAACGAAGTTCAACAGTTCTATTGAAACTTCAGCTCAAAGTAAAGTATGGTGTTAAAAACAATTCCAATCTATCTAACACCAAGTAGGGTAATACATACATTCAGCAGTGCTCGCTAATATCTTTCTGATCGATATTCCTGTCTTATTTCCCTACAGTCAACAAAAGACCTAGGTCTACGCCGTTGCCCCATGACATTCAATTCGGCATTAATGTACTTTGTTCCTTAACAGTTTGCATTATTAAGCCATAAGATCATTAGCGGACCTCTTCACACCACACTGACATTAGTATCGAGTACTTTCCGACTCATACTGTTGTCTATATGTGTAAATAATGACCCGAGCAACTCAAGGCCTGGGACATGGAATGCAGACGAGGAAACGGGAGCGCCTTCATCGATGCTAGACCCTGGTATAGTGATAGAGAGGCAAGGAACTAGATTAATTGTACTTATTTACAGATGAGATGGTTAATTAGGCAACGGTCGAAATTGTATTATACAGAGGTGAGGTACTAATTTATATACGTAATGATTTACGGGATTATCACCATTAACTTTGTCCTTAACTTAAACCCATAAATGCCATTATTTAAAATAAATCAGCATGTACATATGTAAAAAGTAAAGGCAACACAGTGCATTATTTTCAACTGCTTAATGGTCATTATAAATAAAAACAACCATTTTAGGATGCAAGCTGTAAATATGATGATCTAGCACTCAGTGTAAAACATAACATTTGCCATATAAAATAACGATGCAGCTAACTTTATGGTGGCCGACATTTGTATTTTACATAACGGAATTTTCATCAAATACTCGTTCTATATTCCAACTATTACCGTGACGGGTAATCTGCACGTTGATTAAAACTTGACAGGATGTTACCTAGCTAAGTCGCGGAATGTATTTACATCTGGTGGGGATGTAGATGAGTCCTGGTGTTCTAAATGAACCTGTTTTGAAAGAACTGCAGTTACTAAAAATCCGCAAGATCCTTATCATCGGTTTTCTGAATTTATATTCAATAATCTGGTCAATAATTTAGAATTGCTAATTGAAAAGGTGAAATCTGTTTTCCTGGTTTCCAAGCCACAAATCCTGCCTTAAAGTCATGGTTAACACCTTGATACATTGACCCAACATTTAGCAACGGGTAGATATCAGGAAAAATGGCATTCACTGGCAGAAGAATTTTCAGGATTTTTGGGCCATCATCGATTTGATAATTTTAAGGAAATTCCGTAGTAAAATATGGAATCTACTAATTTAAGCACAAAGTTTGTTAGAAAAATTGTACTCACTATTTAGGCTCTTCTTCTGCCTGTGTATCAGCTGTACCCTGTGAGGACCTAATCGACCGCTAGGCTTAGACGGTACAATATGACAAACCTTTAGCTCTTTGGCATGTTTCCTGCAGTCGGGGCAACTTCTCTTCAGTTTCTCATGTGTTAATGGGGTGGAGTTCAAGGTGGTGCGCACATTTGAAGAAAAGTGTAAAGTATTGATCTTAGATTATAAAATATAAACGGTGCCAAGGGTTAAGGACTCCGGTGCTTTAGGTCTTGGCATCACTCCTTTACGGTGTGCATTTTAGGTACACCATCATACAATGTATGTCCAAATCATTTCGAACTCATGTATTACAGTGCATGGTTTATTTCTTCATTGTATCAGAGTCTTTATAGGTTTTACTTCCTTCATGTATCCAAGTCATGGTTCATTCTTCATGTATCCAAATCATGGTTCATTCTTCATGTATCAGAGTCATGGTTCATTCTTCATGTATTAGAATCATGCTTCATGTATCAGAATCATGGTTTATTCTTCATGTATCAGAATCATTTTCATTCTTCATGTATCAGAATCATGGTTCATTCTTCATGTATCAGAATCATGCTTCATTCTTCATGCATCAGAATCATGCTTCATTCTTCATGCATCAGAATCATGGTTCATTCTTCATGCATCAAAATCATGCTTCACTCTTCATGTATCAGAATAATTTTCATTCTTCATGTATCAGAATCATTTTCATTCTTCATGCATCAGAATCATGGTTCATTCTTCATGTATCAGTCAAGATTAATAACTCGTGTATCAGAGTCATGGTTCATTCTTCATGTATCAGAATCATTTTCATTCTTCATGTATCAAAATCACAAGGATTCAGGGATACCAATTGCCGTTTGGAGTCAGGAAGGAATCCCCCCCCCCCCCTCTTTTTAGTTGTTTTTTTTTTCTTCATCTGGATTAACTGTTAGGTAGGGTAAAAGAGTAGAGTGTAAAGGTTGGACTTGATGGGCGTATGTCTTTATTCAACCTCAATTACTATGTTACTATATGAGTACAGCTTTTAAATACATCTGGCATCAACTATTTTGTTTGTAAGATTCTGAGTAGATGATTATGATGACAAATTTATTACAAATAGAGCAGAAAAAGTACAAGAAGTCCACATGATATATCAATTCACTCACTAGTTCACTTGAACTCCTTAATTGTGCCAGCTAAGTGGGAATCACATTAGAGACCTGCACAGTCAATGTTACCGATTCAATATGCTATTTGCGTTAGTTTTAGCGTGACCACTTTATGCGCAAATCGCATATTGAATTTGACAATTTGAGTTCTACCTAGAGCGACTACCTAATCTCCCTGAATATGTCTATATAACATAGGTTGGAACAGTGCCACCCTATCATTGCCAATCATAATTGAGACAATGTTAAGGGATAGTTAAGAAATAAGACAAGGGAGACAAGGGGGATAATTATATATTAGGGAAGCGAGAAAAGATTTATAAAAAAACTAATATTGTTGTTTGTTATAAAGTTCAGAACAAATGAACCCTTGGGTAGAGGACTTAACATGATATATCATACTTGTATGTTGCAACAAACTTCAAAAATGTTATGCAATGCTTGGCAACCATACCTTCTGGTGTGTAGTTTTGTAACTACTGCTTTTATTATAAATGTTGGGCTAACAATATCAATATAGGAAAGGACCATTCAGAAGTAAGGATTTGGTCTGGTGTCTATCTTTGGAGATTTAAGCTTCATACAGACTTAGGATTTTGAGCACGACCAGCAATCCAGAACTTGTTCATCCCTATAATCTTGTGTGTGTATACGTTAGGTCAGGGGTCCCACGGCGCTCTGCATCTGTGCCTTGGCTGCCAATCTGCTGTTTTTTTTTAACAAACGAAGTTGGCGGTGGGCTAGGGTGGACTACAGTATATAAAGTTTTTTCAGGTAGAGATACCCTTCAAGGGAGAATGTGTGCATGTTTTTAAATATCTCTAACCAAGTTTTCCATTCTATTTCTTAGTTAAGTTTGTTCTCCTAGTAGAGCATATAGGTGGTTTTATCTTGGTACTAGAGATGTAATGTGGGTTCTAAATCTAGATGATTTTCGAAAATCGAAAATCTAAAGTAGACGATTTTTGAAAATCGAAAGTAGACGATTTTCGAAAATCGAAAGTAGACGATTTTCGAAAATCTAAACTCGATTTTCGAAATTTCCGAAAATTTTGAAAATTTGAAAATGAAATGAAACTTAACCATTTCGAACATCTCTACTTGGTACTTAGCTTTGTTAATTTAGAAATAGATTTGTGTGATTAATTTCTGCCCAGTTGGCCTTTTTAAGCATATCTTCTCTAGGGGAGTATAATCAATGCACATTCCTGGGCCCCATACAATATCATATTATCTGTACACTGGCATACATTATAAACATAGAAAGGATAATCAATGCACATTCCTAGGCCCTATACAATATCATATTATCTGTATATACAGTATATCTATATATATATAAACATAGAAAAGATAATCAATGCACATTCCTGGGCCCTATACAATATCATATTATCTGCACACTGGCATACATTATAAACATAGAAAGGATAATCAATGCACATTCCTAGGCCCCATACAATATCATATTATCTGTATATACAGTATATCTATATATATAAACATAGAAAAGATAATCAATGTACATTCCTAGGCCCCATACAATATCATATTATCTGTATATACAGTATATCTATATATATATATAAACATAGAAAAGATAATCAATGTACATTCCTATGCCCCATACAATATCATATTATCTGTATATACAGTATATCTATATATATAAACATAGAAAAGATAATCAATGTACATTCCTAGGCAGACTGGGGTACCTTGACGTTTGGAGGCTTTTAGTCATGTGATTCACAGTAATGTATACTAAAAAACACCTAGTTCTTTATAAAATTAGCCAGTGTGCAGATAATATTGATATGGTATGGGGCCTAGGAATGTGCATTGATTATCTGTTCTAGTTTGTTAATGTTTGACCAGATACAGTAGCACTGCCGCAAATGTAGTTGTAAATTAAGCCTATGGAGGGCTTCCACAATCCTTGTATTGTATAATGTTCTAATATGGAGATGGGTAAAAGTACAATAAATTGAATATTCCTTCTTGATGCCTGCTAAAGTCGGAGAGTCGACGAAAAGCGTTAGCATTTTATTAGTTGATTTTTGTACCCAATTTGCACTTTATTAATTAATTATATGATATATTTCAGCAAAGCTCTTTATCAGCACTCGCAATTTATACTTACCTATGACGGTCCCCTGGCGAAAGGCACTGTGCCCGGACAGCTTTCTCACATCAGTTGAAAAGGGTCACTGGGTGCCGTATCCGATGGTCGATAAGCCGATTGGAGTGCAACCATTTGGCGTATTACCAACATGAGAGACCAGATGATAGTGAGATAGCAGTGGTGGTTGGTAGACAGCATTTAAGAGGTTAGAGTGTGCAGAGGACTTGTTAGTGTAACAACACTGGGATTATAGTGTAAAACTGATAAAATTATATAGGACTTATATAATGGAACACTTGGAATAGTTATTATTAAGACACACTTAAAGCATTGATGTGTATTTGTATGGCTTATATGTATTATAATTTAGTCACATGATTTAAAGGAATATCTCTCTTTTATGATACCCAAGTACTATGGTTTTTTTAGTTGTTTTAGTCAGACAGAGGATTTTCAGTCTGATATTGCTGGGTTTATGAGCTAACCCAGTTGATACATGGCTTATTATCACTTATTAAACCTTTCGCCTTATTTGTATCTTTCACAGTAGTAGTATTCCACTTACCCAGAGGGAGGCATGGTTACGTCGGGAACAAGTTGCCTCAATCTGTGCCCTCATTTGACCCTGTAACCGTCTACAAAAGTTAAGCCTTATTGAATAGGATCCTTCATAATTCAATTCATAAACTCGGTGTGTTGACCATATCTCCATTCCAGCACATTCCAAGAACTATTGTGCTTGCTTCAAGAACTTTTGATAGGATTGAGGAATAGAGACCCTCAACGTCATGGTGGCACGAATTCTGTAATCCAGCTACACAGAGTCCACAATTCTTTAAAACAACATCCTGGGATCTTGAATATAGGGGGGTTAGGCCCAGCAAAAATGCCTGTAGAACATAGTCAAACATAATGCTTTGCACGCTCAGGTGGCCTCAATGCCCGATATATAGGCCAACCAGGGGGATGCTTCTTACTTTAGGAATCTTTGGGATATTGTAATAGGTACATAGGTAAATGTGGTGCTGCCGGCAGTATAAATTTGTATTCTTAGCATTGTATCACATAACGCAGACCGTGCTTGTTAGGACTGTTTTTAGTGCAGTTTGATGTGGTCTAGTGGGTTTTCCAGATATTACTTCGTATTGGTCCTTATTGTTAGTGTGCATATAAGATTCTTTCAATAAGATTTCTGTCTTATAAGGATTCCTTCGTTTCAGCACATATTCCCACGTTATATGCTGATTCTATTCTCTAAATACGTCCTATATCTCAGTTGTTAACGGGGAATCTTTCTCCGCTAGGTACGTTTTCAAAAACAAAAGATTTATCTGACAATCAAACCCCTAATTTTGCCTTGGGGTTTTTTTTTTTTTAAAAAAAAAAAAAAAAAAAAAGCCCCTTTAAGTAACCCAAACAAAAAAAAAAAAAAACCAAAATTTGAAGGTTGTGTAATTGAGATAAAGGGGGAAAGAATTAGAATTAAATTTTTAACTTAGGGCTTATTTATAAAGGTTCGATCAACTTTTCGCTTCTTTAACGAGCGTTTTCGCCTAATTTGGCTGTTACCTATTATAAAGCAGTGTTGATAACCAGTGGCGAAAGGTCATTACAGTACATTTCGCTTTGCCGGTTGTGTATTTTTGCCGTTTAAATTCAGCCATTCCAATGCGTCAAGTCTTAGGTGGCGAAAAAGCATAAGTGGCATTTATTTATCCTGCCAATGGGTCCATGGAGGCTGTCAGTACATTGTGGAGTGTTTCTCCAACTAATAATACCAGGGATAGGTGTTCGACTATTTTCCAGCATTTAATGTAATACGATCGAGATTTCACTTTTTTAAGAATTTTTTTTTTTTTAATGTTCTGATATTCTTTATACCAATAAGGTCAAATGGGCGGTCTGAGGGAAATATGTATACAAGGGGCATTATTTTGATTTTTTTTACTACCAGCTTTACCATTATTTTTGAAACTTTTCATCTTTCCCTTTCATCAGTTATATAAAAGGCGAAGTTCCATCAAAAGCGAAAATTATCTAGCAAAAAGGACACTAATAATGCTGAAAAAGTTCAGCACATATGATGGTAAATAGGTAATACGCCCTGGTGGATGTTTCAAAGTAGTATTAAATTGGTTAATACCACTGAAAACACCTATCTTGTTATTTTTTAGTATTGCTTATTTAGCACACTGCAGCTAATTACAAAACAGCAATAATATAGGAACATACATAGTGCTGTGTAAAGAAATAGTCATGTTAATGAACATTCCGTAAGTAAGGCTGTTGGCAAAAATTCGTAAAAACTGCAAAAAACATCAACAAAAGGGAGGAAAAAAGGAGCAAAAAGGTTTTTCATTGAGATCAAGTGCTATTTTTTTGGCAAAAAGACTGCGGTCCTTTTAAAAAACTCAAAACTTATTAAGGTTATGGATGGGAAACAAATCAAAGGGCCATTGAAAAGTAGGGAAACCATATTTCAGGCAGCAAGGTGGTGGTTAGCAACTGATGCCTTGCAGCACTGAAGTCCTGAGTTCGATGTCCACCCTTCGACCCATCTGCAAGGTGTGTATGGCACTCCGGTTTCCCCAACCTAAGACATATGATAGGCTGTTGTGTCAATAAATGTAATTAGATTGTAAGCTATTAAGGCAGGGCCTCTGATGTGAATGATACATGCAATTGTTAAACGCTATGGAAGATGTTGGTGCGTTTATAAAATCCACAATAATAATAATAATAATTTAATATGTATTGCCCATATTTATAGCTTTAAAAAAAGCCAAAACAGCATTAAAATACGTTCAGCCAATTTTAAGATCCATGTTCACTTACGTTTTTTGCTGAGCCAGGAGATATCAGTGTAAAATAACGCCTCTCTTACGTCAGCTCAACGATCCCGTGCCTTTGTCCATTTCCAACGCAAGCATGCATAGTAGTGGAAGTCCCCTCCACAATACGATCCATCCTTGCACTTGTCGTTCACTTGCATTAACAACCTTTTAGTATTAGGTAGAAACCCCCTGCCCACCCCTTAATCACTGAGGTATTTTAAAAAACAAACAAGAAGAATGTACTTACAGCCATTCATTCCTGCAGTCGCTTTCATTGATGTCAGCCATCGTCTAAGGCCAATCACAGACACAGCTGCCAGTTTGGCCCCTGCTTGCAAGTTCCGGATCAATGCCGCCAGAGGATCGAGAGGGAGAGGAAGAAAAGGTTCTTAAAAGTTTCTTTTGAATTCTGAACAGGCGGTTGGGAGGGGCAGGGGTAGCTATCACATATGAAAGATATTTTTAGGGGGACCGTTACACTGTAATATATGTCTCCAGTTGGTAAAAATGACCTTAAGTTTTTGCCTCTGAATAGTGTCTGGCGGAAACCTCTCCGCTTTTTTTATTGTATCCCCATCTATTAGATTGGGGTGGAAACTTTTCTTTCCCCCTGCCTCGACTGATTTTCTCCTTCCTAACATTATTTTTTTATTATCTGTCTTTCTCTCCTTTAGCACCCTAACTGAATTTTATATTATTATGAGGGACAGGGGCTTGTCTACAAAAATAAACTTTTTTATGATAGAGGAACTTTTTATGCCTTTACCGCCAGTCTGGTGTGTTTAATGTATGGACTTTTGCACTGTGTTAATTATTGTTGAATAATTTGGTATGGACCTGGCATTTTTTTAGCATTAATATTTTAATATATAAAGAAGTGTTGCTCAAAGCCAGTTGTGACTCAGATATATTGTAAGTATGCTTTGTGCGTTCGAGGAATATCTATTTGCTTAGGGTGGCAGGTGTCGGTCTTGGTATAGTACGTGCTTGTGGCATGCATTTTATAATACATTCTTCATGAAAAAACTTGTTACTGTACCTTTTATTTTAACAGGGTAGTAATAAAGTAGTCTTACTGTTAAAATGGTGCTAAAATTGCCCCATTCATTTTGAAAATACAGCAGTCCAATATGCACAGTTGCAATGTTCTGAGTAGGTTTAAAAGTACCTTGATAGTGGGATGTCACAGTTTCGGCGAAGTCAGTCTTCCACAGTATGTGTCCCAAGTTTGAAATTCCAGATAGATCCAGTGTTTCGGACCACACTCTGGTTTTTTAGTTTAAGCCTGTGAGATATTGCAACTAACCTGATCCAAAAACAGCCTTCTTCCGATATATTTCCAGTGTTCTCAAGGGCAATACCTCCAGACCTCTTTCCCCATTACCCACAGTCCTCTGCTACGCGTTTTGTTCACTTGCTTCATCAGGCAGTCTAGGTAAAAAAAGGGCAAAATGCAAAGAGAGAGAAAACCCAATCACCTAGAAACATTCAGATTCTTCAGGGAGTAAGCCCCCTCCCAAAGAGAAGACCACAAATCCTTGTGCATCCTTTGTATTCCCAAGAGCCTTTAAACTTCCGAAGTTCATTCACCTAAAGGGGAGGACTCCGCCCAATTGTTATCAGACACAATGCATTCCAGTGAATATTGAACCACGCACTTAACTAGAAAAAGGTGTACGTAAAATATATGATCTATATCTTAGGGAGACCCCTTATGCCCACCCCTGGATGTCATACCTGAGAGGCAAGGAATACCAATTTCTCTGGACACCTTCTTGTAAAACTTTACATCAAAAGGACAATCCAGCAGAAGGGATCCATTGTTTCCTCAAGCTCAAAGCACTCTTTCAATTATGATGAAGGGCTCATCCCCTTAGATTGGCTCTTAATGAAGATTTACATGACGGAATGACCAAACAAACATCCCTAAACCTAGGGTTAAACATTAGGGGAACACCACATAGGACAAGCCAGTCTCAAAAACATTGTTTGGGCAATAATTTAAGGCCATGAAGCTGGAAATAAGAGGACAACAATCCTTGATCGTGTCTCTTCCTAGTTAAGGATCTCATTTCCTCTATCCCATCATCCCCTTTCTCACAATTCAGGAACCCTATCAATTTGATGGCAAGGGAGAACTTGATGGGCACACACACCTTTTTACCAAGCCTCGATCCTCCAAAGCTGCACGGAAAAGGGAACGGGGGGGCGGGCAAACCCCAAGGCCCTAAAAAAACCTCTACCCAAAAGGAGGCTTTCTTGGCAAGGAGATTCTAAAAGTTGTATTAACTAACTGTTTATTGCAAGTACACTAGGTTCATCATATCTAACCCTCCTGCCTTTTGGTAGTAGGTATCATTCATTTGGATCAGGTTTACTTTGTTTTCCCACAAAAGTAAAAAATACAGAAAACAGTGATTGGTGTATAGTTCTTTTCCAGAAAATGACAAGTTTGACCACTAACGACATGAAAGATCTCCCCTTCCCACGATGCACCTTAATAGATGTAAAAAATACATTTGTTGTGTTTTAACGTCCTGAATCCACGCAAAGGTTGCTTCAGAATACTCTTGCCAACTGGAAATGAGATCCTTCATTCGGCATAGGCATGCAATTTTGAAGAATCCAAACCCCTTTGACAAAAGAATCAAAGCAGAACATCTCAATGAAAGGTGGAAGGGGACCCTTAGAAATGAGTTGAAAAGAACCTCCAAGGGACTAGGAGCAGAGCATCACAAAAAAGGCCTTGTGTAAGCCCATAGGCCTAGGGATTTCTTAATGCAAGGGCCTCTATGACTGCTCTTCAACTCTACTAATATCTTACCCAAAGAATCCCAAAGAATATCAGATCTACTGGAATTAGAGTTTGCCCCGAAACATAGACATATGTGCCTGGACGAGTTTCTTCTCAGTAAGAGATAGCATGGAAACCTTTAACAATGGACAGGTACCCTGACAGAAGTCTCACAAAACATCAACAAGTTTGCAAGTGAAAAAATTCCTTGCAATTTGGAGTAAGGATCGGTGAAGTGTGACCCAGAATCCATCTCAAAATAGTTCACTAAGGAATCACAAATCAGACACCAACCTCCTTTTCTAAGCTTAAGATAGGGAAGAATATTTATCTGTACTTTCAGTTGCTAGGCCTCAAAACAGTGGTGAGGTCCTCTTCTTGGTTATCTCCCACCATTCCATCCTGCAGTGAAAGTAGGGGGGGGGGAAAATTTTTTTTTTTCTTTCAAATACTCCTGATTGCAAAAGAAGGAACGATTTAGGGCCAAAACCTTGCTTCTTGAGGACGCGCTGGAAATTCGAAGATATAACCATGAAAACAGTGATTTGAGAAATTCCACTGCTTCCACCACCAACCATTTATATGGTGACCGGAGAGAAGATTTTGAATTCTATCTGTGTCAAGATGATGGATTTTGGAGTGCTGATGCACATGCCAATGCAAAAGACTTCCTGTGACAACCTCCAACTTCCATCCCAAATTCCATTGTTCATTAGGAAAAAACCAATCTAGGCAACCGGTACGAAGGATCTGATGGTGGTATACCATTAAAGTCTTAACAGTCTGACTTAATGATACCCAGGTTCGAACTGGATGGAATTGACTTGAAATCCTTCCATTGACTGAAGTTTCAAGGCCTCATTAAATTTAACAAAAGTATTACAATTTCTCCCACATGGGACCGTGCATTGATAATGTCAAAAGTTTTTGCATGAAAACCTGCTGAACTTGTCTCTTAAATTACCACATTTCTCATCTCCTGGTTTTAAAAGCGTATTTCACTCATCCTCCTAAAGACATCGCTTACCAAGGTAGCAAAAGTTCTGAATTAGAGTAATGATGCCTGTATCTGTCAGCATGTTTTATACAACTTAAAGGGCATGTCCACCCCCAAAACCTTTTTTTGTAAAAAAAAAAATTTAACCCCCATGGGTCGTTTAAAAACTACACGGAAAATGAAGAGTAGAGCTGCTTAAGGTCCAAAGAGGTTTGCCTCTTCTGTGAGCCTCACGGGAGGTGTTGGCACGCACAGGGGAGCCCTTCTCACCCGCTCTCTCCCATCATCTGAGATCTATCCATTAGCTGCCTTTCCACTAGAGATAGGCCTAGTATCCCTGCCCACCCCCAAAGCTATGTTAGTTACTCTAAATTAAGATTCAGAACTGTACTTACAGCCCTTCTTTTCCCGTGGCGGATTTTCTCACTTGACAGCAGCCGCGTCTGTCATTGGATACCTCTCACATTTGCTAGTTCCAGCAAAGCAGGCGAGCCAGACAGTTGCACAGAAGCAAGCGATGTTGTAAGTACTGTTCAAATCTTATTTTAACAATGTAATATTGCGGTTGGGGGTGGGCAGGGTAGCCTAAAATTAGATAAGAAATTTTTATTTAGGTGGAGATACCCTTTCAACGGAGGAAGGGGAAAAAGTTGATGACTCACAAGGGGATAGACAGGGACAGGGCTAATGACATCACAGAAACAGAGGAAGAAACAGCTGGGGTACTTTGGGGAGAGAGCGCAGGAATTGGGGAAGGGGGTAGACACAGCATCCACTCATCAGTTGATACTTTTATCATCATTTGGCAAAATATCAGTTTTATTCATGACAGCAAAGATTTCTCAACTCAGTACGTGTTTTTTTTTTGTTTTTTAAAACCAAGAGTTTCCCATTTGTGAAATGACCATCACCATCAGGCCTCACTGCTAACGTAGCAATTGCACATAAGAACATTTTTTACCAATTTCATAGGATTTCCATAGGCTCTCAGAAATCCGGGTGGTTTTCCGGTACAGCTGTTCAGGTCCTCCACTTGCCATTGACCTTGTGATCTTACTTATGCATAGCTTACTACACAAGGGGGAAACATAGACTGGACACGACACACTCAAAATCTATTTATGGCCCCAACATCAGCAAGGCCATTTTATTTAGTCGTTGCATCCAAAACAATTATGGCGCCATTTCGTTTTTACCATCCTTTGCGTACCAAATTTAACTTAACATCCTCCACACACAAAATTGGGGACATATTTTTGGGCACAAAAAATCTATAAATTCTTCTGAAAGGATGGGAAGTGGAAGTTAGGAATCCTCAGTGCAACCACTACTTTCTATGGGGTAATTCTGAGAAACATAAACTTGGAAACATCAAACTTTACCTTTTGGTGTTCATTCCTTGAAAACTACACTATGGAACTTTTTATTTTGGGGTGGACATACCTTTAAATTTAATATTGCCATTATCTATATATATAAAAGTAATGGGTATTGTTGTTTCCCGAGTTTTATGAGACTGGGTTAGACCATATGTTTTTAGTAGGACCTGGAAAATAACAGAGGCTACTTTACAAAGCACCCCTATCTCTTTTTTGACCCCGTTAATTCATATTGTAATGAATGGGGGTGATATCTGATTATGTGATACATCTGGTAAGTGAATCTAAATTAGCCCTTAATTAATTGGAAATGAGATCTGATTAGGGTTGTGGTCTGTGTTTTATTTTAGGTGCGGTCAGTTTTGACTACTTGCGAGTGTGTAAGCTTTTGAAACCTACCAGGTGCAGGTCGGGAGCAGGTAATAGTTTTGGGGGTCGCAACTTAAAAATAAGACTACGCGCAGAATTCTAATATGACCTTTGTGATGCCATCGGCTGGACAATAGAGTGATGATTGCCCTACTGAGAAAATACTGAGTTGGGTTTGGGGTTGGGATTCGGTTAGGAAGGTAGAAAGCTGCGTTTGGGTGGGTCTGTTTAATTTAGGGTGGACAGGTCTGACTACTTTCCGTAGGTGCGTTATGAAATCCACCCAGCAAGACGTCTGATAGTCAGAGTTAATAAAAACAGATAATCTTTTTTTTGTTTTTGTTTTTTTTTTTAACTGATTTCCCTTAATATCTGTATCATAAACTAGCTTGCGCGTTCCTTACAATACCCTTTTTATATATTACCCATTAAAATTTCGGCAATAGGGAAACACCTCAAAGCAAAAAAAAGATTCTAATCTACGAGTATTTGTTCACTATAACATGAAAACTAATAATTGGAATTTAATGTGACGAGCCCTCTATGCGTCTAAGCCATTTTGGCCCTACATAAGACACAGTTATCCTTGTTTAGTAAGTAAAAAAAGTCTTATACTCTTAAAAATCTTATAGGATATGGCCATTATCTGGGACGCCTCTATCTGGTTCATGTTTTTTAATAATTGAAATTAGCTGTGACAGTTGAAATGTTACTGTTTTTATTTAATTATGTTATATCCCAGTCTACATAATATTGCCCATTAAACAAGCGTTTTTTTTTTATTTAAAATATATTTAGATGCCAAGCGCCTCAATGTTCAGACATGTCTTACTGGCTTAGGAAGGACCCAAAAAAAGGGATCCCAGTCCTGCTGCTATGATTGTGTACTGTGTTCCGAAGGGGGATAGCCAATATAAATGGTAGGGTTACATGATAATTACATGATAATTAGTGACTTAGAGGACAATCTAACCTGTAACAATTAACACGGAAGATATAATACTTAAAGACCCACTTGTATGGAGACCACAGTTACCTTAATGTAGGAAAACCCAGGACAAACCTGACAGATTAAAACACTGTATGGTGGGCCCTTACCAAAATGATAATTGGGAGATTGGATAAAGTAGATTGTAAGCTCTACGGGACAGGGACCTTTTCCCCATGTGTACAGTGTTTAAGCACTGATAGTTAGTGATGCATCATAACTATTATAGTATTTATTTACTGTCCCACTTGATATGACCTTTTTGTATCTTCATATGTGATACAGTGTGCGTCCCTAGTGGCGCAATATAAATAAAAATAACATCATACGTACCTTGGGCTCCTCTACCTAGGGTTCCACCAATGCAGTATTAGACTTTGCGAGAGTTATTCCGAATTGCAGGATCCCAGAAGGTGAAGTGAGAAGGTTAGTACAGCCTCCTTCGTAAAAGGGATTTAGCATTAGGTGCGTCCTGAATCTTTAAAAAATGAAAAGTATCTAAGCAGGGAGGTAGGATTCATTACCAACCTCCCAATTAATTTTTGGTAAGGACGCCACCGCACATACAGTTTTAATCTGTCAGTTAGTTTCCGGGTGTCCTATATTAAAGGTAACCAGGTCTCCATACAAGTTCTTATTAAAAAGAAACCTTCATCATACCTTTCAAACAACCAAAGGATGATGTCTCTTTGGATCTTTATTGGCTTGTACATATACAGCCTCGGACAGTACAGGGCAGGACATGGAAGTGGACAGGCACATGATTTGAGGTTGTAAGAGGCACCACCTCCCAAACAATGGCATCTTTTGTAGGCTAGGTACACGACCTACACCCATTTCTGTCCATTTCTCATTCTGGAGACACTCTAGGAAGAGTGAAAAGAAAGTGGCTAGCTCTTTCTTAAAGTGATTTAGATAGAAGTCAGGCCGCTTATGGGACGGTCTTATGATGTAATTGATTTACTCTGTCCAGCAGGTGGGCATTGCCCAACATAAAAACTGGGGGCAGCCCAAAGTGCTGGTGATGTCACAGTCACAGTGCAGCAGAAAAAAAACACTCTTTATACATGATATACTTTGGATTGAAGGTGATCTGGAGTGGTGGGAGGAGTGCTGTTCTTAGGCAACTTGTATGAGACCAAGAGTCCCTTTAAGACAGTTATAAAGCAATGAATAAGCCTGGAAAAACAGTTGTTCTATGGGGCGTAGCTACAGGGTGGCAGGAGATGTGACCGCCACAGGGTCTGGCCAAGAAAGGGCCCACATTTGTGCTAAGGTTCCAAAAAAGTCGTGTGTGACAAACTGCTTTACCATTGGTCTGGTACAAACGCATTTTACCATTGGCTGTGTGCCAAGCATTTAACCAGTTCTGGATGGTGCAGTGCCAGTTTCACCAAACCAGTTTATTAGTGTCTGAGCCAAGATTGAAACCAGTCTCCTGTTGCCAATATATTACCCAGGGGTAATACAATAACACCACATCTACTGGTGCCAAGCCAATCTACTAGCGACGGTAGTTATTTTAGAGGTTTAGGGAAGGAAATAAGTTTGAGAAATACTGTGGAATCTGGATTGAATAGAGTTTGCTAGGTGTATGGGGAAGATGTTTGTGTTTTATAATGAGAGCCTTTAAACAAAATGTTAAAGGGCACTGTCCACCTCCAAAACTAGATATAACCCCCAAACTAAGGGCCCATCATGTAGTGGTAGTTTTAATCTAACCTCACATCCCAGCTCATATGGTTCTTCGTAGTCCCCCCCAAAGTCCAAAAAACTGCCCACAGGAGGATAGCACGAGTCCATAGGGACTCTGCTCTCCGCCCCGGCTCCGGACGAGAATTTTGGCAGCGTACGCAGTCTTCTCCCCTCCCCCCCCTCCTCTCCCTCCCCTCACAGGATTCCATCCCTCCTAGTGTAAATCCCTGTAATATTAAGATTCCCCTGCCAGCCAGCACCAACCGCTATATTATATGTTTAGAAGCTCCCCAAACTTTACTTACCTCCTCTATTACTCCGCCAGAAATGAGCTGCCGGTAGCACACGTCCTGGATTGACGTGGCTACGGCATTTTTTCGAAGCAGCAGGGCCGGGAGACGGCGGAGGAAAGAGGGAGGAAGTAAGTAGAGTTGGGGCGCTTTCTAACATATAAATTATAGCGTGGGGCTGGGGTGGAGGGGAGAATCTTATATGAAAAAAATGAAATTTTTAGGGGGGAAATACCCTAAGGTGAATGTGGATGTTTTATGGAAATGATTTTTATTTGGTTTGTATGATGATGGTGTGTGTGCAGCAGTGTTGGGGGGCCATTCCAAATTTGATCAGGGCCATAAGTTCCGTCCTGATTTGCTCCTCACTCAAACTAAGTTTGTAGGAAGGAATATGACTCCAATTCCTAGTGTACTTTTACTTTACTGTTTTTTGAATGCGGTTATAGTCTTCCAAAAAAAAAAAAAATCCCAAACGATACTGTAGATTAACTTTCTTTTTCACTCTCTTTCGTCTTCATTAACTTAAAGTAAAATTGAGATAAGTAGTAGTGTCTCCAGCACCACCCTCAAATGAGGGAATATCCGTGGGTTGGTACTCTAAATGTCACGCCAGTGAACTAGTACCAAAGTAGGATAACAAATAGTGACGCCAGGTCTGTCAGTGGAACAAAACAATTGTTTTTGTAAAACACACATGTGTAACGTTTCGGCGTTACATGCACCTTCATCAGACATCATAAGTGTAAGTAAAAAACTGCTTAATAGGTGGAGTGTAATCAAAACAACACATCTAGTGTTAACTTGGTGAAACACAGTACATAGGATCAATATATACAAGGTACTAAAACATATCAAAATATTGCTTGTTTTCTATCAATTCAATAAAGGCATATGTAATGCTGGGTATAAAGTGCTGGTATACAGTGCCTTAAGTGTAAATATTGTATTAAAATATATAAAAAAAAAATTTTAAAAAAATTACAGGGAGATTCAATAAAAGTTCTACAGGGTTATCAATAAAAGATCTATCGTTAAAATGGTGCTAATTTTGCCAACCAATCATATCTATTTAACATTTGAAAGCTAACATTTGATTGGTTGGGGCTAAATAGCACCATTTTAAACGATAAGAACTTTATTGAATCTCCCTGCTATCATTAAAATGGTGCTAATTTTGGGTTACACTAACCAATGTTATATTGGTTGGCGTGACTTAAACTCCATCAATTTGTTGGTTGTGTGGCTAATGCGTGGAAGTTAAAACTGCACAGCCACATGTTACATATAAGCGGCATTCTATTGCAGCATTTAAAATGCAGCTGAAGCTGGTGTTATAAGTTCTGAATTAGTACCGGCACTGTGGTGATGCTACGAGAGCCGCAATTGGTGTAGAGCATGGGCCATCATGTTTGCACCGGGTTGCCAATAGTGGTCTCGGTGCATCTGGCTAAGTTTCCCAACTTATAACATAGGTGTCCCCTAAAAGACACCACAACCACAAACATCAGAGTTCTGTTTACTCACGATCACTTGGCTCTGCAGCGTAGCACTGACTGGTCCTCCTTACAGACAGAGAGAGACGAAGAGACAGAGATATCTGGAAACCCAACTTTTAAGGAACTACCAGGGTTATTCAATAAATATTCTATCATTTAAAATAGTGCAAATTTTGCCCCAACCAATCAGATTTTATTTAACATTTGAAAGCTAACATCTGATTGGTTGGGGGAAAGTTATTTTAAACGATAAGAACTTTTATTGAATAACCCTGCTTAGGTGTAACGTTTTAAGCTCAGCCTAATAGGAAAGCCTGGACTGACTTAGGGTATTTAAAAACCATTCCAGTGTCTTCACTGGATTCCCAGATTAACTTTAACTTTACCCTACCTTCTGTAGGTAAAACATCTGCCATCAACTACTTTCCCTGCTGGCCTTTTACACTAGTTATTCTACATATTCTCTTCCATTTTGAAAGATCAGTTGAATTTATACCTTTGCTGTTCCCTGCTGTTGACAGGGTTCTATTACGTTCCTTCTTCTTCCCAGAATGCACCACTACCGTGGAATGTTCCTTACAGTAATTTCTACTAATTAGCTGGTTGGATGGTCAAACATGCTCAGATCTCTACTGCAAACTGAATCAACCAGGTGTGGGTCAAAGGGCAAGACCATAACGGTCCTCTACTAGGGTCCTGCAAACAGGAAGTTCAGTATTTCGGTTTGCATTTATTTATACACAGACACAATGCTGAATGGGCAGGATAAGGCCATTAGGATGATAAAATACTGCTCTTTTCTTTTAAAATCATATGTATTGTGTTGAACTTCCCCTTATGTTTGTGATATTATCCAGTTAAAAGAAGCATTTCAAACATTGGCTACAGAAAACTACAGAATTAAATTTATCTGTTGTATTCAATTAGATCAACTGGGCTTGAAGTTTAGTTCTTGAAGACGTTTTGCTAGTCATCCGACTGGCTTTCTCAATTCGAAAGAAGCCAGGGATGACTAGCGAAATGTCTTCAAGAATACAACTTCAAGTCAGTTGATCTAATTGATACAACAGATTATA
Source organism: Hymenochirus boettgeri (assembly GCA_019447015.1). NCBI lineage: Eukaryota > Metazoa > Chordata > Amphibia > Anura > Pipidae > Hymenochirus > Hymenochirus boettgeri. The sequence continues at coordinate 11,299,585 of CM033469.1, forward strand.
CCATGACCTGGATGAAATGAAAACCTTCACCACACACAGAATTAAATTGCTTAAAGGGCAGTCCACCCCAAAACGATTAATCCCCCCATCTACTGGCCCCACCATGTAGTGTAGTTTAATCCTTACCTCACATCCAGCTCATAGGGTTCTCCTGTAGACCCCCCCCCCAAAGTCCCAAAACTAACCACCACGAGGAGGATAGCAGGGCTCTGCGCTTCATCTAGCCTCCGGTAGATTGCTATGCGTTACGTAGAGTATTTGCTATGCGTACTGCAGCCCTTCTCCCTCCCTCTCCCTCCCGTTCTACATCCCCCCTAGCACAAATCCCCTTAATATGCTGTTCCCCCAGTCCCGCCCAACCGCAATTATTTTTTTCAAAAAGCTCCAAACTCTTACTTACCTCTCCTCTTTCTCCGCTGCACTGAAGACCGGCAGGTCACGTCTGTGATTGGCTGAGTGGCAGCCATCACGGACGCGGCGCCGGTCCCGCCCCTGCTTGCATTCTCGCAAGCAGAGGGCCGGCAGTGCGGCGGGGAACGAGGGGAGGTAAGTAAGAGTTTGGGGGGCTTTCTCTGAAAAAAAAAATGTTGGTTGGGGCTGGGGGACATGGGGGAGCAGCATATTAAAAATTAGTTTTACGGGTGGACATACCCTTTAAGGTTCATGTTCAATATTTGCTGCATTAACATGTAGTTAGTAAGTCTGATATAGTGGTTTCTAAGAGTCATTTTTATCTCTCTTTATTATCTTTGATTTATATTATTTTAATTAAATATCTTATCTGTCATTTATCATTAATACAGACAGTATAAACTGTACCATGTGCCCTGACATGGAATGGCCCAATCAACAACAGGATCAATGTATTTCAAAAAAGAAGATTTCTTGTCATACAATAACTATGTGATTTCTGTGATTATTTCAACTGCCTCTAATCTCTTCTTCCTTATAACCTTAATGATTCTGGGTGTTATTAAATACTGGGAAACTCCCATTGTGAGAGCCAATAACAGGATCCTCAGCTTCCTCCTCCTTGTCTCCATCAAGCTGAGCTTCCTCAGTGTTCCTGTTCCTTGGTTCGCCCTTGGATATAACTGCATGTTACGTATAATCAACTTTTGGAATCACCTTTCTCCATAGCTGTCTTCTCTCCTGGCCAGACTATCATGGTTTACATTGCATTCAAAGCCACCAAGCCTGGGAGCTCATGGAGGAAATGGGTGGGAGTCAAACTGTCCAATTCTGTAGTCTTGATCTGTTCATCCATTCAAATAATAATCTGTATTACTTGGTTGGCCATTTCTCCTCCCTTTCAGGATATGGACATTCACACTTACCCTGGAACAATCATCATTCAGTGCAATGAGGGATCAGCTATTGCCTTTTACTCAGTTATTGGTTATATGGGGCTTCTGGCAGCTGTTAGTTTTGTTTTAGCATTTTTAGCTCGGACCTTACCGGACAGTTTTAATGAGGCCAAGTACATCACTTTCAGCTGCTGGTCTTTGCAGTGTTTGGATCACAATGATCCCGGCCTATCTTAGCACCAAAGGGAAAAACACTGTGTGTGTGGAGATATTTGCCATATTGACCTCTAGTGCTGGACTTTTAAGCTGTATATTTATTCCAAAATGTTACGTAATATTTTTTAGACCTGCAACTAACACAAAAGCAAATTTACTCAGAAATAAGGTCTCTTTCTAACTTGACTAAGCATTGAAAACTTATGTATTCAAATAAAAAATGATCATTAAATCTAATATAAATTAATATTAAAATGACATAATTAATAGTTATTTTATGAGATATTTTAGATTTTTCTTAATTAGAAAGAATTAGGGCATGTTTACCCCAAAACTAAAATTTGCCACAGTGCTGGCCCCACTGTGTAGTCTAAAAAAATCCTTACATTACTCTCTCCTCCTTATGGTTCTCCAGCAATGCCTGTCCCAAAGCCCCAGAGAGTAGGAGCTGTCTGTGAGTCACCTGGTTGCCTGCTTCGTCCTTGAACTCAGGCGAACTCAGGCGCACCTACACTAACAGAAAAAACTTAGGGCTGGCGTACACTACACTACAAAAAAGTTATTTTCTTGGTGGAGATACCCTTTAATATAACACAATTTAAGAATTGATATGACATAACCTGTCCTATAACTCAGTGCCCTATTATTGAATAATCTTTTTCCTGTATTTTCAGAATTTTTTGTTCCACCTTTGTCAGCTTTTCAATTACAATATCATCCTGTTTTTTCAGAGCAAACTTATTCTGCCCTTAAAGATTATATAACATAATTAACATTATCATTATTCTACATCTTTTCAAACTTTTCAGACTGTGGTGCATATCATTTGTCACTGGTTTCTTGGTGCTTTGTCTATCGTCAAGTTTAGCATCCCCAGAAGTCCAATCATGCTCTTTTTGAAAAATAAACCTGTGTTTTGACCCAGTTATTTGCCATACGGTTGAAACCAACTCCAAAATGTAGACACGGAACCACCAAAATATCAACAATATTTGCTTTCAACGAAATACAGTATTTCCCATTTGTGGCTGAATTTCTGCACCACATCTAACCCTGGCAGGTTTCAGCTGTCATCTAATTGCTTTATAATCAAAACTCTTCTGCGTGTGCAGTTTAGCTGTAATTTATATAGTAACATAGTAATTGAGGTGAATAAAGACATACGTCCATCAAGTCCAACCTATTCACCCTTCTTTTTTTTTTTTTTTTAAACCCTACCTAAAGTTGATCCAGAGGAAGGCAAAAAAAAACAGCTAAAATGGGGGGAAAATCCCTTCCTGACTCCAAATGGCAATCGGAAAGTATCCCTGGTCAACCAGATCTATATGCATTAATACCAGTAATTCTCAGTATTTTTTAGAAACTTATCCAGGCCTTTTTTAAAGCTATTCAATGAACTTGCCATGACCACATCTGCTGGAAGACAGTTTCACAGTTCTCACTGTAAAGAAACCTTTCCTAACCTGAAGATGAAACTTCTTTTCTTCCAACCTTAAGAGGTCCACTAATCCTCTGATATGACCTATTAGTGAACAATGCACCGAGAGTTCATTGTATAGGCCCATTAATATATTTTATACAGTTATCATGTCCCCACGCAAACTCGCTTCTTCAATGTAAAAACCCTAACTTGTCTAATCTGCCTGCATATTCAAGCCCCTCCATTCCCCTTATAATTTAGTTGCCCTTCTCTGAACTGCCTCAATTTCCAAGATGTCCCTTTTGTATATGGGATTCCAAACTGCACCGCATATTCCAAAATTTGAATTGTGACAGTATGAATTACTCTTTCTAGTACTGTAGATTACTGAGCATGTTTGCTCTCCCAGTAACTTAGGTCACATGGAAGGGGGAGTCGGTTAAGTGTGGGAGAGGGATAAGGCATTTAGAAACACACACCTCAGAGGAATGTCTGTGTACATGTATTTATTATAGATTAAGATGAGGCAGGGGAGGACTGGCCCAGTAGGCCGAGGGGCAAATGCCCCCTAGGCTGGTCTCCAATAGAGATGTCCGAAACTGTCAAATTTTGTTCCGTATTCAGATTTATGGATCTCAAGAAAATACTAAAGATCCGAAGATCCGAAAAAGGAACATACTTTTGGGACTTCGGAGCCCATTTTCGATAAATATCTAATATTCTTAATGTTCGATAATCCTCAAAAATAAAATTAAAAACTAGTTTTCGATTTCTGAGCGATTTTCAAGGATTATCGAACGTTTGAGGCTATTTTCGATAATTCTCGAACATTCAATAATTTTAGAAAATAGGCTCCAAAATCATAATGATCTGTCCGTTTTGGACCGAACATTTGGATTTCAGAACCAAGTGGTTCTGTGTCTGATCCGGGTCTGAGACAGACCCGGATCTCGTCTCCAATGAAAAATTTGGGCTGCCTCATTTCACGTTCAGTTTTCATTTGCCAGGTAGTGCTGGACTGTTCCTGTATTAAAGATAGAACTGAAGCCAGAGGATGACTGGCAGAATCAGTTTTTTTGGGGGCTGGTGATCCTCACAAACAATATTGGAAGATATGAATTACAATCCTATATCCCTGTTCCATGTAATTTTAATTTTAATGGTATTTAAAAAAAAAAAACTTTATACACATTATTGTTGTCCTTTAAAGCTTAACTATGTGCCGCTTGCCTTGGCATGCTAAAAGATGATTGGGGAAGTGGGGGTTAGCATGTGCTTATCTATAAGGCTACATACATTGTTCTGCACTCGGCTCCCTTCAAATTCCTGACCACACTTTCAGATTAATTAGAAGCAGATCTAAAGTTAACAGATTATGTCTGGACGTCTGGGCAGCACATTAAAGGAAGCTGGGAGCATTAAAGGAAGCTGGGAGCAGAGCATATATGGGTTCTCAGGTATATAATCACATTATTATTAGTCACCCCTCCAGTTCATTAGCCTTTGTTAGTTAGCTCTCCAGATGGTTAGCCAGTGTTATCATCCCTCCAGATCACTAGCCAGTGTTGTCAGCCCTCTAGATCATTAACCTATGTTGTAAGCCCTCCATATCATTAACCTGTGTTGTAAGCCCTCAGATCATTAGAGCAGTGTATCAGCCCTCCAGATCACTAGCCAGTGTTATTCAGCCCTCTAGATCGTTACCAAGTGTTGTAAGCCCTCCAGATCAGTAGCCAGTGTTTTCAGCCCTCTAAACCATTAGCTAGTGTTATTAGCCTGCCAGATCATTACCCAGTGTTATCAGCCCTCCAAATCATTACGCAGCTTTTCAGCTCATTAGATCATTATTTAGTGTTATCAGCCTCCAGATCATTATCCAGTGTTATCAACCCTCCATATCACTAGCCAGTGTTATCAGCCCTCTAGATCGTTACCCAGTGTTGTAAGCCCTAGATCAGTAGCCAGTGTTTTCAGCCCTCTAAATCATTAGCCAGTGTTATTAGCCTGCCAGATCATTACCCAGTGTTATCAGCCCTCCAAATCATTACACAGCCTTTTCAGCCCATTAGATCATTATTTAGTGTTATCAGCCCTCCAGATCATTATCCAGTGTTATCAACCCTCTAGTTCATTACCAAGTATTGTCAGCCCTCCAGATAATAGCCGGTGTTATCAGCCTTCAGATCACTAGCCAGTGCTAAGCCAGCCCTCCAGTTTACTAGTCTGTTAGATCTTAACCACATCATACACTTAAAAATGTTGCTGGCAACCATGTAAAATGAGTAAAAAGAAGAGTAGTCTTAAAATGGGTGTAACTTAAACAAGAGTGTGTGACCTTAGCAAAGTGGTGTGGGTCAACATTTTGAGATTTACCATGAAAGGGCATTTGGTTGTGTTCGCCCCCAGGCCAAAAGGTCCCAGTCTTCCCCTGGTGCAGAATTTCAGGCTCAGTCCTTCACAGAACATCGCGTTTTTGCAGATGTAAAAAAATTTAATAAATAAACAAAGCACTGCATATTACAGAGAAATCCTTTAAATAAAAAAAATGTTTCTTTCAAAACTGTTCATCCCCATGCCTCATTTTATTAGGGACAATTCCTCCCAGATACTTTTCAGCACTTCCATTAGTCAGGGTGAAGCTGACTATTGTCAGAACTTGTACATTGACCTAAATTTTTTACTGGTGGTCTACTAAAAACCCTTTTTTGCATGTCCCACTGGCAAGGTAGGCGATGAGTCTCTGCCAGTGCCTCATTTAAGAGTGTACTCACTGAACAATTTGAGAACATCAGTGTTAGCCATAAGCCTACACGCCATCATCTCAATGTTTTCCCTTATGCAATTTTTTTCCGTAGTTTTGGCAGTACTTGAAATGTGGTTTTGCAAACTTTGCCAAAAACTTTTTTTGGTGACACAATATATGTGGTAACAAAACGCATTTAGTGAACAAAAAAACAACACTTTGGTGACAAACTATATTTAGCTGACCAAAAGAGTTCTGTGGTAACAAAACACATTAGTCAACAAAAAAAAAAAAATTTTGGTGGAAAACTATATTTAATCGACCAAAACAAATCTGTGGTAAAGAATACATTTAGTCAAAAAAAAAAGTTTTGGTGACAAAACTATATTAAGTCGACCAAAACAATTCTTAAGGAACAAAACATACATTAAGTCAACACACGAACTGTAGCATCAAAATATATATTTTGATGAGCAAAATCATTTTGGTGAATAAAATGTACAGTGGATTAAGAGAATGGTAATTAAAGTAAAAAAAGGTTTAGAAGTTAGGACTAGAGATGGCCGAAACTCACGGGTTTCATTCCGTTTTAGGGTTTTCGGATCTCGGGAAAATCTGATGATTCAAAAATCTGAAATGGAACTAAATTCAGGATTTCGGGGCATTTTTGATTTTTATCATGTTCAATAAAATACAAGTTATACAAATTAAGTTATAAGGGGGCATGAAGGTGGGAGAGCTGGGGGGTGTAGTTCAGACAATAAGTATACATATGTATTATATGACATAAGTAACTTTGCCTAGTGAGAGATGATATATTAAACCAAATACCTGGAAAATTTTAGCAAATATTACAGGAATATATTCATTGCTTCCCTACATGATGCAGTTGTAATATTACTTAAAGGGCAAGAATGCCTAATGTACCTTTAAAAACATTTAAAATTGCAAAGTCTATTTCTCAGGAGGTAGTAAACCTACTCCTACCTCTCTGGTGGCTGGTAGCACAACCAGTGAGTTGTCAATATTTCACTTGTGCAGAACTCTACAGCTCACTGCTAGTAGCAGAAGTGCTACTGATCTGGTCAATCATTTACAGAATACAAAGAAAAGATAATCAATGCACACATGCCCCATACAATATCATATTATCTGCACACTTGCATACATTATAAACAAAGGGGTTTAAATTTATTACTGTGATCACATGAAAAAACAGTGGAGGAAGTGAGAAAGCCTGCTATATTGATCCAGTGTGCAAGTATGAGACATGTAAAAGTTTGCTAATCGTAATTAAAGTAAAAAAGGTTAAAAGTTAGGACTAGAGATTGCCGAAACTGATGGTGTCGTTCCATTTTCGTGTTTTCAGATCTCGGGAAAATCCTGATGATTCGAAATCCGAAAACGGAACTATTTTTTAAAAATTTCTGACCATATTTTCAAGTATTTACGAACATTCAGGCTATTTTCGAGAATTTTCAAAACAGCTCAAAATTCGATAAAAATCTGTAATACACCCAAAAGATCCGTCCGGTTTTGGATGGAACATTCAGATTTCAGAACCGAGGGGTTCTGTGTTGGATCCGGGTCCGGGTCGGATCCTATAAAAGGCTTTTGGATTGAGCATGTAACTTGTACCATTTACCATTTGGAGCCTAGAAGAGGGGCTTTAATGTTCCCGAAATGTTGCCATGTCTATACAAGTGGTTAACTAAACACAATTTTATCTGCATGAATACAATCCTGGGTGCTGTGTCTTCAAATGTGCTATATACAACGTATATATATATATATATATATCCAACCTTAAGACAAATTGCAGAGCACTCACAGGACTTGTGCAGAAGTTCCACTTTTATTACATGTGCAACAAACAGATAGCGACGTTTCGGTCTGTGTCTTAGACCTTTCTCAAGACACAGACCGAAACGTCGCTATCTGTTTCTAGACCAGATGGGAATTATGTATAAATCAAAAATCTGATATATGCATTAATCTGTCCATGTATAAGATCTTATGTTGGAAAGACTAGCCAGTTATTAAATATTGATTGACTAGTCATTTGTCCATATCAGATTGGCGGCACGGGGGAATACTACTGACACCACACTTACCAGCGTGGCTAAACATTTTCTGGAATCCCATCAGAGCAGAACACAAGGGTTAAGATGCATGGGACTGTCAGAAATAATCCATACGATCAGGGGTATTTAGTATACCCCCCTACCCAAGTATACTTATAGAGCACAAACACGAAGCAGTAACATGAGTTTATTGGGCCATAAAGTCAAACATGGCAAACATGAAAAACACTCCATTACCCCCCCCTCCCCCTCTTTTATACCCCTACTAAAACGGGGCGTCCCGCGTATAAAACTAAATCCCTCAAAGCCACAGATAAGCTCCTATAATAGGAAATAAAACACATAAATAGTGGTTACAATATCAAAACATGTGTAGCAGCGTGTCCATATTATGTCGCATCTAGTTCATAAGTCTCGTCCACTATGGACAAATGTATACACTAGTAGCGATAATAAGCAAGCAGGTGTCACGACTAAACTTCATAAAGATGTCTCATAGAAAAACCAAATCCCGTCTGACACAGATACTGTAGCAAAATGGCTCCTGTAAACCACACTGTAAAGAATGAACAATGTCCAGTTCTTGCTGTGGGCTTCCTCAGGTGCACCCTGAGGAAGCCCACATGTGTGATCAATTAGTGGGTGAAACGCGCGTCGGTGATTCCCTTGGCCCAGTTTGGTGTCTTATTATTATTATTATTTTACCCTGAAAACTCTGAGTCCCAGTGGTCTTAATGAGGAAATTGATTTTATTCCCTTGTTTGACTCTGTTAATTCATTTTTCTACATAGACTTTGTGTTTCCTGCGGATAACCTAGATAGAGGCAATGTCTGAACTTTGAAGTTTCAAAAGGATCTTCTTCCGTCATCAGATTGTTGGGCGACTGACACTTGGACCTAGTTGGATTCTGGAATGAAGAACTCTTATTTATACAGGTTGGATGTCTGGAGCACATTTTCCTACCTACAATGACCTCGGTTCTGCATAGACGTGTTGTGTGTGATTATGGATGGCCCTATTTATTGAAACACTTACCTGGAGAGGATGATGGGAGGTTGGATAGATGTCGCTATGGTGTATTAGCTCCACTTGGTCTATACGGATAGGATCGGACGTTGGTTCTATGACCTTGTGGAACTTTATCTTGATTATGTAAGGATAGGAATCATGCTACTATATACAGCACAGCCCTCTTGGAGGATCTCTTACCGTTTTCCCTGTTATTATTGGTTTTGGATACGGCACTATAAACTATGAAAATCACAGTTTCTAAAGTTATGGATATGTCTGTGGATCTGTGTTGGACCGGATTCCCCGCGGGGGCAGCAGTAATAATATTCTGATTACATGTTTATTGTGTTACACTTTGTTACACTAATTGTTACTTTACGGTACACTGTTGGTCATATTAGGGTACTCTGCAGAGTTTCCGTACCGGCTTCGGTCTGATTGGACGCCACGGTCATGTGACCATGATGTAACGATCAGCTGACTGCTCCTGTAATTTAAACCCGGCGGACACACGCCGATGTTAGCGCCATTGATAAAGCCCCTTCTGTGGAGCGAAACACGTTTGGGTGCTCCCCCACCCAGGATTTTCCCATTTAACTGTCTGGAAGTCGTGACACTGCTTTGCTGGCTTCTACCCCTGTTACGCTGCTAAAGTTCTGACTGTGTGCATGGACGACTTGACTGTTGACTGATAGTATATACCCCACCTAGGCATATGTATGCCTAGGTGGGGTATATATATAAAAACATGTGATACTTACATGCATTATTATGCACACACTTATTGTATTACTCTTTGTACTTTGTGAAGTTACTACTTTTTGATAATATTTTAATAGATTTAATAAATATATGTTTTAACTAGCCAGTTTTTTCCTCTAGCTGTTTCTTTTAATATATATCTTTAGAGGTAGGCTTCTATCTTTACTATTTATGAGGTTTTGATGTTTTTGACAGTGCTCTGCAGTTTGTCTTAAGGTTGGATATTTATGAATCACAGCAGCACCCAGGCCTCTGAAGTATCTGAAGGTAGAGTGCACACTACCCCCTATGTTTTATATAATATATATATATATATTATATATTATATATATATATATGATTGTTTTCGGGCATCTTGGTGGCCGTCATCTGGATAAAACCAGTGTCGGAATACACTCCTCCGTGCATACAGTTGTGATCCCTCCCATAATAAATGGGGCATCCCTATGGGACAGTTTGTTAGGGTCTGAAGAAAGTGCTCACAGATTTTTTGACTCAAGTAGAGGACCTTATAGATTGGAGAAAAAGGGGTTACACTGATAAAGTCTGATACAATCCTGGGTGCTGTGTGTCTTCAAATTGTGTTATAATATTGGAACAATCCAGCACTTGCACCAGGTATTGAGACACAGAAGGTGGTGTGCGGTTACTTTACTATGTTGGTTATATAGATATACAGTATATTAATATATATTAATGTGACCCTGGGACACATTTCCTTAGATCCAAGAAATGAAACAAGTGTTGATCAAATTGCATTGTCAATTGTATATTGTAATTGTTAGCATTGTGGCATTCATGGAACAGTGGGGCTCTTCTGTGCTACCTTTTCAGATCATAAGCAGGTCATCTATGTATCTATGTACCAGACCATAGATGAGCTAAATGGGTTGCACACATGACAAAATACTGTAGCTTACCACCCCATGAAATATTTGCATATGATTGGCAAATTAAGTATATGGCATATTTTCAGCCATGGTGGGGTTTTTTTTTCAATACAGTTAAACTGTATTTTTCATGCTGCATTTACAATATACACATATTGTGTGCTGTATTTTACAAACGCAAAAAAGGGCATACTACAACGATCTTGTAATTGCACCTTTGAAATAGACCTCTTAGTGTATCCATTAGAAGGAATAAACAAGTCATTATTTTATATTTCTTCTTCTGTATAGAGATAGATAATAGTTAATATATAAAAATCTAAAAAATACAATGTTATATAGGCTGAGAAATGCTATAATTTGACAAAACATAAATGTGTTTAAAGGAACACTAAACCCAGAAAAACAACTATTTGCCATTCGTTTCTATTATTCACAGGGAGGTGAGAACCCTTATTCTCACCTCCCTGTGAATAATATACGCTCGGGGGACCTGGAACTTACCTTACCACCGCTCCACTCGCAGCCGCTTCTTCACGAACAGCTGTTCTCCCGATCACGCGCCCTATCTTTTGTATTGGGCGCATGCACCTAAGATAGGGCGCGTGTCGGGACAGAGCGGCTGTCAGTGAAGGAGCGGCTGCAAAAGGAGTGGCAGTAAGGTAGTTCCAGGTCCCCGAGCGTAATATATTCACAGGGAGGTGAGAATAAGCGTTTTCACCTCCCTGTGTATAATACAAACGGATGGCACATAGTTGTTTTTCTGGATTATGGGAGTTTAGTGTCCTTTAAGCAGGAGATGCAACTATGTATCGATCACCAGGTCTTGTTTTCCCAGTATATGAGACTTTGAATTTATTTCAGGTCTAAAAATATTATGTAACATTTTGGAGAAAATATACAGCTTAGCAATCCAGCACTAGAGGTCAGTACAGCAAATATCTCCCACACACAGTGTTTTTCCCTTTGGTGCTCAGATAGGCGGGATCATTGTGATCCAAACACTGCAGAGACCAGCATGCTGAAAGTGAGTACTTGGCTCATTAAAACTGTCCGGTAAGGTCCGAGCTAAAAATGCTAAAACAAAACTAACAGCTGCCAGAAGCCCATATAACCAATAACTGAGTAAAGGCAATAGCTGATCCTCATTGCACTGAATGATGATTGTTCCAGGGTAAGTGTGAATGTCCATATCCTGATAGGGAGGAGAAATGGCCAACCAAGTAATACAGTTATTATTTGAATGGATGAACAGATCAAGACTACAGAATTGGACAGTTTGACTCCCACCCATTTCCTCCATGAGCCCCAGCTTGGCGGCTTGAATGCAATGTAAACCATGATAGTCTTGGCCAGGAGAGAAGAGACAGCTATGGAGAAGGTGATTCCAAAAGTGATTATACGTAACATGCAGGTATATCCACAGGGCGACCAAGGAACAGAAACACACTGAGGAAGCTCAGCTTGATGGAGACAGGAGGAGGAAGCTGAGGCTCCTGTTATTGGCTCTTACAATGGGGGTATCCAGAATAATGTAAACTCCAAACATTAGAAGGGTTAAAAGAAAAAGAAGACTGTTGCAGAATAAAAAACAAGGAGATCAGATGATTACTGAAAGAGAGAAAATCCTCTGTCTGGCAATACATCGATTTTTATTATTATTGGCCATTCCAAGTCTGGGCATCTGATGCAGTTTTCACTGTCTGTAGGGGTAAGAAAATAACAATAAATCATAGAGGAATCCAAAGAACATTGACACTGATGGGTGTAACACATGTACCGAGAGACAATATTGCTCATTATTACCTCTGGTGAACTGTAACAGCTTTCGCTAAACCAATTTGATTACATCTCTCTGTACAGTACAGTTCTGAAATTGCTAGCTTAACAAGTCATGCAAAATGAAAATTAGATTGGTACAGTGTTTTGCATCCGTGGTTTTTCGAAACTACAGCAACTGTTGCAATTTTAAACTGTGTTTGCATGAACCCTATGTAAGTGACATAAAGGGTACCATGACTTTAACGATAGAAAATAGCAATAGTAGCTCTTAGTACACTGCTCCTAAACCCTTAAGTGCCACATATTGTAAATTATACTATTTGGACACTGGAATTTTAAATACATTTCTCTATGTCAGGGATCTCCGTGTTCTCTTCCTTTAGGTAGTATAGTGCAGTAGTAAACTTCCATTCCTTCATACTGTTTTGAATTGCCTTTCTCTGGATCACCACTAGGTAGGGTTCAGGGTAGGCTAAAGTAGACAGTGTCCAATTTAAAGTGATACTCACACTCACTATCAAACCATGTTCAGTGAAAAGAAATTGGCATTTTCCAAGTTTCCCACTTGTAAACACAGACAAGTAGTCAACTAGTCAAAATACAGAGTTAGTTATTTTTTTCTGTAATTGCACTTATGCATTGGTGGCATTTATCGTTAGTTGGTGTCTCTCTCTTTGTGCAAAATTCATGTATGCAAATTTGCAGATAATATGATTGTATGGGGCCTAGGATGTGCATTGATTTTCTTTTCTATGTTATAATATATATACGTATATACAGATAATATGATATTGTATGGGGCCTAGGAATGTACATTGATTATCTTTTCTATGTTTATATATATAGATATACTGTATATACAGATAATATGATATTGTATGGGGCCTAGGAATGTACATTGATTATCTTTTCTATGTTTATATATATAGATATACGTATATACAGATAATATGATATTGTATGGGACCTAGGAATGTACATTGATTATCTTTTCTATGTTTATATATATAGATATACTGTATTTACAGATAATATGATATTGTATGGGGCCTAGGAATGTACATTGATTATCTTTTCTATGTTTATATATATATATATATATATATATATATATATATATATATATACTGTATATACAGATAATATGATATTGTATGGGACCTAGGAATGTACATTGTTATCTTTTCTATGTTATATAATATATATATACTGTATATACAGATAATATGATATTGTATGGGCCTATAGGAATGTACATTGATTATTTTTCTATGTTTATATATATATAGATATACTGTAATACAGAAAATATGATATTGTATGGACCTAGGAATGTACATTGATTATCTTTTCTATGTTTTAATATATAGATATACTGTATATACAGATAATATGATATGTATGGGGCCTAGGAATGTACATGAATCTTTTCTATGTTATATATATATATATATATACTGTATATACAGATAATGATATTGTATGGCCCTAGGAATGTCATTGATTATCTTTTCTATGTTATATATATAGATATACTGTATATACAGATAATATGATATTGTATGGGGCCTAGGAATGTACATTGATTATCTTTTCTATGTATATATATATATATATAGATATACTGTATATACAGATAATATGATATTGTATGGGGCCTAGGAATGTGCATTGATTATCTTTTCTATGTTTATATATATATATATAACTGATATACAGATAATATGATATTGTATGGGCCCTAGGAATGTACATTGATTATCTTTTCTATGTTATATATATAGATATACTGTATATACAGATAATATGATATTGTATGGGGCCTAGGATGTGCATTGATTATCTTTCTATTTGTATATATATATAGATATACTGTATATACAGATAATATGATATTGTATGGGGCCTAGGAATGTACATTGATTATCTTTCTATGTTATATATATAAATAGTATATACTGTATATACAAGATAATATGATATTGTATGGGGCCTAGGAATGTACATTGATTATCTTTTCTATGTATATATATATATATATATATACTGTATATACAGATAATATGATATTGTATGGGACCTAGGAATGTACATTGATTATCTTTTCTATGTTTATATTATATAGATATATTTAATATAAATATTATACTGATATACGATAATATGATATTGTATGGGGACCTAGGAATGTACATTGATTATCTTTTCTATGTTATATATATAGATATACTGTATATACAGATAATATGATATTGTATGGGCCCAGGAATGTACATTGATTATCTTTTCTATGTTATATATACATATAGATATAAGTATATACAGATAATATGATATTAATGGGCCCGGAGACCATCACAAGGACAGACGCTTTGCTTATGGGAGGTAAGGTGTAGAGAGTGAAATATGGTCAGAGATTATTGTATGTATTATATAGAGATTATATCATATCTTTATCACATAAGGCTGCACAGTACGTGTCTGGTTAGTGTGGGAGCTCAGTGTACATTCATTGGGAATGATCGTCCATGGAACTCTGCAACATGTCCACGTTTATCTAGTTCCCCATTTAATAACGTGAACAGCCCCCATGTACCATCAACATAGGGCAAAATATAATCAATGTACATTCCTAGGCCCCATACAATATCATATTATCTGTATATACAGTATATCTATATATATATAAACATAGAAAAGATAATCTGATATTGTATGGGGCCTTACAATATGTGGCACTTAAAGGGTTTAGGAGCAGTGTACTAAGAGCAACTATTGCTATTTTCTATCGTTAAAGTCATGGTAACCCGTTTATGTCACTTTACATAGGGTTAATGCAAACACAGTTTAAAATTGCAACAGTTGCTGTGGTTTCGAAAAACCACGGATGCAAAACACTGTACCAATCTAATTTTCATTTTTGCATGACTTGTTAATGCTAGCAATTTCAGAACTGTACTGTACAGAGAGATGTAATCAAATTGGTATAGCGAAAGCTGTACAGTTCACCAGAGGTAATAATGAGCAATATTGTCTCTCGGTACATGTGTTACACACCATCAGTGTCAATGTTCTTTGGATTCCTCTATGATTTATTGTTATTTTTCTTACCCCTACAGACAGTGAAAACTGCATCAGATGCCCAGACTTGGAATGGCCCAATAATTGGTTCATTCTTCATGTATGAGAATCATGGTTCATTCTTCATGTATCAGAATCATTTTTATTCTTCATGTATCAGAATAATTTTCATTCTTCATGTATCAAAATCATGTTTCCTAACTCATGCATCAGTCACGGTTCATTCTTCGTGTATCAGAATCATGGTTCATACTTCATGTATCTGAATCATGGTTCTTTCTTTATGTATCAGACTCATGGTTCATTCTTCATATATCAGTCATGGTTCATTCTTCATGTATCAGAATAATTTTCATTCTTCATGTATTTTAAAATCATGGTTCATTCTTCACGTATCAGAATAATTTTCATTCCTTATGTATCAAAATAATGTGTTCATTCTTCACGTATCAGAGTCATTTTCATTCTTCATGTATCAGAATCATGGTTCATTTTTCATGTATCAAAATCATGGTTGATTCTTCATGTACCAGATTCATGGATTATTCTTCATGTATCAGACGCATGGTTCATTTTCATTTCTTATCCTCATGTTTCATTTTTAAGCTTCATTTCCAGAATGATTTTGATTCTGAATGACAAGCTTTTTTACTATAAGGACATAGAGAGTTTGTGTTTAACTGGAACAGCACCATCTATTGTAAGGTTACAGACTATAATTATGCAACTTTTTATTAATGTTGGTGGATTGTTGGTGGATTGATGGTAGATTGGTTGGTAGATTGATGGGACACGATGACCCCTTCCCTATACACTTTCGCTACATGATAAACCCCAAGTAGACTGGTAATCAATTACTTATGGGGCTCATACACGGTAAAATAAAATTGGCCAATAGTCGTACAAAGAAAAGTATCGTCTGATGATTGTGCAGTTAATGTGGACGATAAAGTCTGTGGCGATTATATTATTGAGATGCGATTGATCTGGAAAAAAGATGGCCAAGGACAAAAAAATGTTGTCGACTACGTCATGTGTATGAATGGTAGTACAATGAACACTGCCCGATCATGCAATTTGATCAAGAAACAACAACTTCTGTGCAGGACAAGCATAATAAGAGGTGGCCATATAGGCTATGTGAAAATGTTAGTAGTTGCCTACCATTTGTCAAGCCATGTAGTGCTCTTTATGCCACTGTAAAATGTATGTTATATAGTAAGTAATATCTCCTGGTATGAAAATGATATGCATATGCTAATACTAAGATAATTGATGTGGGCATGTCAAATAATATTCATCCTGAAGATAGTTGTTGCAAAGATCACACAAGTCCCATGAGCAGGAAAATGCACAATCATGTAGCATGATGTACAAACTCTCCATTATAATACAACCGTTCAAACATTCTCAAATATATATTTTACAAGCTGCACTGGTACAATAGCCTCACCTGCAGTATACTACTATTTGATATGGTTGTTGAGAAATTTAACTTTCTAACATGAGGTTTGTGTCTGAGTTCCAGTGTTCCAGTATCACACAGTGTGGTCACTGACCATTATGTTCTTTACACATGCTCAGTCATAAGCTACTGCAGGAGCTTAATACAGTTGGTCACACCTACTAGTAGCCTCTAGCCAATCCTTTTACAGGACAGAATAGGCAAGGGAGCATGTGACTGAGGTCAGGGGTGTGGCCAGTCACTGTACATGCACATAGTTATTTCATCCAGTTCTTCAAGTGATAACATTTACTTTAATGCCATTTGCTGTAGTTGGATTTTATTGGTGTTTTTAGAGGGGATATATTCAGATTCTGCAGTGTAAAAATTTGGGTTTAGTTCTCCTTTAATATCTTGCAGGAATAAACCTCAACCTTGCGAGGTTTATAACACTCAAAGCTCTCCCCAAATGTACTTATCGGCCTTCATTCCCTTGCTGCCTTCTGCCTGTCTTCTGTGCCTTTTCCACGCTCGACCGACATCCGATCCTATGATTGGCTAAATCATTGCCAAACACCTTATTTGTCCTATTTGCCATTGAACTCAACAACAATGGATTGCCATTAGTTTTTTTTTAAAATGAACATCATTAATTTTCCACGTTACATTGTATTACAATGTGTGGTACATGTTAAAGAGTGTCTGTTCTTGTCGAAGTAGAACAAATCATAGAATGTTGTAAGTGACAACCAGTGTTTATATGTAAAGTTGGATTTTTATGATTTGTTCATATGTGTGTGTATTGCTGGCAAGCATTCCTTGTTGCCTTTCATGTGGGATCATACCAAATGCAAAGCATGACGTATACATCAGCACCTTTAAAGCTTTTATGGGTAGACAAATGTTTTATGTAGATTGTCAAAGTAATACTATTTTATTTTATTTTCACTTTGCCTTTTTAGACAGCAATGCTCTATGGATCAAACATGAAGGAGAGATAGTCTGCAAGGACACATGTTTAAAGAAGGCATCATGAAATTTTTTACACTTACATGGGAACAGTAATACAAACAATAAATTATGAAAAATGAACAATAATATATTGCCCTTGTATTTTTGCTATTTCATGCTTTTTATTAGTTACATATGGGGAGATTCAATAAGGAAGAGCTGCGTTACTTACCTTAACCCGATCCAGCGATACAATACCTGACGTACACAAGATTAAGAAGCGTGACTTTAATGCCGCCCACGCAGTCCCATTAAGTTTTGCGCTACCAAGTAGCACAAAACTTAACGGTAGGGGGTTTGGATCAATAGCACAGTGCTATTTCCAATAACATTTGGAAATGGTGCTGTGCTCTAAAATCAGTCTAAAACCCATGTTAACACGAAATTTCTTCTGAGGGGGTTGGGGCCTGGACTCCAATCTCGTGGGAGAGCCCGGGCCCCTGCAGTTATGCCCCTGGGTGGTTCCCGTTGCCACACACACTCGCGGGTGCTGTGGACCCTCCAACACTCAAACATCAGACCCATAACCCCCCACACACACACATACACAAAATTTAGTGCAAATAGCCTTTCCAGACAGACTCTCAAATGTCTCCATCTCTCTGTGGGTATCTTCACACAGCAGGGAGTGTTATGTACTTCCTATTTCTCTCATACACTGTGAATTCAGAGTCTGTGCTGTGTTGGTGGCATGGTGAAGCTTTTTGAATTTTACATGTCATCCTCCCATACCTTAACTCTATGATCATTTATTTATTCACATGTTGCCCTGTGTAGCAAGTAGAGAGGTGCTAGATGGATCGATATAAAGGTAGTAAAGTGGGCTTTAGTTTAAACTAAAACAGTTCTCCTGTAATTGAAATACATAAACACTCATTCATGCAGAATATATTGCAGGCTCTACACATGATGTGTTGTTTAAGCCAATTTTGACGCATAATTTACTTTTGTTTCTTGTAAACTTCCGACATAATTTTTGATTTGAAAATACATTAAGACATAGATATCAACCCCCTTGTATGATGAAAGAAGTCATACATAGGAGCAAATATTCATAAATATCTGGCTGTTTTGAAGCATAGACATCATAGCAACTATACACTGCTGACATGTAATTAATGAAAGGCATCAATAAACGTGACATAAGGTACTCCTTATGTTGCACACATTTGCCAAATAACTGAATGAAGATCAATAAATCTGCAAAGAAATGGAGGACAGCTTTCACTCTGATGGGAACTGGTGCAACTGTAAAATGTTCTTATATAACATAAAATAACATTACACTGTATTAAATTACTTAAAATACACACTGGGCAAAATACAGTACAAATATAATGCAGCAATATCAGTGTAAACCATATATCTCTATACAGGAAAAACTTGCATGTGGGATCTGCCATGTGGCTTCCCATTGCAGCAACTAACCTTAATTATCTAGGCTGTTCTGTATAATCACTCCATTTATCTTATCAGTAAACACTAAAGCAATAAGATGGGGCTGATCCACCAATATATTTATTAAAACAAACTTTGGATTAAGTTTCTTCCTACCTGCAAAGAAATGGAGGACAGCTTTCACTCTGATGGGAACTGGTGCAACTGTAAAATGTTCCCACCAGAAACAGCTACTGTGATTTCCCTTTCCACTGACAGTGCAGGGGGAATGCAGGGGAAATGTGTCCTGGTTGCACTATATCTGCATTATACTATAGGGGAGATTAAATCTACTGTAAACTAACATTAAATAAACAATCTTTATCATGGGGATGTCATTTAGACACACTTTACACTTACATCCTTAACAATCTTTACCAGAGTGGTCTTGCAATACTGCATATGCAGTTTTACTCATACCTGTTATTATGCTACATGTACAATAAAGTGTAACACACACATACAACATGATCTAATACTCCCACCTTTTTGTTTGTCGTGGTTAATGTGGAAGATGGCTAACTTCAACATTACCAGCATTCTTAACATTAAAGTTTGCATCAGTCAACAAAACAAACATGCCACTGTAAGATTATGGAAACATATTAACCTTTTTCTTGTAATAACATGCATACATTTATTGCGCTACAACTATTGTATATCCACTTTGCAAACCACACTCTTCTGCATAAACACATCTCTCTTTTTTTTAAAGGAAAAATAGGACTGGTGGTAATGTGGTTATTAAATGGTATCTGTATTACACTGTGTACTGTAAATTAAACACACATGGAAATAGTCTCACCATGTCTACGTAATACAAATGGTGTTAAACCACTATTGCTTCACTTCCTCATGACTCACAAACAGTGGTTGTGGCTCATGTACAATCCATACATTCTACATACTACTAAAATACAGGCAACACACTTCTTAATGGCACTCCTCATTACCATGTTCATCAATGGCTTATCATATACTATGGCTAATCATATCATCATGTACAAATTAAGTTCCTTTTTTTGAGGTCATTGTTGCTCAAATTTTATGACACCGCTAGCAGATTAATGTGTATCTGTTCCAAGACTATTGAGCCTTGACAATAACACACCAAGTTACATGTTAAAATTCCAAACATCAAATTGTCATAATCTGACTTTTTGGTCAGACATAACTAAAAAATGCAAAGCACTGTTGTGATTATGAGTGGCATTTCAATATGTTCACAACTGGCAAATAACAATACCCGTTGAAGTGATATTCCAAATAATGTATAACATGTCTATTGCACACGTCATAGAGGTTTAACATGGAATAAAATATGTCTGTTTAAATGTAACGAACATTTTATGTGTTAGGACAAACTATCTGAATTAGTTTATTTTTCCAAATTTACGGCTGTATTTTAGAGATGGCCGAACTTTCGAAAGTTCGGTCCGTTTTCGAACTTTCGAACTATATTGAAAGTTCGAAAGTTCGAAAACGGACCCATTAAAGTCAATGGGAGTCAAATAGTTTGAAAAGTTCGAATGAAATACAATTAAAATATCAATGGTAACTTAATGTAAATGGCTGTGGGACCTGGGAAATGGTCTGGGGAACATGTTCAAATATCCAGGACATTAGAAAAATCTATTTTGCTCTCACTCACGCTATTTTCGAGCTTGTTCACGCCTAGATACCATGGACATTTTACTCGCAGATTCGATGCTCACGTATAGGTTTTAATGGACACTTTACTCGTAGATTCGATGTTCGCGCCTAGATACCATGGACATTTTACTCGCGGATTCGATGCTCGCGTAGAGGTTTTAATGGACACTTTACTCGCGGATTCGATGCTCGCATTCGCGCCTAGATACCATGGACATTTTACTTGTGGATTCAATGCTCACGTATAGGTTTTAATGGGCAACTTGCTCGCGGATTTGATGCTCGAGTTCACGCCTAGATACCATGGACATTTTACCTGCGGATTCGATGCTCGCGTATAGGTTTTAATGGACACTTTACTCGCGGATTCGATGCTCGCGTATAGATATAATAGGCATTTTACTCGCACATTCGAGCGGTCGAACATTCGATATTAATCGAAAGTCCGAATATATCGAAAATCCGGGTCCGGGATAGTTCGAGAAGTCCGAATTTGTTCGAATTTGAATAGTTCGGCTAGAACTTGGGTTCGAGTTCGAGTTCTAGTCCATCTCTTCTGTATTTTTGATAATTATTTCATATTCGATAATTATCGAATTTACGGGCTGTTTGGTAACCCTAGAATGTATCGTTCAGTAACACTCGAATGTATTGTTCATTTTCGCTAACACACGAACGTAGCCTTTAAATTTCGCTAGCCCTCGAATGTAGCCTTTGACTTTCAGTAACCCTCGAATTTAATGTCCGTTTTCGCTTACCCTCAAATGTAATGTCCATTTTTGCTAACCCTTGAATGTTCAGTTCGCTAAACCTCGAATGTAATGTTCGATTTTTACTAACCCCTGAATGTGGCATTCGCTTACCCTCAAATTAGTTGTAACCCTCGAATGTAGCTTATGGAAACCCGACAATTGCCCGATTGTGTGGAAGAAGTGTTTAAACAAGTTTTGGTGATATGTGCAATTCCCCAGACCATTTTCCAGGTGCCACAACCATTTACAGTAAGTTATCATTGTTAGTTTATCTCTTATTTATCCCAACTTTTCGAACTAATAGCTACCCATTGACTTCGCGCCTAGGTACCATGTACATTTTACTCGCGGATTCGATGCTCGCGTATAGGCTTTAATGGCCACTTTACTCGTAGATTCAATGTTCGCGCCTAGATACCATGGACATTTTACTCGCGGATTCGATGCTCACGTATATATATAGATCTGGCTGGTACAGGGATACTAAATAATATGAGAATTACTGGTATTAATACATATAACTTGTAGTTTGTGGTTTGGTACAGGGGATAATATATAACATTAGAATTACTGGTATTAAAGATACACTGTATCTGGTTGGTACAGAACTATATACACTATATATAAATATATATATATATATATATATATATATATTACATTATATAAATAATATATATATATAATATAGTGTTTTATAGTTCTAGAATATAGAACTATAGATATATATAATTATATTATATATAAAATATATATATATATATATAATATATATACCACTAGATATATATATATATATATATATATATATATTATATATATTATATATATATATATATAGGGACACTATATAATATTGAGAATACTGTATTAATACATATACTGTAGTTTCTGGTGGTACAGGGGATTAAATACTATATAATATTGAGAATTACTGTTATTATTACATCTACGTAGTTCTGGTTGTACAAGGTTACTATATAATTTTAGAGAATTACTGGTATTAATAACATATAATGTAGATCTGGATTGGTACAGGGCATACTATATTATATTGAGAATTACTGTATTAATACATATACTGTAGTTCTGGTTAGTACAAACAATACAATACTAATATTGAGAATTCTGGTTATTCATACATATATTTTAGTTATCGTTTGGTACAGGAACTATATAATATTGAGAATTACTGGTATCAAAATAATATTACTGTAGTTCTGGTTGGTACAGGGATACTATTAATATGAGAATTACTGGTATTAATACAATACTATAGTTCTGGTGAACAGGGATACTTTCCATTCATGATTTTTCATGTATCAGAATCATGGTTCAATTCTTTCATTGTATCAGAATCATGGTTTTTTTTTTAATTCTTTCATGTATCAGAATCATGGTTCATTCTTTATGTATCAGAATCAGTTCAATTTATGTACCACGAAGATCAGTGGCTTCATTCTTTATGTATCAGAATATGGTTCATTCTTATGTATCAGAATCATAGTGCATTCTTCATGTATCAGAGTCACTGGTGTCATTTTTCAGTGTATCAGAAATCATGGTATTCTTCATGTATCAGAATCTGCTTCATTCTTCATGTATCAAACAATTTCAGTTCTTCATGTATCAGAATCATTTTCATTCTTCATGTATCAGATCATTCATTTCTTCATGTATCAGAATCATTTTCATTCTTCATGTATCAGAGTATGGTTCATTCTATGTATCAGGAGTCATAGTTCATTCTTCATGTATCAGAATCTGGTTCATTTCTTCATGGTATCAGAGTCATGGTTCATTCTTCATGTATCAGAGTCATGGGTAAGTTCTCATGTATCAGGAATCATGCCTTCATTCTTCAGGTACAGAATTCATGCTTCATTCATGTATCAGAATCATTTTCATTCCTGCATGTAATCAGTCATGGTATTTATCACTCTGATCATGGTTCACTCAGAACAGGTTCATTCTTCAGGTTCATCAGTTCATTTGTACAGAGTCATGGTTTCATTCTTCAGTATCAGATATTGCTTCAGTCTTCAGGTATCAGAGTCATGCTTCATCTTTCATTGTCTCAGGAATCAATGGTTCATTCTTCATGTATCAGAATCAGTGCTTATTCTTCCTGGTATTCAGAATACTGGTTCATTCTTTTCATGTTGTATTTAGAATTATGGTTCATTCTTCATTATAGAATCATGGTTCATTCTTCTGTTAATTAGAATCAGTGTTCATTCTTCATTGATTCAGAATCATTATTCTCTATCGATCAGTCATTCTATGTATCAGTATCATGTTTCTTATGTATCAGAATCATGGTTCTCCTTTATGGTAATAGTAATCTTATATAGATCAGTTCTTTTTATGTCATCAGAATCATGGTTCATTCTCAGGTATCCAAGAGATTCATGAGTTCATCTTCACGTATCAGAATCATGGTTATTTCATGTATCAATCATGCTTCATTCCATGTATCAGAATCATTGTCTTCTTCATGTATGCCAGTCATGGTTCATTCGTCATGTATCAGAATCATGGTCATTCTTCATTGTCTCAGAGGTCATTCTGATTCATAGTCAGTTCATTCTATCAGGTAATTCCCCCATCCAGTGATAGGTCATGCTCGATTCTTCATGTTATCAGAATCATGCTTCATCTTCATGTCTCAGAATCATGGTCATTCTTCATGTATCAGAATCATGCTTCATTCTTCATGTTATCAGAATCATGAGTTCATTCTTATGTAATTAGAATCATGGTTCATTCTCATGTATTAGAATCATGGTTCATTCGCATGTATTAGAATCATGTGGCATCTTCATTGATCAGAATTTCATTTTTCATTCTTTATCGTATCAGAATCATAGTTCATTCTTTATGTATTCAGAATCCATGGTGTCATTCTTTATGTATCAGAATCTGGTTCATGTTTTATGTATCGGAATCATGGTTCATTCTTTATGTATCAGAATCATGGTTCATTCTTCATGTATCAGAATATGGTTCATTCTTCATGTTATCAGAATATGGTTCATTCTTCATGTATCAGAATTCATGTTCAATCTTCATGTATCCAGAGTCCATGGTTTTTTTTCTTACATGGTATAGTCATGATTCATAAACTCATGTGTCAGAACCATAGATTCATTCTTTCATGATTATTCGATCATGCTTCATTCTTGGTATCAGAGTCATGGTTCATTCGTTCATGTACAGATCATTTTCATTCTTCATGTAATCAGAATCATTTTCATCATGTATCAGAGTCATTTCATTCTTATGATCTCAGAGTATGGTTATCTATATGTATCAGAGTCATGGTTCATTTTCTTCATGTATCAGAATCAGTTCATCTTCATGTTTCAGAGTCGATGGTTCATTCTCATGTATCAGATCATGGTTTTCATTCTTCTGTATCAGACATCATGCTTCATTCTTCATGTATCAGAATCATTTTTCAATTCTCATGTATCAGAATCATTTGAATTTTCATGATCAGAATCAATTTCATTCTTTCAGTATCAGCAATCAGGTTCATTCTCATGTATCTCAGATCATGGTTTACTTCTCATGTATCAGAATCATGGTTCATTCTTCATGCCATCAGAATGCATGGTTCATTCTTTTAGTGATATCAGAGCATTGGCTTCATTCTTCATGTAGTCAGGAATCATTTTCATTCCTTCATTTTAACAGAATCATGGTTCATTCTTCATGTATCAGAATCATTTTCATTCTTCATGTATCAGAATCATTTTCATCTTCATGTATCAGAGTCATTGTTTATTCTTCATGTATCAGAATTACAGTTCATTATTCTTGTATCAGAATCATGGTTCTTTCATTATCAGTCATGCTATTTCATGCTCATCAAGAATCATGCCCGTTCATTTCGATGTATCAGCAATCATGCTTCATTCTTCAGTGTCGTCAGAATCATGGTTCTTCATTTATTCTAGTATTAGAATCAGGTCATTCTTCATGTATCGAACATGGGTTCATCTTCATTGATCAGAATCATTATTTTCTGTATCGGTTGTCATTCTTCATGATCAGAATCATGGGTTCAGTTCTTCATGTATCCAGAATCAGGTTCATCTTCATGTATCAGAATCATGTTCATTCTTCAGTATCAGAATCATTGTCTGTTCATTGCAGATTCGCTATCAGTATCAGAATCATGTTCATTCTTCCTGTCATCAGAATCATGGAGTTCATCTTCAATGTATCAGAATCATGGTTCATTCTTCAAGCATCGAATCATGGTCTCATTTCTTCAGTATCCAGAATCATTTCATTCTCATTTAAACAGAATCATGGTTCATTTCTCATGTTCAGAAGTCATTTCATTCTTCATGTAATCAAGAGTCATGCTTAATTTTCGTTGTTATCAGATCAGGTTCATTCTTCATGTATCAGAATCATTTTTTTCATTCTTATTAGAATATCATCAGTCAGAGTCATTGTCATCATGTATCAGAGTCATTTCATTTCTTCATGTACAGAGTCATGGTTCATTCTTCATGTATCAGATTCCATGGTCATCTCATGTATCAGAAGTCAGGTTCATTTCTATCGATATGGCTTGATCAGAGTCATGGTTCCATTCTTCATGTATCAGATATCATTGCTTCATTCTTCATGTAATCAGGAATCATTTCATTTTCAGTATCAGAATCATTTCATTCTTCAGTATCAGAATCATTTTTCATTCTGTCATTGTTCAGAATCATGGTTCATTCTTCATGTATCAGAATCATGGTTCATTATCTTCAGTTTCAGAATCATGCGTTCATCTTCATGCATCAGAATATGGTTCATTCTTTATGTATCAGGTCAGGTTCATTCTCATGTATCAAATTCATTTTCATTCTTCATTTTAACAGAATATGGTTCATTCTTCATGTATCAGAATCTTTCATTCTTCATGTATCAGAATTCATTTCATTCTTCATGTACAGAGTCATTGTTTATCTTACATGTAGCAGAGATTACAGTTTACATTATTCTTGTATCAGAATCATGGTTTCATTCTTCAGTATCAGTCATGACTTCATTCTTCATGTAGTCAGAATCATGGTTCATTCTTCATGTATCAGATTCATGCTTCATGTCTTACATTGGTCTCAGAATCACCCCCTGTTCATCTCATGTATTAGAATCATGGTTCATTCTTCATGTATTTAGAATACATGGTCAGTCTATTCATTGATCAGAATCATTTTCATCTTCATGTCACGAATCATGGTTCATCTTGTCGTTCATGTATCAGAATTCATGGTTCATTCTCATTGTATCAGAATCATTGTACATTCTTCAGATCAGAATCATGTTCATTCTTCATGTATCAGAATCATGCGTTCATTATTCATGTATCAGAATCATGGTTCATTTCTTCATGTATCAAGAATCATGTTAATTCTTCAGTATCAGAATCATGTTCATTCTTCAGCATTCAGAATATGTCGTCATTCTTCATGTATCAGAGTCATGGTCATTCTCATGTATCAGAATATTTCATTCTTATTAACAGAATCATGGTCATTCTCTTCATGTATCAGATCATTTTATTCTCATGTACAGAGTCATGGTGCATTTCTTCATGTATCAGAGAACCATTTTCATTTCTGTATCAGAATCATGGTTCATTCTCCATGTATCAGAATCATTTTCATTTCACTGTATCAGATCATGGTCATTTCTTCTGCATCAGAATAGTCAATGGTTCATTCTTCATGTAGTCAGGAGTCATGGTTCATTCATTCATGTTCAGAATCATTTTCATTCTTCAATTTAAAAGAATCATGGTCATCTTCATGTATCCAGAAATCATTTTCATTCTTCATGGTATCAGAATCATTTTCATTCTATGTATACGAGTCATTGGGTTTATTCGTCAGTACAGAATTACAGTTCATTATTCTTGATATCAGAATCATGGTTCTCTTCATGATTCGAATCAGCTATTCTGTCATTATCAGAATCATGCTTCATTCTTGCATGTATCAGAATCATTTTCATTCTTTCATGTATCAGAATCATTTTCAATTTTCATGTTTTTATAATATTTTTCATTCTCATGTATCGAACATGGGTCATATTTTGTATCAGAATCATGGGTCATTCTTCTTACAGAAGACATGGTTCATTCTCATTTTCAGTTCATGTATTCAGCTTGCATTTTCATTCTAGTATCAGAATCCATTTTCATTTTCATGCATCATAATCATGCTTCATTTTCATGTATCAGAATCATTTTCATATTCATGTATCAGAATATTTTATTTCCTAAGTATCCCAGAATCATGGTTCATTCTTCATGTATCAGAGTATGGTTTTTCTTCATGTATCAGTCATGATTCATAACTCGATGTAGTCAGAACCATAGTTCATCTTCATGTATCAGAATCATGCTTCATCTTCATGTTAATCAGAGTCATGGTCTCTTCTTCAGTATCAGACTCATTTCATTCTCCTGATTCAGAATCATTTTATCTTCATGTATCAGAATCATGGTTCATCTTATAGTATCCGAGTCATGGTCATTCTTCATGCATCAGGAATCATGGTTCATTCTTCATGTATCAGCATCATGGTTTCAATTCTTATGTATCAGAGTCATGCTTCATTCTTGTGTATCAGATTCATTTTTTATTCCTCTGGTATCAGAATCATTATTCTTCATGTAGTCAGAATCATTTTCATTTTCATTGTATCAGAATCTATTTTCATTCTTCATGTATCAGATCATTTTCATTCTTCCATGTATCAGAGTCATGGTTTCATTTCGTCATGTATCAGAATCATGGCATCTCTATTGCTCTTCATGTATTCAGAGTCATGGAACTGTCTTCGTGATAGATCATTTATCAGTTATTCACATGCGTTCATTCTTCGATGTATCAGAATCAGTTTCATTCTTCATGTATCAGAAATCATTTTCATTTTTCACGTATCAGAATTAATTCATTCTCATTGTATCAGAATTCATTGTTCAATTCTTCATGTATCAGTCATGCTTCATTCTTCGTGTATCAGAGTCATGCTTCATTCTTCGTGTATCAGAATCATGGTTCATTCTTCATGTATCAGTCATGGTTCATTCTTCATGTATCAGAATCATGGTTCATTCTTCATGTATCAGAATCATGGTTCATTCTTCATGTATCAGAATCATTTTCATTCTTCATTTATCAGAATCATGGTTCATTCTTCATGTATCAGAATCATTTTCATTCTTCATGTATCAGAATCATTTTCATTCTTCATGTATCAGAGTCATTGTTTTATTTCATGTTATCAGATCATGGTGCATTTTCATGCATCAGAATCATGGTTCATTCTTCAGTATCAGAATCATGGTTCATTCTC
Source organism: Hymenochirus boettgeri (assembly GCA_019447015.1). NCBI lineage: Eukaryota > Metazoa > Chordata > Amphibia > Anura > Pipidae > Hymenochirus > Hymenochirus boettgeri. The sequence goes on from CM033469.1 coordinate 11,328,553, forward strand.
ATGTATCAGAATCATGGTTTCAACTCTTTCAATGTATCAGAATCATTGTTTATTCTTCATGTATCAGAATCATGCTTCATTCTTCATGTATCAGAATCATTTTCATTCTTAAGGTTTTCAGTAATCATTCGTTCTTTCGTGTATCAGAATCATGGTTCATTATCTTGTTGTATCAGAATCAGGTTCATTCTTCTGTATCAGATCATGCTCATTCTTCATGTATAGAATCATGGTTCATTCTTCCTGTATCAGAATCGATGCTTCATTCTTCATGTATCAGAATCATGGTTCATTCTTCATGTTCAGAATCATTTCATTCTTCATTATCAGATCATGGTTCATTCTTCATGTATTCAGAATCATTTTCATTCTTCATTGTATCAGATCATTTTGCATTCTTCATGTATAGAATCATGTTCATTCTTCATGTATCTAATCATGGTTCATTCTTCATGTATCAAGAATCATGGTTCATTCTTCATGTATCAGACTCATGGTGCATTCTTCATGTTCAGAAATCATTTTCATTCTCATTTATCAGAATTTGGTTCATTCTTCATGTATCAGAATCATGGTTCATTCTTCGTGTATCAGAATCATGGTTCATTCTTCATGCATCATAATCATGCTTTATTCTTCATGTATCAGAATCATGGTTCATTCTTCATGTATCAGAATCATTTTCATTCTTCATGTATCACAATCATTTTCATTCCTAATGTATCAGAATCATGGTTTATTCTTCATGTATCAGAAGTCATGGTTTTTTCTTCATGTATCAGTCATGATTCAATAACTCATGTGTCAGAACCATAGTTCATTCTTCATGTATCAGAATCATTTTCATTCTTCATGTATCAGAGTCATGGTTTTTTCTTCATGTATCAGTCATGATTCATAACTCATGTGTCAGAACCATAGTTCATTTCATGTATCATAATCATGCTTCATTCTTCATGTATCAGAATCATGGTTCATTCTTCATGTATCTGAGTTATGGTTCATTCTACATGTATTAGAATCATGCTTCTTTCTTCATGTATCAGAATCATTTTCATTCTTAATGTATCAGAATCATGGTTCATTCTTCATGTACCAGAATCATGGTTCATTCTTCATGTACCAGAATCATGGTTCATTCTTCATGTACCAGAATCATGGTTCATTCTTCATGTGTCAGAACCATGGTTCATTCTTCACGTATCAGAATCATTTTCATTCTTCATGTATCAGAATCATTTTCATTCTTCATGTATCAGAATCATTTTCATTCTTCATGTATCAGAATCATTTTCATTCTTCGTGTATCAGAATCATGGTTCATTCTTCGTGTATCAGAGTCATTGTTCATTCTTCATGTACCCGAGTCATGGTTCATTCTTCATGTATTAGAATCATGCTTATTTCTTCATGTATCAGAATCATTTTCATTCTTAATGTATCAGAATCATTTTCATTCTTAATGATATCAGAATCATTTTCATTCTTAATGTATCAGAATCATTTTCATTCGTCATGTATCAGAATCATGGTTCATTCTTCATGTATCAGAATCATGGTTCATTCTTCATGTATCAGAATCATTTTCATTCTTCATGTATCCAAGTCATGGTTCATTCTTCATGTACCCAAGTCATGGTTCATTCTTCATGTATCAGAATCATGCTTCATGTATCAGAATAATTTTCATTCTTCATGTATCAGAATCATGGTTTATTCTTCATGTATCAGAATCATTTTCATTCTCCGTGTATCAGAATCATGGTTCATTCTTGTGTATCAGAGTCATTGTTCATTCTTCATGTACCCGAGTCATGGTTCATTCTTCATGTATTGAATCATGTTTTCTTCTATCGATCATTTTCATTCTATGTATCAGAATCATTTGAATCATGTCTATAATTTTCATTTAAGTATCAGAATCATTTTCATTCTTAATGTTTCACTATCAGAATATCATATTTCATTCTTCATGTATTCAGCTTAATCATTTTCATTCATGTATCAAATGGTTACTCATGTATCAAATCATTTCATTTTAATGTATTCAGAATCATTTTCATTTTCTTTTAATATTTATACTCGAATCATGGTTACTTCATGTGAATCATTTTCATTCTTTATGTATCAGAATCATGCGTTCATTCTTCATGCCATCAGAATCATGTTTTCATTCTTATGTATCAAGTATGGTTCATCTTCATGTATCAAATACTGGTTCATTACGTCAGGTATCAGAGTCATGGTTCATTCTTCATGCTTATCTAGAATCATGCTTCGATCGTCCTTCTGTATCTATTCGATTATAATCGTTGTATCATCATGTTACATTCTTCATGTATCAGAAGCATGTTCACATTCTTCATGTAGTCAGGAATAATGCTTCATTCTTTCATGCATCAGATCATGCTTTCATTCTTCATGAATACCCCGATCATGGTTCATTTTCTTCATGCATCAAAAATCATGCTTCATCTTCATGTATCAGAATCATTTTCATTCCTCATGTATCAGAATCATGGTTCATTCTTCATGTATCAGAATCATGGTTCATTCTTCATGTATCAGTCATGATTCATAACTCATGTATCAGAGTCATGGTTTATTCTTTATGTATCAGAATCATTTTCATTCTTCATGTATCAGAATCACAAGGATCCAGGGATACTTTCCGATTGTCATTTGGAGTCAGGAAGGATTCCCCCCCTCTTTTTTTTTAACCTTCCTCTGGATCAACTGTTAGGTAGGGTTAAAGTGTAGAGTGTAAAGGTTGGACTTGATGGGCGTATGTCTTTATTCAACCTCGATTACTATGTTACTATATGTGTACAGCTTTTAAATACATCTGGGATCAACCATTAAGATTCTGAGTAGATGATTATGATGCCAAATTTATTACAAATAGAGCAGAAAAAGTACAAGAAGTCCACATGATATAACGATTCACTCACTAGTTCCTTTGAGCCCCTTAATTGTGCCAGCTAAGTGGGAATCACATTAGAGACCTGCACAGTCGATGTTACCAATTCAATATGCTATTTGCGTTAGTTATAGCGTGACCACTTTATACGCAAATCGCATATGGAATTTGACAATTTGAGTTCTACCTAGAGCGACTCTGGCTCTGGGGGAATCTCCCTGAATATGTCTATATAACATAGGTTGGAACAGTGCCACTCTATCATTGCCAATCATAATTGAGACAATGTTAAGGGATAGGTAAGAAATAAGACAAGGGAGACAAGGGGGATAATTATATATTAGGGAAGCGAGAAAAGATTTTTAAAAAAACGAATATTGTTGTTTGTTATTAAGTTCAGAACAAATGAACCCTTGGGTAGAGGACTTAACATGATATATCATACTTGTATGTTGCAACAAACTTCAAAAATGTTATGCAATGCTTGGCAACCATACCTTCTGGTGTGTAGTTTTGTAACTACTGCTTTTATTATAAATGTTGGGCTAACAATATCAATATAGGAAAGGACCATTCAGAAGTAAGGATTTGGTCTGGTGTCTATCTTTGGAGATTTAAGCTTCATACAGACTTAGGATTTTGAGCACAACCAGCAATCCAGAACTTGTTCATGCCTTGTGTATGTATACGTTAGGTCAGGGGTCCCACGGCGCTCTGCATAGCCGGCAGCTGCATCTGTGCCTTGGCTGCCAATCCGGCCCCCAATCCGGAACCAAGCAATGTAAGTACATTTCTGCTGTTTTTTTTTAACAAAACGAAGTTGGCGGTGGGCTAGGGTGGACTAAAGTATATAAAAGTTTTTTTCAGGTGGAGATACCCTTTAAGGGAGAATGTGTGCATGTTTTTTAACATCTCTAACCAAGTTTTCCATTCTATTTCTTAGTTAAGTGTGTTCTCCTAGTAGAGCATATAGGTGGTTTTATCTTGGTGCTAGAGATGTAATGTGGGTTCTATTAGAACCCTGTTTCGAATTGAATCTGAGGGTTACAAAGTCCCGACGAAACTTTCGGAACTCCTGAATTTCACGGAACCCGAATTTTTAGAATTTTCGATTTTTATCGAAAATCGAAAGTAGATAATTATCGAAAGTAGACGATTTCCAAAAATCGGAAGTAGACTATTTTTGAAAATTGAAAGTAGACTATTTTCGAAAATCTAAACTCAAATTTCCGAAAATTTTGAAAATTCGAAAATGAAACGAAACTCAACCGTTTCGAACATCTCTACTTGGTACTTAGCTTTGTTAATCCAGAAATAGATTTGTGTGATTCATTTCTGCCCAGTTGGCCTTTTTAAGCATATCTTCTCTAGGGGAGTAAGATTTAACTCCTTTACTTCCTGTTTTTTAATTACAGGGAAAAAAATACTTTTTTAGGTGGAGATACCCTTTAAATAATGTCAGACATTGCAATGAAAGTGCCAAATAACAACTACCGAATTTACCAATCCCTGTACATGCAGCAGTTTTATAAACGTGTCCCTTATGCACAATGATTACTCTTGTTCTTTTAACAGCTGCACCGCTATCTGAACAAACATCCATATTTTGATAAGAATGGAGCGATTATTATCGGATATTATATCAAAAATTTAGCTGATGGATCAGTCACAAAACATTTTTCAGTTGATTCTGAAACCCTCGTCCCTTGGGATGAATCAGATCAGAAGATAAACATCAGCTTCAAAGTTAAAGTATGGGAGAAACACAATAACACAGTAAGTGGAATATTCAGCGTGTCCTAATATTTTTTATATTATCATGTTTTTTTACAGTAAAAAGTGTTGCTCATTCATTGCAAATGTTACTTTGTGTTTGCATATAAGCCCAGGTACATGCGGACACATTTTCACCCCATTGATGGTATTTACAAAACGTTGCTAATGTGAAATAATGATATCGCCGGAATAAAGATGCAATTGGTAGTTTACAAGGAAATAATTATTTTACAGAGATCGTTAATTTACACGGCAATTGTTATATTACAAGGTGATCGTAATTTTATACGATGATTTTAAACGATATCACCATACTTTGTGCCTTAACTTAACCCCATAAATGCCATATTTAAAAGAAATCAGCAGTACATATGTTAAAAGTAAAGGCACAAAGTGCATTATTTTCCAACTGCTTAATGGTCATTAATAAAAAAAACACCATTTAGGATCAACATGTAATATGATGATCACCGTGTAAAATAACATTTGCCATATAAAATAACGATCACAACTTTATTGTGGCGACATTGTTATTTTACATAACCAAAGTTTTACAAATACTGTTCTATATTCCATTACCGTACGGTAATCTGACGGTTGATTAAAACTTGACCAGGAGTTACCAGCAAGTCCAATAATTTACACTGGTTGATGTAGATGAGTCCTGGTGTCAAAATGAACCTGGTTTTGAAGAACTGCAGTTTACAAAAATCCGCAGATCCATCTGTTTTCTGAATTTATTCAATAATAATGGTCAATAATTTAAAAATTGCTATTGAAAATGTGAAAATCTGTTTTCTGTTTCCACCACAAATCCTGCCTTAAAGTCATGTTAACCCTTGATACATTGACAAACAATTTAGCAACTAGAAATCAGGAAAAATGGCATTCACTGGCAGAAGAATTTTCAGGATTTTGCCATCAATCGATTTGGATTAATTTTAAGGAATATCCGTAGTAAATAGGGAACACTATATTTAAGCACAAAGTTTGAGAAAAATTGTACTCACTTTAGCTCTTCTTCTCCGGATCAGCTGTACCTGGGGTGAGGACCTAAACCTCTAGGTTTAGACTGTACAATATGAACAAACCTTTAACTCTATGCATGGTTTCCTCAGTCCAACTTCTGCTTCAGTCTCATGGGCTGAATGGGGGTGGAGCAAGGTGGCCACATGAAGAAAAGTGTAAAGATTTGATCAGATTATACAATATAAACCCAAGGGTAAGGACCCAGTGCTTTAGGTCCTCACCCTGTACGGTGTCCATTTTAGGACATCATCATGTATCAGAATCATGTTTCAGAACTCATGTATCAGTCATGGTTTATTCTTCATGTATCAGAGTCATGGTTCATTCTTCATGTATCAGAATCATGGTTCATTCTTTCATTCTTTCATGTTCAGAGTCAGGTTCATTCTTCATGTATGAGAATCATGGTTCATTCTTCATGTATCGAAGTCATGGTTCATTCTTCATGTATCAGAGTCACTGGTTCATTCTTCAGTTATAAGAATATGGTTCATTCTTCATGTATCAGAGTCATGGTTCATTCTTCATGTATGAGAATCATGGTTCATTCTTCATGTATCCGAATCATGGTTCATTCTTCATGTATGAGAATCATGGTTCATTCTTCATGTATCAGAATCATTTTTATTCTTCATGTATCAGAATAATTTTCATTCTTCATGTATCAAAATCATGTTTCCTAACTCATGCATCAGTCACGGTTCATTCTTCGTGTATCAGAATCATGGTTCATACTTCATGTATCTGAATCATGGTTCTTTCTTTATGTATCAGACTCATGGTTCATTCTTCATATATCAGTCATGGTTCATTCTTCATGTATCAGAATAATTTTCATTCTTCATGTATTTTAAAATCATGGTTCATTCTTCACGTATCAGAATAATTTTCATTCCTTATGTATCAAAATAATGTGTTCATTCTTCACGTATCAGAGTCATTTTCATTCTTCATGTATCAGAATCATGGTTCATTTTTCATGTATCAAAATCATGGTTGATTCTTCATGTACCAGATTCATGGATTATTCTTCATGTATCAGACGCATGGTTCATTTTCATTTCTTATCCTCATGTTTCATTTTTAAGCTTCATTTCCAGAATGATTTTGATTCTGAATGACAAGCTTTTTTACTATAAGGACATAGAGAGTTTGTGTTTAACTGGAACAGCACCATCTATTGTAAGGTTACAGACTATAATTATGCAACTTTTTATTAATGTTGGTGGATTGTTGGTGGATTGATGGTAGATTGGTTGGTAGATTGATGGGACACGATGACCCCTTCCCTATACACTTTCGCTACATGATAAACCCCAAGTAGACTGGTAATCAATTACTTATGGGGCTCATACACGGTAAAATAAAATTGGCCAATAGTCGTACAAAGAAAAGTATCGTCTGATGATTGTGCAGTTAATGTGGACGATAAAGTCTGTGGCGATTATATTATTGAGATGCGATTGATCTGGAAAAAAGATGGCCAAGGACAAAAAAATGTTGTCGACTACGTCATGTGTATGAATGGTAGTACAATGAACACTGCCCGATCATGCAATTTGATCAAGAAACAACAACTTCTGTGCAGGACAAGCATAATAAGAGGTGGCCATATAGGCTATGTGAAAATGTTAGTAGTTGCCTACCATTTGTCAAGCCATGTAGTGCTCTTTATGCCACTGTAAAATGTATGTTATATAGTAAGTAATATCTCCTGGTATGAAAATGATATGCATATGCTAATACTAAGATAATTGATGTGGGCATGTCAAATAATATTCATCCTGAAGATAGTTGTTGCAAAGATCACACAAGTCCCATGAGCAGGAAAATGCACAATCATGTAGCATGATGTACAAACTCTCCATTATAATACAACCGTTCAAACATTCTCAAATATATATTTTACAAGCTGCACTGGTACAATAGCCTCACCTGCAGTATACTACTATTTGATATGGTTGTTGAGAAATTTAACTTTCTAACATGAGGTTTGTGTCTGAGTTCCAGTGTTCCAGTATCACACAGTGTGGTCACTGACCATTATGTTCTTTACACATGCTCAGTCATAAGCTACTGCAGGAGCTTAATACAGTTGGTCACACCTACTAGTAGCCTCTAGCCAATCCTTTTACAGGACAGAATAGGCAAGGGAGCATGTGACTGAGGTCAGGGGTGTGGCCAGTCACTGTACATGCACATAGTTATTTCATCCAGTTCTTCAAGTGATAACATTTACTTTAATGCCATTTGCTGTAGTTGGATTTTATTGGTGTTTTTAGAGGGGATATATTCAGATTCTGCAGTGTAAAAATTTGGGTTTAGTTCTCCTTTAATATCTTGCAGGAATAAACCTCAACCTTGCGAGGTTTATAACACTCAAAGCTCTCCCCAAATGTACTTATCGGCCTTCATTCCCTTGCTGCCTTCTGCCTGTCTTCTGTGCCTTTTCCACGCTCGACCGACATCCGATCCTATGATTGGCTAAATCATTGCCAAACACCTTATTTGTCCTATTTGCCATTGAACTCAACAACAATGGATTGCCATTAGTTTTTTTTTAAAATGAACATCATTAATTTTCCACGTTACATTGTATTACAATGTGTGGTACATGTTAAAGAGTGTCTGTTCTTGTCGAAGTAGAACAAATCATAGAATGTTGTAAGTGACAACCAGTGTTTATATGTAAAGTTGGATTTTTATGATTTGTTCATATGTGTGTGTATTGCTGGCAAGCATTCCTTGTTGCCTTTCATGTGGGATCATACCAAATGCAAAGCATGACGTATACATCAGCACCTTTAAAGCTTTTATGGGTAGACAAATGTTTTATGTAGATTGTCAAAGTAATACTATTTTATTTTATTTTCACTTTGCCTTTTTAGACAGCAATGCTCTATGGATCAAACATGAAGGAGAGATAGTCTGCAAGGACACATGTTTAAAGAAGGCATCATGAAATTTTTTACACTTACATGGGAACAGTAATACAAACAATAAATTATGAAAAATGAACAATAATATATTGCCCTTGTATTTTTGCTATTTCATGCTTTTTATTAGTTACATATGGGGAGATTCAATAAGGAAGAGCTGCGTTACTTACCTTAACCCGATCCAGCGATACAATACCTGACGTACACAAGATTAAGAAGCGTGACTTTAATGCCGCCCACGCAGTCCCATTAAGTTTTGCGCTACCAAGTAGCACAAAACTTAACGGTAGGGGGTTTGGATCAATAGCACAGTGCTATTTCCAATAACATTTGGAAATGGTGCTGTGCTCTAAAATCAGTCTAAAACCCATGTTAACACGAAATTTCTTCTGAGGGGGTTGGGGCCTGGACTCCAATCTCGTGGGAGAGCCCGGGCCCCTGCAGTTATGCCCCTGGGTGGTTCCCGTTGCCACACACACTCGCGGGTGCTGTGGACCCTCCAACACTCAAACATCAGACCCATAACCCCCCACACACACACATACACAAAATTTAGTGCAAATAGCCTTTCCAGACAGACTCTCAAATGTCTCCATCTCTCTGTGGGTATCTTCACACAGCAGGGAGTGTTATGTACTTCCTATTTCTCTCATACACTGTGAATTCAGAGTCTGTGCTGTGTTGGTGGCATGGTGAAGCTTTTTGAATTTTACATGTCATCCTCCCATACCTTAACTCTATGATCATTTATTTATTCACATGTTGCCCTGTGTAGCAAGTAGAGAGGTGCTAGATGGATCGATATAAAGGTAGTAAAGTGGGCTTTAGTTTAAACTAAAACAGTTCTCCTGTAATTGAAATACATAAACACTCATTCATGCAGAATATATTGCAGGCTCTACACATGATGTGTTGTTTAAGCCAATTTTGACGCATAATTTACTTTTGTTTCTTGTAAACTTCCGACATAATTTTTGATTTGAAAATACATTAAGACATAGATATCAACCCCCTTGTATGATGAAAGAAGTCATACATAGGAGCAAATATTCATAAATATCTGGCTGTTTTGAAGCATAGACATCATAGCAACTATACACTGCTGACATGTAATTAATGAAAGGCATCAATAAACGTGACATAAGGTACTCCTTATGTTGCACACATTTGCCAAATAACTGAATGAAGATCAATAAATCTGCAAAGAAATGGAGGACAGCTTTCACTCTGATGGGAACTGGTGCAACTGTAAAATGTTCTTATATAACATAAAATAACATTACACTGTATTAAATTACTTAAAATACACACTGGGCAAAATACAGTACAAATATAATGCAGCAATATCAGTGTAAACCATATATCTCTATACAGGAAAAACTTGCATGTGGGATCTGCCATGTGGCTTCCCATTGCAGCAACTAACCTTAATTATCTAGGCTGTTCTGTATAATCACTCCATTTATCTTATCAGTAAACACTAAAGCAATAAGATGGGGCTGATCCACCAATATATTTATTAAAACAAACTTTGGATTAAGTTTCTTCCTACCTGCAAAGAAATGGAGGACAGCTTTCACTCTGATGGGAACTGGTGCAACTGTAAAATGTTCCCACCAGAAACAGCTACTGTGATTTCCCTTTCCACTGACAGTGCAGGGGGAATGCAGGGGAAATGTGTCCTGGTTGCACTATATCTGCATTATACTATAGGGGAGATTAAATCTACTGTAAACTAACATTAAATAAACAATCTTTATCATGGGGATGTCATTTAGACACACTTTACACTTACATCCTTAACAATCTTTACCAGAGTGGTCTTGCAATACTGCATATGCAGTTTTACTCATACCTGTTATTATGCTACATGTACAATAAAGTGTAACACACACATACAACATGATCTAATACTCCCACCTTTTTGTTTGTCGTGGTTAATGTGGAAGATGGCTAACTTCAACATTACCAGCATTCTTAACATTAAAGTTTGCATCAGTCAACAAAACAAACATGCCACTGTAAGATTATGGAAACATATTAACCTTTTTCTTGTAATAACATGCATACATTTATTGCGCTACAACTATTGTATATCCACTTTGCAAACCACACTCTTCTGCATAAACACATCTCTCTTTTTTTTAAAGGAAAAATAGGACTGGTGGTAATGTGGTTATTAAATGGTATCTGTATTACACTGTGTACTGTAAATTAAACACACATGGAAATAGTCTCACCATGTCTACGTAATACAAATGGTGTTAAACCACTATTGCTTCACTTCCTCATGACTCACAAACAGTGGTTGTGGCTCATGTACAATCCATACATTCTACATACTACTAAAATACAGGCAACACACTTCTTAATGGCACTCCTCATTACCATGTTCATCAATGGCTTATCATATACTATGGCTAATCATATCATCATGTACAAATTAAGTTCCTTTTTTTGAGGTCATTGTTGCTCAAATTTTATGACACCGCTAGCAGATTAATGTGTATCTGTTCCAAGACTATTGAGCCTTGACAATAACACACCAAGTTACATGTTAAAATTCCAAACATCAAATTGTCATAATCTGACTTTTTGGTCAGACATAACTAAAAAATGCAAAGCACTGTTGTGATTATGAGTGGCATTTCAATATGTTCACAACTGGCAAATAACAATACCCGTTGAAGTGATATTCCAAATAATGTATAACATGTCTATTGCACACGTCATAGAGGTTTAACATGGAATAAAATATGTCTGTTTAAATGTAACGAACATTTTATGTGTTAGGACAAACTATCTGAATTAGTTTATTTTTCCAAATTTACGGCTGTATTTTAGAGATGGCCGAACTTTCGAAAGTTCGGTCCGTTTTCGAACTTTCGAACTATATTGAAAGTTCGAAAGTTCGAAAACGGACCCATTAAAGTCAATGGGAGTCAAATAGTTTGAAAAGTTCGAATGAAATACAATTAAAATATCAATGGTAACTTAATGTAAATGGCTGTGGGACCTGGGAAATGGTCTGGGGAACATGTTCAAATATCCAGGACATTAGAAAAATCTATTTTGCTCTCACTCACGCTATTTTCGAGCTTGTTCACGCCTAGATACCATGGACATTTTACTCGCAGATTCGATGCTCACGTATAGGTTTTAATGGACACTTTACTCGTAGATTCGATGTTCGCGCCTAGATACCATGGACATTTTACTCGCGGATTCGATGCTCGCGTAGAGGTTTTAATGGACACTTTACTCGCGGATTCGATGCTCGCATTCGCGCCTAGATACCATGGACATTTTACTTGTGGATTCAATGCTCACGTATAGGTTTTAATGGGCAACTTGCTCGCGGATTTGATGCTCGAGTTCACGCCTAGATACCATGGACATTTTACCTGCGGATTCGATGCTCGCGTATAGGTTTTAATGGACACTTTACTCGCGGATTCGATGCTCGCGTATAGATATAATAGGCATTTTACTCGCACATTCGAGCGGTCGAACATTCGATATTAATCGAAAGTCCGAATATATCGAAAATCCGGGTCCGGGATAGTTCGAGAAGTCCGAATTTGTTCGAATTTGAATAGTTCGGCTAGAACTTGGGTTCGAGTTCGAGTTCTAGTCCATCTCTTCTGTATTTTTGATAATTATTTCATATTCGATAATTATCGAATTTACGGGCTGTTTGGTAACCCTAGAATGTATCGTTCAGTAACACTCGAATGTATTGTTCATTTTCGCTAACACACGAACGTAGCCTTTAAATTTCGCTAGCCCTCGAATGTAGCCTTTGACTTTCAGTAACCCTCGAATTTAATGTCCGTTTTCGCTTACCCTCAAATGTAATGTCCATTTTTGCTAACCCTTGAATGTTCAGTTCGCTAAACCTCGAATGTAATGTTCGATTTTTACTAACCCCTGAATGTGGCATTCGCTTACCCTCAAATTAGTTGTAACCCTCGAATGTAGCTTATGGAAACCCGACAATTGCCCGATTGTGTGGAAGAAGTGTTTAAACAAGTTTTGGTGATATGTGCAATTCCCCAGACCATTTTCCAGGTGCCACAACCATTTACAGTAAGTTATCATTGTTAGTTTATCTCTTATTTATCCCAACTTTTCGAACTAATAGCTACCCATTGACTTCGCGCCTAGGTACCATGTACATTTTACTCGCGGATTCGATGCTCGCGTATAGGCTTTAATGGCCACTTTACTCGTAGATTCAATGTTCGCGCCTAGATACCATGGACATTTTACTCGCGGATTCGATGCTCACGTATAGGTTTTAATGGACACTTTACTCGCAGATTCGATGCTCGCCTTTGCGCCTAGATACCATGGACATTTTACTCGCGGATTCGATGCTCACGTATAGGTTTTAATGGACACTTTGCTCGCGGATTCGATGCTCGAGTTCACGCCTAGATACCATGGACATTTTACCTGCGGATTCGATACTCACGTATAGGTTTAAATGGACACTTTACTCGCGGATACAATGCTCGTGTATAGATATAATAGGCATTTTACGCGAACATTCGAACGGTCGAACATTCGATATTTATCGAAAGTCCGAAAATATCGAAGGTCCGGGATAGTTCGAGAAGTTTGAATTTGTTCGAATTTGAATAGTTCGGCTAGAACTTGGGTTCGAGTTCGAGTTCTAGTCCATCTCTACTGTATTTTTGATAATTATTTCATATTCGATAATTATCGAATTTACGGGCTGTTTGGTAACCTTAGAATGTATCGTTCAGTAACACTCGAATGTATTGTTCATTTTCGCTAACACACAAACGTAGATTTAAATTTCGCTAGCCCTCGAATGTAGCCTTTGACTTTCAGTAACCCTCGAATTTAATGTCAGTTTTCGCTTACCCTCAAATGTAGCCTTTAAATTTCGCTAGCCCTCGAATGTAGCTTTTCAATTTCGCTAGCCCTCAAATGTAGCCTTTAAATTTCACTAGCCCTCGAATGTAACCTTTAAATTTCAGTAACCCTCGAATTTAATGTCCGTTTTCGCTTACCCTCAAATGTAGCCTTTAAATTTCGCTAGCCCTCGAATGTAGTCTTTGACTTCCGGTAACCCTCAAATGTAATGTCCATTTTTGCTAACCCTTGAATGTTCAGTTCGCTAAACCTCGAATGTAAGGTTTGATTTTTACTAACCCCTGAATGTGGCATTCGCTAACCCTCAAATTGGTTGTAACCCTCGAATGTAGCTTATGGAAACCCGACAATTGCCCGATTGTGTGGAAGAAGTGTTTAAACAAGTTTTGGTGATATGTGCAATTCCCCAGACCATTTTCCAGGTGCCACAGCCATTTACAGTAAGTTATCATTGTTAGTTTATCTCTTATTCATCCCAACTTTTCAAACTTATAGCTCCCCATTGACTTTAATGGGTTTGTTTCCGAACTTTTACGGAAGTTTGGAAACTTAACGAACTTCAGTAAGTCATCTCTAAGCCATCTCTAATCATCAATACACTTGTGTGTATCTAATATAGTGAAGGTGTGTAAAACTCAATGCAATGGTGGTTTGGATAGTTGAAATTTGTTAGTATTCTTGTCACTGTAAAAGATACTTTTGGGTAGTTACATACTGCCTAGAGTGCTGTGAAAAGGCATCATTACATCCTGTGTCCTGTACGAATGATTACGCACGTTACACATTAACACATAGGCCTTGCTGTGTTCATGCTGTGTACTATTTAAGGAGTGTGAAGTCACTAACCTTGTTGTTAGTTACATTATTATTATAACCTATTATAACCTTATTTATAACAGAGGTGCAGTGATAATTTGCACAACTTGATAAAAATAAAAACGTTAAAAAATGTGATGTGTGTGCATCTTACTAAAGTTCAAAATAATTACTTCAGGCATTGCTCAACACTGTCAATGTCTTTTTCCACCATGGGAAGATTCTCCTTCAGCATTTTCACATTGTGCAGATACTTCTGCATTCTTGCTCGCGTATTGCTCTTGGATTTTATTTGTGTTTTGTCCATGATGGCACCTGCTACGTTAACATTGATAATATTATTATTCAGCATATTGAGGGATATTCATTGAATAAATACAATATATAGAAACATGTGTCACAACCCCCCAGTCCAGTCCGTCTGTCTCCTTATCAGGTATCGGAAATGTTCTCCAATCAACCGAAAAGTTGAATTAACAGAATGGAGATGGAGGGATAATGAACATATAATACGCACTAACATATATCTAATACTTATACGATAGGCTGCCACCACATTCCGAGACAGTGGAATGACCTGCTAAATATATCTAAGAGTTTATACACACCACTAAATTATAACAATCTTGTAAGAAAAAGGTTTTCCACACCTAAATTTCTATATGCAGATATATAATATATAATATATATATATATAGCTAAACAATACTTCCTATACAGTAGCCTAATTTCGAAGACACAAATTCATTTTGGGATATACTAGGACAATTAGCCTTTAAATGATTTTATATCATTTATTAAAAGGTAAAAAAGAGTGCATAAAAATACAGAAAAATTCTATGGTAAATTAAGAAGGGTAAAGGGGATAAACAAGAGAATACGTACGGTAAATGGCATCTTATAAGTCCATGAGCAAGGTCCAGGAAACTTGGTAATCCAATATGGGAAAATAAATGACAAAGTCCAGTATGATAGTCCAAAATGGAAGCCAATATATGGTCTGTCCATTTGGCTTTGATGTTCCTTGATTTGATGTTATGACGAACTCCTGAGTCCATTCTTCCAATTTATGCCCTTTTCTAAATCGGGGAGGGATTTGGTCCCTACATGGGTATGTCTGGCCCCTCCATGAGAGGTGGAACCTGTTTTTTGGAGAAAATCTCTACTTTCCCTCTAATCTATATTACGGGTGCCGTACATGTCACATACAAAATGATAACAGTTTTGTAATTGGATAATTTTAAACAATTCAATGATACCAAATATGATATACCTATGTGTTTGTATGAACAAGAAGTAGAATATTGCAAGTTTTCTTTGGGATATCGTCTTATACAAGGTATGGGCAGATAAGTTTTGATTTCAGCATTACCTGACATTATTTAAGAAATATGACATAATTCCTTTTCCTGAATTATAATGAAATATTAACTGACTTTGAACTGACATTGAGTTGTAGCTTTGTATCAAGCAGAAGACCTCCTGCTGCTACTGTGCCAGTAAAACTGGCTTTTGCTTCTGTGGCAGTGAGTTTTCACCTATTGCCTCCTTGAACAGAACCCATGCTGTGGTATCTCCAATGAAAAATGAAGTTTGGGCATTTAGTTTTATTGAAGAACAGGAGGTAAAGGAGCTGTGTCTTACCTCCAGTTCTTCAATAAAACAATCAGGAGCCAGGAAAGAAGGTAAGATACTTAACCGATCACTTGCTCCTCCGCCACGTAGTCTGACAGGTACTGACGGACTCTGTCTTCTTTGCGCATGTGCTTCTATGCAGCTTTGTTCTGGTATCTTCAGTTTAAGCAAAAATAGAAATAGATTAGAATCCACAATTAAAACTCTTTCCAAAAAGTAGACCAGATATAAATGGAACAAGCCATTAGTCTTCAGGCCATCACCATAGTTACTATACATCAAAAATGAGTAATTACATATTATGCACCATTTAAAAAAAACAACATAAACACCTCCTTAGTGCTAAAAAGCTGGATGTGTCCTGGTTATGAGTACGGTCCGGTTAAAGAATCCAATACAGCTGAATCTCAAGAATGTAATATGGAACTTCTGCTTTAGAAATTACGCTATCCACAGTATAAACAGTTTAATAAATAGTCACTACCGGGTCCCAGACCATGTCTCTGAGCTGAGATATTACACAGTCCAATGTTAACTGCTTTGTTCCGCTCCCAGTGGTAGCCTTCAAGATCCCCTATTCAGATCTACAATAGTGAACAAACTGTTGCTCTCACCAACACAGTCACTTATCGCTGCTGATTCCAGACACTACACTGTTACAGTCCAAACTCAAGGGATACATAGAAATGCTGTCAGGAACATGGGATTTCACGATAGGTTCTTCACCCTTCCATTTGGCAGCCTCCTCCTTACTACGTTCCCATATGCTGTACAGTCCCGGACTGGTGTCTGTGTGGGTTCAGGGTAACATGACAGATTTGGGGAGGAACATCATGTTACTGGTTGTCAGACTTGGACTCGCCAGTGCTCAAGGGTCACATCCATGCATGTTTTATGCATCAACGTGCACTTCATCAGGGCTCTGTAGTTTCTAAAAATATCTCACATGTGAGGCTATTTTGCTAAATTTCCACACCTTGTATTGTTTTAGAAAACAACTAGAAAGAGAAAGTTTAAGTATGAACTTTAAATTTCGCTTGAAAGACGCATTTTGGAAGGGAATACGTGTGTGTGTCTGTGTTGCAAATTTTAAAACTCGATAATCTTGCTATGTTAATGAAAGAGGACATTTAAAATGCCTTAATTGATTAAGGAAGGGTAGGTTGGGTTGTAAAGGTGCATCAGTAGATGTGTGTACCTGTGTCTTTGGTATTTGGAGGTTTGTTTTTGCATTTAAGACCATAAAACAAAGTTTTTTGATAGTTTAGGTATGGTTGCCATGGAAATGGAAGTTCTTCCCACTCATCTTCTTCCTGATGAGGAGGTAGACCAGGGCATCTTGAAAGGGCACCTGCCCCTATGTTCTTTATGCCTGGCTTGTATTAGACAAAGCAGCCAACCACCGATGCCCTGCAGTGTCTTATTTGGCTGTGGTTAAAATATATGTTAAAAGATTATTATCAGTTTTTACCTCAAAGGGGCCCCCATGAAGATAGTCATTTAGCTTTCTGTGACAGCCCATTTTTAAGGCAAAATATTCTAGTTTATGTACAGGATAATTTCTTTCAGTTGGGCTGAGACTCCAGCTGACATATGAAACCGGTTTTAATCCCCCAGGATATTCTTGATGAAGGATGCCTCCCAACCCTTCATAACTAGCATCTACATTTTGTGGGTCAGCGTAGGCAAGTACAGGTGCTTCTGTGATTTTTTGCTTTAATGTTGTAAAAGCTTCCTCATAAGCAGAGCTGCATTTATCTTTAAAGAGAATATCTTTAATATTGTCCCCTTTTAACAGTCCATTTAGTGGAAAGGCAATTTTAGAGTAACCCTAAATAAACCTCCGATAATAACAAAATCCAAAGAAGGATCTCAGCTAAGTAAGAT
Organism: Hymenochirus boettgeri; assembly: GCA_019447015.1. NCBI lineage: Eukaryota > Metazoa > Chordata > Amphibia > Anura > Pipidae > Hymenochirus > Hymenochirus boettgeri. The sequence goes on from CM033469.1 coordinate 11,346,460, forward strand.
TACTCGAGGCATGGCAAACTTAGCACAGCTGCTACCTTTTCTGGGTCAGTGGCAATGCCCTCGCCAGATACAATGTGTCCCACAGATTTGCAGGCGAACTTACACTTGTCATTTGAGAGTTTCAGGCCTTCCTTTCGAAGATGCTCAAGCACACTGAACAATCCTTTATCATGCACCTCCAGAGTAGAGCTGAAAACAATAATGTCATCAAGGTAAACTATGCAGTTCCTTGGGTTCAAGTCTCCCAGAACCTTTTCCACAAGGTGCTGGTATATTAGTAAAACCCCAATGGGAAAATAAAAGCTGTCTTTTCCTGATCTTCTGCAAACATAGGAATTTGGTAATATCCAGATCTTAAGTCCATCACTTGAGAATCAAGCATTGCCATGCAAAGCATCAAGTGCCTCATCAATACATGGCAGTGTGTACTGATCAGGAATGATGCACTTGTTTAGTGTTCTATAGTCCACACATAAGCGCACCATTTTTCTTTCGGACAATAACTATAGGTGAAACATAACGACTTTGTGATTCTAATTGTAAATATGATTAAGATGTTAGGGTCCATATTATTAGTGATTGTATCTTTACAATGTGTTAATCCCATTCTGCTTTGTTTTTAGATTCCTATTGGGAGATGTACAGAATATTGTTATCAGGGATTCAGGAAGGCACCAAAACCACAAGCCCAGTCCTGCTGTTATGATTGTGTCCCATGTTCAGATGGAGAGATCTCTAATAGAACAGGTATGTTTGGATGCTGGTGAATGAATGAATATCATGGTGATACACCAAGAGCTACTGTTACACTTCTGGTGTAATAAAGTATTCTTTTATTCATATGTGCAGAATTCTGGACCCTGATCTTCATAGAATGTCATGGTTTTAGGAGATTTTCTAACAACACTAAAAATCAATCTCCCATATGTCCCGAATCAACCGGTATGCCACATGTATTAATGTACACACAGGCATGGTGACCAGCTAACTAAAACACACCAGTTCTGTATTTCAAACAACTTCAAACTAAACACCCTTGAATATCAGAAATACCCCCAACAAACTATATATTTTGATATCTACATCCATAAAAGTATCATTCTTTTTTATATACTTGCAGAATTCTGGACATCGTAGAACTTCACGTTTATATATTTTCATTAAAAAAACAAGTTATTTAAAGTTATGTTGTACAAACCTACATGTGAATAAAAAAAATAAAATTATATATATATAAATATATATATATAAAACATGTCCTGAATCTAAAAGATTGCAACATGCATGGGAGTATACACAGACATGGCTACCAACTCAAAGCAAAAAGGACCAAGTTACAGCAATTACAATTTAACCAGCAAAAACAGTTGAACCAGCTCGCTATTTTGAACAGCCTCCACTGTATTAAATTGAAGGTTTTTATTCATCTAGGTCATTATATATCTGTGCTATTCAGTTAGATAAACTGGAGTTAGAGTTTAGTTCCAGCTGGCTTTCTTAATTTAGAATGACTTGTAAATTCCCTCAAATCTGTCTCAATCAGCATGTCCAGGTATGTTTTATATTGTATATGATAGTGGCATGACTGCGGGGGGCCTGGACGGTAAGAGGGCCCACCAGAACCCCCGCAATCAGCTGTTTAAAAGACCGGAACCGAATCGGAACTTCGAGTCCGGTCTTTTAAACAGCTGATCGTGCATGTTTCTTTCATATGTGTGATCAGCTGTTTAAAAACAGCTGATTGTGGACCGGAGTGGCCTGGCCTACAATCTTGCAGGTGGGTCCGGGCCCCTGCAGTTACACCCCTGGTAGATAGTAAATAATAGACAATAAACATCCAAAAAGTAGATGAACTACTCTGGAGGTTAAAGGAGGGAATTGGGACATTAACAAGGAGAAATGGGTGAGAAGTTTGTCTTACAAGACCCCCAACCCAGACAGAAATCAAAGTCCTGGTTAATGTTTGAATTTTACAATCAGTCCCAAAACCATCTCTGTGGTGGATTTTATTGCAGCCATAGAAGCCTAAAACAACAACCACACTGGAAAAAATAGATTTAGCATTCCTCAAGAAAGATACCATAATCCTGCCTGCAGGTAAAAAAGAAACACATTGGTATTCAACACCTCATATAACCATGCTAAGGTGACCACAATCCTGGCTGATAACCACACATATCAGGATCTTGCAACCAGCCACTATAATATAATGGTCATAGACCTAGTATAGCTTTAAAAGGACAAAGGCCTTAATCAAGCAATGTATCACCACCTCTACAATGGTTAAGTCCATCCATGTGTCCATACACATGGATGGGCTTAACTCTCCAAGATACAGAATGGAAAGCCCCCCCCAAACAATCAATCAGCAGCAGCATCTCTGTAAAATGCAAGGTGGTGAAATACCAAGACAACATCCTAGGGCCCTGGAAGTTCTAGTACTAGGCACATAGGAGTCCTATACTGTGACATCCCTCTTCACATGCATATTCACCACAGAAGATGTTGAAAGATACTTAATACAGAGCAGGTGTATTCCATACTGGACGTATGCCTGAATACCACCTTTATCAAATATAAGAAAAAGTTCTACAAGCAAAAACATTGATACGCTATGAGATTTTTAATTTCACCCATTATGGCAAACCTTTACATGGAGGGAGCGGATCAAAGGCATTTTATAGAGCCATTGGTTCAGATATGTGATTAGCATCTGGGTTAAAATGCATAAGAAAGTACAAGCCTTCACAGAACTCATCAACAATGTGGACTAAAAAAACCAACAAACTGGTCTTCTTCGACTGCTTAGTAGAAGTCAGGAAGAATGGGAGAACCTGGAAGTAGAGGTCTACAGAAAACCAGTCTGTAATGCTGCCCTGACTCCATTGGGGTAGAGTACAGGGAAGACTTACGTTTTAGTTGGATGAAGGAGGAAGTAGTGGGAACTGGATGCTGGAATGCACTGGAGAGCGGAGCTGGATGCTGGAGTACACTGGAAACGATGGCTGGATACAATAGCTGTATAAGGGTAACAAGGAACAGTTGGCTGGATACAATAGAATGGTACCAGGACAATGGCTGGATACAATGGCTGTAGATGGACCAGGAACAATGGCTGGATACCAATTGAATGGTAACAGGAACAGTGGCTGGATCAATTGGGCTGATAGATGGTAACAGGAACATTTGCTGTATTAACAATGGCAACAGGAACAATGGCTGGATACAATGGCTGGATACAATGGCAACAGGAACAATGGCTGGATACAATGGCTGGATACAATGGCTGGATACAATGGCAACAGGAACAATGGCTGGATACAATGGCAACAGGAACAATGGCTGGATACAATGGCTGGATACAATGGCAACAGGAACAATGGCTGGATACAATGGCTGGGTACAATGGCTGGATACAATGGCTGGATACAAATGGCAACAGGAACAATGGCAACAGCAACAATGGCAGGATACTGGAAATTGGACTGCACGAGTCCAAACAGCAAAAACCCTAGACGCCAGAAACAACTGACAAGCGGGCGTCTAGGGATGGACTGAGCGGCCTTTTAAACTTCGCGCCGGCCGGCGCCCCTGCGTGGTGACATCACGACGGCACAGGTCGCGTGAGCGAGCGCCGGCATCACTGGGGCCGGAGCACCGCCCAGCGGATCGTCGCTGGAGCGGACACCCGGGTAAGTACCTACAGTACCCCTCCTCCCCACGGGGGCCTCAGGACCATGCCTCCAGGTTTGAAAGGAAGGATGATTCTTATGGATGTCTTGATTAAACGAGGTGCATGGATGTCAACAAGTTTAATCCAGGAGCGTTCTTCTGGACCAAAGCCTTTCCAATGAATCAAGTATTGTAGAGCGTTTCTGACATATCGTGAATCAAGAATTTCCTGAATTTCAAACTCCTGCTGACCTCAACTAAAATGGGGCTGGAGACAGATTAGAAGGAAATTGGTTGACAATAAATGGTTTGGTAAGGATACATGAAGACATTTGAGATCTTCATAGTGGTGGTAACTCAAGACGGAAAGCTGTAGGACTAATTATTTCGGAGATAGAAAAGGGGCCAATGAATTGGGACCTAATTTAGGGGTTGGTACGTGAAGATGAATATTTTGTGAGGATACCAAACTCTATCTCCAATGGAATATCGAGGAGCAGGCCTTCTTTTTTGTCTGCAGCTTTTTCTGAATCAACGAGGATTTCAAAAGATTATTCCTGTAGAATCCCAGATAGCAGACATATGGGCAAGCATATCGTCAGCGGCTGGATTATTGGAAAAGAGAAAATCTTGGGGAAACACATGGATTCTGGCCCATATTACAAAAAAAAAGGAGAAGTCCCAGAGGAAGAGTGTGGGGAATTATTATATGGAATTCCGCCCATGGTAACAAGTCAGACCAATTATTTTGGGAAATGGAGATATGACACCGGAGGAACTGTTCAAGAGACTGATTAACCGTTCAGCAGCACCATTAGATTGTGGATGATATGCAGAGGAAAATTGAAGTTTAATGTTCAAGGATTTACATAAGGATCTCCAGAATTTGGAAATTAATTGTGTTCCTCTGTCGGAGCACATTTCTGCAGGTATCCATGTAAGCGGAAAATGTGGGGAGATAAATAAATGAGAGAGTTCAGTGCTGAGGGCAACTTGGGTAGCGGAACAAAATGAGCCATTTTGCTGAAACGATCAATAGTAACCCATATTACCGTATTTTTCTAGGACGGGGTAAATCAACAATAAAATCCATGGATGATGCGTCCAAGGACGAGAAGGTGTGGAAGTGGTTTGAAGAAGACCGTAAGGAAGATTACGGAGGGATTTGGAATGGCACAAATGGAACAGGATGCTACAAAGTTCTTGACATCTTTTCTTAGATCAGGCCACCAAACAGAACGAGATAGAAGTGAAATGGTTTTGAACTCCAGGAGACAGCCTGTTTAGAAAAATGAGATATTGATAGTAGCGGTGTGCGTATGGCAGGGGGAATGAAAACTTTGTCATTGGGAGTAGTAGAGGGGCAAGAGTCCTGAGCAGAATTAATTTCGGCAGACAAACTGAGGAAGAATAGTACCCAGAATTTTGGATTTGGGAATAATAGGGCCTTTGTCAATTATGGTGGATTCTAGAGAACCGAAAGACCTGGATAAGGCGTCAGCCTTCTTGTTTTTTGTTCCCGGGCGAAAGGTGATGGTAAAATTAAAGCGTGAAAAAAAAAAGTGCCCAGCGAGCTTGTCTGGGATTCAATCTTTTGGCGGTTTGGATGTATTCTAAATTTTTATGGTCAGTGAATATAGTTATGGGATGACTTGTACCTTCCAGAAGATGCCGCCACTCTTCCAGAGCAAGTTTGATGGCCAGTAATTCTCGATTGCCAATGTCATAATTTCTCTCACATGGAGTGAACCTCTTAGAAAAGTAAGCACAAGGATGAAGTTTTCTCTTTATTCCGTGAGTTTGAGATAAAATTGCTCCAGCACCAATATCAGAAGCATCGACTTCAATGAAGAATGGCAGATGGTTATCAGGATGGACTAAAACGGGTGCAGAGGCAAATGCTTTTTTAATCCTTTTAAAGGCTTCTATAGCTTCCTCCGTCCAGGCATTAGGTTTGCCCCCTTTTCGAATGAGGTCTAAGATGGGAGAAATTATGGAGGAAAAGCCTTTAATAAATTGCCTATAGTAATTAGCGAAACCGATGAAACGTTGAATGGCTTTAGTAGAAGAAGGAAGAGGCCAATCAAGAACAGCAGACACTTTAGAGGAATCCATTTCAAAACCCTGGGCAGAGATAATATAACCAAGGAACGGAACTTAAGTAACTTCAAACAGACATTTTTCTAGCTTGGCATAAAGATGATTGGCACGTAATCGGGACAGAACTTGACGAAGATGAATACGATGAGAGGGTAAGTCCTGAGAAAAAACTAGAATATCATCTAGGTAGACCACTACAGAATTGCCTAGAAGATCTCTGAAGATATCATTGACCAATTCTTGAGAAACTGCTGGGGCATTACAAAGCCCAAACGGCATTACCAGATACTCAAAATGACCATCACGGGTATTAAAGGCTGTCTTCCACTCATCCCCTTTCCTGATCCTGATCAAATTGTAAGCCCCTCGAAGATCAAGTTTAGAGAATATTTTGGCCCCCTTTAATTGATCGAACAATTCGGTGATCAGGGGAAGGGGATAACGATTCTTTACCGTAATTTTGTTTAATCCCCTATAGTCTATGCAGGGACGTAAACCTCCATCTTTCTTTTCGACAAAAAAGAATCCAGCCCCAGCAGGAGAAGTGGAAGGACGAATGAATCTTCGGGACAAGTTATCCTGAATGTATTCCTTCATGGCCATGGTTTCAGGCTGAGATAAAGGGTAAGTCCGTCCACGAGGGGGCATGGTTCCAGACAGGAGGTCAATGGAGCAATCGTAGGGTCTATGGATAGGCAAAGTCTCAGCTGATTTCTTACAAAACACATCCAGAAAGTCTTTATGTGGCTCAGGAAGAAAAGAAGCGTCCTTTTCCGGAAGAAGACTGGAGCACGAAATAGTAGGCAAGGAAAGACAATGGGAAATGCAGTTAGAACTCCAAGCAACTATTTCTCCCGAAAGCCAATCAATAGATGGGTTATGGAGTTGAAGCCAGGGAAGGCCTAAAATAATGGGTGTGGAGGGACAATCAATGACAAAGAAGGACAACTTTTCATTATGCAGGGCCCCAGTTTGGAAGGATAACTCTGGAGTGATTTGAGTGACATATTCTGAAGATAGGGGTCTATTGTCAATAGCCAGTACACGGAAGGGGTTAGACAATGATTGAAGGGGAATATCATGTTGTTGAACAAACAAGGAATCAATGAAGTTGACTGCTGCGCCTGAGTCCAGGAAAGCGTCTCTGGATAGGACTTTAGAATTGAATTTTATTGTTACAGGTACCAGAAAACGAGGAGAAGGTTTCTTTTTGCCTAGAAGATTTTCTCCTCTAACCTCTAGGCAGAGTAGTTTCCCGGCTTAACAGGGCAGGTTTTGGCAAAATGTCCTGAGCCAGCACAGTATAGGACACAGGCCCAGAGATCTTCTACGTGTCTTTTTCTGGAGATAACCGAGTTCCCCCAATCGCATGGGTTCTTCGGTAGTGGGCGTAGGAGCAGAGAAGATAGGTTTTACTGGGCGAGGAGCAGATCGGAAAGGCACAATTGACGATCTCGGTTCTCTCGACCCTGTCGTCCCCCGAAACCGTGTATCAATACGAATACAAAGAGCAATCAGATCTTCCAACAAGGAAGGCATGTCTTTGGACCGCCACAAGAGCCTCGTTGTTCCAGGAGACTTCTGCTGCAAGTGTGCGGAACTCAATGGCATAATGTCCAACAGAACGATTGCCCTGTTGTAGTTGCAACAAACGGGTGGAAGCACTTATTTTACGACCAGGGGCGTTGAATACCTTCCGGAATGTAGCAAGAAAATTGGTGATGTCAGATACTAATGGGTCATCATTCTCCCACAATGGAGAGGCCCAGGCCAGGGCTCCACCTTCCAATAAAGCAACTATATAACCCACTTTTGCTCTATCTGAGACAAAACGGGAGGGTTGTAATTCAAATTGAATTTGGCATTGATTAAGAAACCCTCTACAGCCTTGGGGGTTCCCATCATAGCGAGGAGGAGAAGAAATACGGGGTTCATGACCAACTTGCATTGCAGGTGCCGGATTAGACGGGAGAGAAGGTGAGGTGTCAACAGGTGATAGGCGTGAGGCCAATGAGTCCATAAATTGTGCCATACGGTTCTGTTGGTGTTCAAAAACGTCCATCCGGGTAGATAAGGCTTGGAGAGTTTTAGATAGTTCGGACATTACTCCCTCAGGGGCATCCATGGCCCGCTTGTACTGTAATGCTGCCCTGACTCCGTTGGGGTAGAGTACAGGGAAGACTCACGTTTTAGTTGGATGAAGGAGGAAGTAGTGGGAACTGGATGCTGGAATGCACTGGAGACCGGAGCTGGATGCTGGAGTACACTGGAAACGATGGCTGGATACAATAACCTGAACAATGGCTGGATACAATGTGGATACAATGGCTGGATACAATGGCTGGATACAATGGTGGATACAATGGCAACAGGAACAATGCTGGATACAATGGCTGGATACAAATGGCAACAAACAATGGCAACAGCAACAATGGCAGGATACTGGAAATTGGACTGCACGAGTCCAAACAGCAAAAACCCTAGACTCCAGAAACAACTGACAAGCGGGCGTTCAGGGATGGACTGAGCGGCCTTTTAAACTTCGCGCCGGCCGGGCCCCTGAGTGGTGACATCACGACGGCACAGGTCGCTGACGAGACGCCGGCATCACTGGGGCCGGAGCACCGCCCAGCGGATCGTCGCTGGAGCGGACACCCTGGTAAGTACCTACAGTCACCCCCTCCTCCAACGGGGGCCCTCAGGACCATGCCTCCAGTTTGAAAGGATGTATTCTTATGGAATGTCTTGATTAAACGAGGTGCATGGATGCAACAAGTTTAATCCAGGAGCGTTCTTCTGGACCAAAGCCTTTCCAATGAATCAAGTATTGTAGAGCGTTTCTACATATCTGGAATCAAGAATTTCCTGAATTTCAAACTCCTGCTGACCACAACTAAAATGGGGGCTGGAACAGATTAGAACTGGAAAATTGGTTGACAATAATGGTTTGAGTAAGGATACATGGAAGACATTTGAGATCTTCATAGTAGTGGTAACTCAAGACGGAAATCTGTAGGACTAATTATTTCGGAGATAGAAAAGGGGCCAATGAATTTGGGACCTAATTTAGGGGTTGGTACGTGAAGATGAATATTTTGTGAGGATAAACCAAACTCTATCTCCAATGGAATATCGAGGAGCAGGCCTTCTTCTTTGTCTGCAGCTTTTTTCTGAATCACGAGGATTTCAAAAAGATTATTCCTGTGTAATCCCAGATAGCAGACATATGGGCAAGCATATCGTCACGGATGGATTATTGGAAAAGAGAAAATCTTGGGGGAAAACACATTGGATTCTGGCCCATATTACAAAAAAAAAGGAGAAGTCCCAGAGAAGAGTGTGGGGAATTATTATTGCGAATTCCGCCCATGGTAACAAGTCAGACCATTATTTGGGAAATGGAGATATGACACCGAGGAACTGTTCAAGAGACTGATTAATCCGTTCAGCAGCACCATTAGATTGGTGGATGATATGCAGAGGAAAATTGAAGTTTAATGTTCAAGGATTTACATAAGATCTCCAGAATTTGAAATTAATTGTGTTCCTCTGTCGGAGACAATTTCTGCAGGTAATCCATGTAAGCGGAAATGGTGGGAGATAATAATGAGAAGAGTTCCAGTGCTGAGGGCAACTTGGTAGCGGAACAAAATGAGCCATTTTGCTGAAACGATCAATAGTAACCCATATTACGTATTTTTCTAGGACGGGGTAAATCAACAATAAAATCCTGGATAGATGGCGTCCAAGGACGAGAATGTGTGGAAAGTTGTTGAAGAAGACCGTAAGGAAGATTACGGGAGGATTTGGACATGGCACAAATGGAACAGGATGCTACAAAGTTCTTGACATCTTTTCTAGATCAGGCCACCAAACAGAACGAGATAGAAGTGAAATGGTTTTTTGAACTCCAGGATGACCGCCTGTTTAGACAATGAGATATTGATAGTAGCGGTGTGCGTATGGCAGGGGGAATGAAAACTTTGTCATTGGGAGTAGTAGAGGGGCAAGAGTCCTGAGCAGAATTAATTTCGGCAGACAATGAGGAAGAATAGTACCCAGAATTTTGATTTGGAATAATAGGGCCTTTGTCAATTATGGTGGATTCTAGAGAACCGAAAGACCTGGATAAGGCGTCAGCCTTCTTGTTTTTTGTTCCGGGCGAAAGGGATGGTAAATTAAAGCGTGAAAAAAAAAAGTGCCCAGCGAGCTTGTCTGGATTCATCTTTGGCGGTTTGGATGTATTCTAAATTTTTATGGTCAGTGATATAGTTATGGGATGACTTGTACCTTCCAGAAGATGCCGCCACTCTTCCGAGCAAGTTTGATGGCCAGTAATTCTCGATTGCCAATGTCAGAATTTCTCTCACATGGAGTGAACCTCTTAGAAAAGTAAGCACAAGGATGAAGTTTTCTCTTATTCCGTGAGTTTGAGATAAATTGCTCCAGCACACATATCAGAACAATCGACTCAAGAGTACACTGGAAACGATGGCTGGATACAATAGCTGGATAGATGGTAACAGGAACAGTGGCTGGATACAATAGAATGGTAACAGGAACAACGGCTGGATACAATGGCTGGATAGATGGTAACAGGAACAATGGCTGGATACAATTGAATGGTAACAGGAACAGTGGCTGGATACAATTGGCTGGATAGATGGTAACAGGAACAATGGCTGGATACAATGGCAACAGGAACAATGGCTGGATACAATGGCTGGATACAATGGCTGGATACAATGGCTGGATACAATGGCTCTATATATATATATAAACATAGAAAAGATAATCAATGTACATTCCTAGGCCCCATACAATATCATATTATCTGATATACAGTATTCTTATATTATACATAGAAAAGATAATCAATGTACATTCCTAGGCCCCATACAATATCATATTATCTGTATACAGTATATACTATATATATAACATAGAAAAGATAATCAATGTACTTCCTAGGTCCCATACAATATCAATTATCTGTATATACAGTATATCTATATATATATAAACTAGAAAATAATCAATGCCATTCCTAGCCCCTACAATATCATATTAGTGTATTACAGTATATCTATATAATAAAAACATAGAAAATAATCAATGTACATTCCTACGGCCCCATACAATATCATATTATCTGTATATACAGTATATCTATTATATATAACATAGAAAAAAATCAATGTACATTCCTAGGCCCCATACAATATCATATTATCTGTAATACAGTTATCTATATATATAAACATAGAAAAGATAATCAATGTCATTCTAGGCCCCATACAATATCATATATCTGTATATCAGTATTTCTATATAATAAACATAGAAAGATAATCAATGTACATTCCTAGGCCCCATACAATTCATATTATCTGTATATACAGTATATCTTATATATAACATAGAAAAGTCAAGGCACATTCCTAGGCCCATACAATATCATATTATCTGTATATACAGTATATTATTATATACAACATAAAAAGATAATCAATGTACATCCTAGCCCCCTACATTGGCTGGATACAATGGCTGGATACAATGGCAACAGGAACAATGGCTGGATACAATGGCTGGATACAATGGCAACAGGAACAATGGCTGGATACAATGGCTGGATACAATGGCTGGATACAATGGCATGGCAACAGGAACAATGGCAATACAAATGGCAACAATGGCAGGGATATGGAAATTGGACTGCACGAGTCCAAACAGCAAAAAAAACCCTAGACGCCAGAAACAACTGACAAGCGGGCGTCTAGGGATGGACTGAGCGGCCTTTTAAACTTCACGCCGGCCGGCGCCCTGCGCTGTGATGTCACGACGGCGCTCACGCAGGTCGCGTGAGCGAGCGTCGGCGTCACTGGGGCCGGAGCGCCGCCAGCGGATCATCGCTGGAGCGGACACCGGGTAGTACCTTACACAGTCTACATAGGCCAGTACTGTTTGACCATTTAGATCAAAAGCTGGGATCATTAAAATTATTTAAACACCACTAGTGCAGAAGCTAAGGCTAAGGAAATTAAAGATCTCAGAGAAAGCCAGCCAGATGAATAACAAAACATATTCAAGAATGTGCTTTTTCTTAGATTAGGGGGGCTGGGGTTTTGGGTCATTTTTGGGGAGGGGTTTAACTTAGTGGACTGTTGTCTTTTCAACCAAAAATCAATGTTGTAACTGTGAAACAGTCCAGTTGATCTAACTGAATATGTCAGATGATGCCATTCTTTCATACATACATGCAGAATTCTGGACCCACTTCTATAGAATTTCAACTTGTAGGAAACAAAATTAAGGAATTAGGGAAATGTTAAAATCTGTGCAAACCCACACAATAAGGAACACTCACTAAATATCAATTTCCTACATATTATAAATCTAACAGTAGAAACTCCTCACAAACATATATTTTTACAACATACACATTTTTGGGGAACGTAACCGTGCAAATCTTTTATACATCCAAGCAAGGAAAAAAGTAGAGGAGCACACTACTAAGGTGAATGCTTCTTTATTAGTGCAAAAACAACAAACAACGTTTCGGGACTCAAGGTCCCTTCCTCAGGTATTCCCTCAGGGGCCTTGAGTCCCGAAACATGTTTGTTGTTTTTGCACTAATAAAGAAGCATTCACCTTAGTAGTGTGCTCCTCTACTTTTTTCCTTGCTTGGATGTTGAAGCCCTGGAAGTAGGGGGCTGAGAGGATTGCCCTACTTAACTTGTCTGGCCAAAGAGCCAACAGCAGTGTGCCATTGTACGGTCTTGGAACTTTAAATCTTTTATACAAACATGCGAACTACCACAAACAGTTCTTTGTAGAATTTGTACTTTCTAAAAAAAATCCACAATTAAGGTTCTAACTTGACCAAACCCCCAGAACAAATAAAAAACTCCCACATATCCCAAATAAAATCCCCTATAAAGTACCCTATGAGCAATATTACACGCAAAGTCGGCAAGTAGCCACAAAGTGAGCAAAGTACAAACCTGTACTATTCACACTAAACACCCCATTACCCCATTACCTAGTAAACAATTCCAAAAGCAATGCAATTCTTTGTAGAAATAATAATGAAGATCATTCAAACTTAAAAACTTCCCAAACTCATATAATAAAAAGAAATAAAACAAATAAATATCAATCTCACATATTTCCAGAAATAAATTATATGCCACATGTGTAGATGTGTACAAACATAGAAAAGATAATCACTGCACATTCCTAGGCCCCATACATATCATATTATCTGTATATACAGTATATCTATTATAATAAACATAGAAAAGTAATCAATGTACATTCCTAGGCCCATACAATATCATATTATCTGTATATACAGTATATCTATATATATAAACATAGAAAAGAATCAATACATTCCTAGGTCCCATACAATATCATATTATCTGTAATTACAGTATATATATATATATATACAAACATAGAAAAGATAATCACTGCACATTCTAGGCCCCATACATATCATAAAATCTGTATATACAGAATATCTTATATATATAAACATAGAAAAGAAATCAATGTACATTCCTAGGTCCCATACAAATCATATTATCTGTATATACAGTATATTATATATATAAACATAGAAAAGAATCAATGTACATTCCTAGGCCCCATACAATCATATATCTGTATATACAGTATATCTATATATAATAAACATAGAAAAGATAATCAATGTACATTCTAGGCCCCATACAAATCATATATCTGTATATACAGTATATCTATATATATATAAACATAGAAAAGATAATCAATGTACATTCCTAGGTCCCATACAATATCATATATCTGTATATACAGTATATCTATATATATATACAAACATAGAAAAGATAATCACTGCACATTCCTAGGCCCCATACAATATCATATTATCTGTATATACAGTATATATATATAATCAAAACATAGAAAAGATATAATGTACATTCCTAGGTCCCATACAATATCATATTATCTGTATATACAGTACTATCATTATATATACAAACATAGAAAAGATAATCACTGCACATTCCTAGGCCCATACAATATCATATTATCTGTATATACAGTATATCTATATAATAAACATAGAAAAGATAATCAATGTACATTCCTAGGCCCCATACAATATCATATTATCTGTATATACAGTATATCATCTTATTATATATAAACATAGAAAAGATAATCAATGCAATTCCTAGGCCCCATACAATATCAATTATCTGTATATACAGTATCTATATATAAAACATAGAAAAGATAATCAATGTACATTCCTAGGCCCCTACAATATCATATTATCTGTATATACAGTATATCTATATATATATAAACATAGAAAAGATAATCAATGTACATTCCTAGGCCCCATACAATATCATATTATCTGTATATACAGTATATCTATATATATAAACATAGAAAAAATAATCAATGTACATCCTAGGTCCCATACAATATCATATTATCTGTATATACAGTATATCTATATATATAAACATAGAAAAGATAATCAATGTACATTCCTAGGTCCCATACAATATCATATTATCTGTATATACAGTATATCTATATATATATAAACATAGAAAAGATAATCAATGTACATTCCTAGGTCCCATACAATATCATATTATCTGTATATACAGTATATCTATATATATAAACATAGAAAAGATAATCAATGCACATTCCTAGGCCCCATACAATATCATATATCTGTATATACAGTATATCTATATATATAAACATAGAAAAGATAATCAATGTACATTCCTAGGCCCCATACAATATCATATTATCTGTATATACAGTAATCTATATATATAAACATAGAAAAGATAATCAATGCACATTCCTAGGCCCCATACAATATTCATATTATCTGTATATACAGTATATCTAATAATATATAAACATAGAAAATATAATCAATGCACATTCCTAGGTCCATACAATATCATATTATCTGTATATACAGTATATCTATATATATAAACATAGAAAAGATAATCACATGCACATTCTAGGCCCCATACACATATCATATTATCTGTATATACAGTATATCTATATATATTAAACATAGAAAAGATAATCAATGCACATTCCTAGGTCCCATACAATATCATATTATCTGTATATACAGTATATCTATAGTATAAACATAGAAAAGATAATCAATGTACATTCCTAGGTCCCATACAATATCAATTATCTGTATATACAGTATATATATATATAAAACATGAAAAGATAATCAATGCACATTCCAGGTCCCATACAATATCATATTATCTGTATATACAGTATATATATATATATATAAACATAGAAAAAGATAATCTAATGTACATTCCTAGGCCCCATACAATATCATATTATCTGTATATACAGTATATCTATAATATATAACATAGAAAAGATAATCAATGTACATTCCTAGGTCCCATACAATATCATATTATCTGTATATACAGTAATCATATATATAAACATAGAAAAGATAATCAATGTACATTCCTAGGCCCCATACAATATATTATCTGTATATACAGTATATCTATATATATAAACATAGAAAAGATAATCAATGTACATTCCTAGGTCCCATACAATATCATATTATCTGTATATACAGTATATCTATATATATATAAACATAGAAAAGATAATCAATGTACATTCCTAGGCCCCATACAATATCATATTATCTGTATATACAGTATATCTATATATAAAATAGAAAAGATAATCAATGTACATTCCTAGGTCCCATACAATATCATTATCTGTATATAAGTATATCTAAATATATAAACATAGAAAAGATAATCAATGTATATTCCTAGGTCCCATACAATATCATATTATCTGTATATACAGTATATCTATATATATAAACATAGAAAAGATAATCAATGCACATTCCTAGGCCCCATACAATATCATATTATCTGTATATACAGTATATCTATATATATATATAAACATAGAAAAGATAATCAATGTACATTCCTAGGCCCCATACAATATCATATTATCTGTATATACAGTATATCTATATATATATAAACATAGAAAGGATAATCAATGTACATTCCTAGGCCCCATACAATATCATATTATCTGTATATACAGTATATCTATATATATACAAACATAGAAAAGATAATCAATGTACATTCCTAGGCCCCATACAATATCATAAAATCTGTATATACAGTATATCTATATATATACAAACATAGAAAAGATAATCAATGTACATTCCTAGGCCCCATACAATATCATATTATCTGTATATACAGTATATCATATATATATATAAAACATAGAAAATATAATCAATGTACATTCCTAGGCCCCATACAATATCATATTATGTAATACAGTATATCTATATATACAAACATAGAAAAGATAATCAATGTACATTCCTAGGGCCCCATCAATATCAATTATCTGTATTACAGTATATCTATATACAAACATAGAAAAGATAATCACTGCACATTCCTAGGCCCATACAATATCATATATCTGTATATACAGTATATCTATATATATATAAACATAGAAAAGATAATCAATGCACATTCCTAGGTCCCATACAATATCATATTATCTGTATATACAGTATATCTATATATATAAACATAGAAAAGATAATCAATGTACATTCCTAGGCCCCATACAATATCTATTATCTGTATATACAGTATATATATATATACAAACATAGAAAAGATAATCAATGCACATTCCTAGGCCTCATACAATATCATATTATCTGTATATACATATCTATATATATAAACATAGAAAAGATAATCAATGCACATTCTAGGCCCCATACAATATCATATTATTGTATATACAGTATATCTATATATATATAAACATAGAAAAGATAATCAATGCACATTCCTAGGCCCCATACAATATCATATTATCTGTATATACAGTATATCTATATATATATATAAACATAGAAAAGATAATCAATGTACATTCCTAGGCCCCATACAATATCATATTATCTGTATATACAGTATATCTATATATATATAACATAGAAAAGATAATCAATGTACATTCCTGGGCCCCATACAATATCATATTATCTGTATATACAGTATATCTATATATATAACATAGAAAAGATAATCAATGTACATTCCTAGGTCCCATACAATATCATTATCTGTATATACAGTATATCTATTATATTAAACATAGAAAAGATAATCAATGCACATTCCTAGGCCCCATACAATATCAATTATCTGTATATACAGTATATCTATATATATAAACATAGAAAAGAATAATCAATGTACATTCCTAGGCCCCATACAATATCATATTATCTGTATATACAGTATATCATAATATATATAAACATAGAAAAGATAATCAATGTACATTCCTAGGCCCCATACAATATCATATTATCTGTACATACAGTATATCTATATATATAAACATAGAAAAGATAATCAATGTACATTCCTAGGCCCCATACAATATCATATTATCTGTATATACAGTATATCTATATATATAAACATAGAAAAGATAATCAAGTACATTCCTAGGCCCCATACAATATCATATTATCTGTATATACAGTATATCTATATATACAAACATAGAAAGATAATCAATGCACATTCCTGGGCTCCATACAATATCATATTATCTGTATATACAGTATATCTATTTATATATAAACATAGAAAAGATAATCAATGTACATTCCTAGGCCCCATACAATATCATATTCTGTATATACAGTATATCTTATATATAAACAATAGAAAAAGATAATCAATGTACATTCCAGGTCCCATACAATATCTATTATCTGTATATACAGTATATCTATAATATAAACATAGAAAAGATAATCAATGTACATTCCTAGGCCCCATACAATATCATATTATCTGTATATACAGTATATCTATATATATAATAAACATAGAAAAGATAATCAATGTACATTCCTAGGCCCATACAATATCATATTATCTGTATATACAGTATATCTATATCTATATATAACATAGAAAAGATAATCAATGTACATTCCTAGGCCCCACACAATATCATATTATCTGTATATACAGTATATTATATTATATAAACATAGAAAAGACAATCAATAGTACATTCCTAGGCCCCATACAATATCAATTATCTGTATATACAGTATATCTATATTATAAACATAGAAAAGACAATCAATGTACATTCCTAGGCCCATACAATATCATTATCTGTAATACAGTATATCTATATATATTATAACATAGAAAAGATAATCAATGTACATTCCTGGGCCCCATACAATATCATATTATCTGTATATACAGTATATCTATATGTATATATAACATAGAAAAGATAATCAATGTACATTCCTGGGCCCCATACAATATCATATTATCTGTATATACAGTATATCTATATATATAAACATAGAAAAGATAATCAATGTACATTCTAGGTCCCCATAACAATATCATATTATCTGTATATACAGTATATCTATATATATATATATATTATATATATATATAAAACATAGAAAAAGATAATCAATGTACATCTAGGTCCCATACAATATCATTAATGTATATACAGTATATAATATATATATATATAAACATAGAAAAGATAATCAATGTACATTCCTAGGCCCCATACAATATCATATTATCTGTATATACAGTATATCTATATATATATATATAACATAGAAAAGATAATAATATGTTACATTCCTAGCCTAGCCCCATACAATATCATATTATCGTATACAGTATATCTATATATATATAAACATAGAAAAGATAATCAATGCACATTCCTGAGCCCCATACAATATCATATTATCTGTATATACAGTATATCTATATATATAAACATAGAAAAGATAATCAATGTACATTCCTAGGGCCCATACAATATCATATTATCTGTATATACAGTATATATATATATATATAAACATAGAAAAGATAATCAATGCACATTCCTAGGCCCCATACAATATCATATTATCTGTATATACAGTATATCTATATATATATATATATAACATAGAAAAGATAATCAATGTACATTCCTAGGCCCATACAATATCATATACTGTATATACAGTATATCTAATATATAAACATAGAAAAGATAATCAATGTACATTCCTAGGGCCCATACAATATCAATATCTGTATATACAGTATATATATATATATATATAAACATAGAAAAGATAATCAATGTACATTCCTAGGCCCCATACAATATCATATTATCTGTATGTACAGTATATCTATATATATATAAACATAGAAAAGATAATCAATGTACATCCTAGGTCCCATACAATATCATATTATCTGTATATACAGTATATCTATATATATAAATATAGAAAAGATAATCAATGCACATTCCTAGACCCATACAATATCATATTATCTGTATATACAGTATATATATATATATATAAACATAGAAAAGATAATCAATGTACATTCCTAGGTCCCATACAATATCATATTATCTGTATATACATTAATATATATATATATATATATATATATATATATATATATATAAACATAGAAAAGATAATCAATGTACATTCCTAGGCCCCATACAATATCATATTATCTGTAAATACAGTATATCTATATATATATAAACATAGAAAAGATAATCAATGTACATTCCTAGGTCCCATACAATATCATATTATCTGTATATACAGTATATCTATATATATAAACATAGAAAAGATAATCAATGTACATTCCTAGGCCCCATACAATATCATATTATCTGTATATACAGTATATCTATTATAATAAAAACAAGAAAAGATAATCAATGTACATTCCTAGGCCCCATACAATATCATATTATTGTAATACAGTATATCTATATATATAAACATAGAGAAAAGAAAATCAATGCACATTCCTAGGCCCCATACAATATCATATTATCTGCAAATTTGCATACATGAATAGATTTGCACAAAGAGAGAGACACCAACTAACGATAAATGCAACCAATGCATAAGTGCAATTACAGAAAAAAATAACTAACTCTGTATTTTGAATAGTTGACTACTTGTCTGTGTTTACAAGTTGGGAAACTTGGAAAATGCCAATTTCTTTCACGAACATGGTTTGATAGTGAGTGTGAGTATCACTTTAAATTGGACACATGTCTACTTTAGCCTACCCCGAACCCTACCTAGTGGTTGATCCAGAGAAAGGCAATTCAAAACAGTATGAAGGAAGATGGAAGTTTATACTGCACTATACCTAAAAGGGAAGAGATACAAGGGAGATCCCTGACATAAGAGGAAATGTATTTAAAATTCCAGTGTCCAAATAGTATAATTTACAATATGTGGCACTTAAAGGGTTTAGGAGCAGTGTACTAAGAGCTACTATTGCTATTTTTATCGTTAAAGTCATGGTAACCCGTTTATGTCACTTACATAGGGTTCATGCAAACACAGTTTAAAATTGCAACAGCAGTTGCTGTAGTTTCGAAAAACCACGGATGCAAAAACACTGTACCAATCTAATTTTCATTTTGCATGACTTGTTAATGCTAGCAATTTCAGAACGTACTGTACAGAGAGATGTAATCAAATTGGTTATAGCGAAAGCTGTACAGTTCACCAGAGGTAATAATGAGCAATATTTGCTCTCGGGACATGTGTTACACACCATCAGTGTCAATGTTCTTTGGATTCCTCTATGATTTATTGTTATTTTTCTTAACCCTACAGACAGTGAAAACTGCATCAGATGCCCAGACTTGGAATGGCCCAATAAAATAAAAATCGATGTATTGCCAAGACAGAGGATTTTCTCTCTTTCAGTAATCATCTGATCTCCTGTTTTTATATCTGCAACAGTCTTCTTTTCTTTTAACCCTTCTAATGTTTGGAGTTTACATTAAATTCTGGAATACCCCCATTGTAAGAGCCAATAACAGGAGCCTCAGCTTCCTCCTCTTGTCTCCATCAAGCTGAGCTTCCTCAGTGTGTTTCTGTTCCTTGGTCGCCCTGTGGATATAACCTGCATGTTACGTATAATCACTTTTGGAATCACACTTCTCCATAGCTGTCTCTTCTCTCCGGGCCAAGACTATCATGGTTTACATTGCATTCAAAGCCGCCAAGCCTGGGGAGCTCATGGAGGAAATGGGTGGGAGTCAAACTGTCCAATTCTGTAGTCTTGATCTGTTCATCCATTCAAATAATATCTGTATTACTTGGTTGGCCATTTCTCCTCCCTATCAGGATATGGACATTCACACTTACCCTGGAACAATCATCATTCAGTGCAATGAGGGATCAGCTATTGCCTTTTACTCAGTTATTGGTTATATGGGGCTTCTGGCAGCTGTTAGTTTTGTTTTAGCATTTTTAGCTCGGACCTTACCGGACAGTTTAATGAGGCCAAGTACATCACTTTCAGCATGCTGGTCTTCTGCAGTGTTTGGATCACAATGATCCCGGCCTATCTGAGCACCAAAGGGAAAAACACTGTGTGTGTGGAGATATTTGCTGTACTGACTCTAGTGCTGGATTGCTAAGCTGTATATTTCTCCAAAATGTTACATAATATTTTTTAGACCTGAAATAAATTCAAAGTCTCATATACTGGGAAAACAAAGCCTGGTGATCAGTACATAGTTGCATCTCCTTTGCTTAAAGGGACACAACTCCCATAATCCAGAAAAACAACTATGTGCCACCGTTTGTATTATACACAGGGAGGTGAAAACGCTTATTCTACCTCCCTGTGAATAATATTACGCTCGGGGGACCTGGAACTACCTTACGCCACTCCTTTTGCAGCCGCTCCTTCACTGACACGCTCTGTCCCGACCACGCGCCCTATCTTAGGTGCATGCGCGCCAATACAAAAGATAGGGCGCGTGATCGGGAGAGAACAGCTGTTCAGTGAAGAAGCGGCTGCGAGTGGAGCGGTGGGTAAGGTAAGTTCCAGGTTCCCCCGAGCGTAATATTATTCACAGGGAGGTGAGAATAAGGGTTCTCACCTCCCTGTGAATAATAGAAACGAATGGCAAATAGTTGTTTTTCTGGGTTTAGTGTTCCTTTAAACACATTTATGGTTTGTCAAATTATAGCATTTCTCAGCCTATAAACATTGTATTTTTTAGATATTTTATATATTAACTATTATCTATCTCTATACAGAAGAAGAAATATAAAATAATGACTTGTTTATTCTTCTAATGGATACACTAAGAGGTCTATTTTCAAAGTGCAATTACAAGATCGTTGTAGTATGCCCTTTTTGCGTTTGTAAAATACAGCACACAATATGTGTATATTGTAAATGCAGCATGAAAAATACAGTTTAACTGTATTGAAAAAAAAACCCCACCATGGCTGAAAATATGCCATATACTTAATTGCCCAATCATATGCAAATATATTCATGGTGGTAGGAGCTACAGTATATTTGTCATGTGTGCAACCCATTTAGCTCATCTATGGCTCGGTACATAGATACATAGATGACCTGCTTATGATCTGAAAAGGTAGCACAGAAGAGCCCCACCTGTTCCATGAATGCCACAATGCTAACAATTACAATATACAATTGACAATGCAATTTGATCAACACTTGTTTCATTTCTTGGATCTAAGGAAAATGTGTCCCAGGGTCACATAAATATATTAATATACTGTATATCTATATAACCAACATAGTAAAGTAACCGCACACCACCTTCTGTGTCTCAATACCTGGTGCAAGTGCTGGATTGTTCCAATATTATAACAACAATTTGAAGACACAGCACCCAGGATTGTATCAGACTTTATCAGTGTAACCCCTTTTT
This sequence comes from Hymenochirus boettgeri, assembly GCA_019447015.1. Taxonomy (NCBI): domain Eukaryota; kingdom Metazoa; phylum Chordata; class Amphibia; order Anura; family Pipidae; genus Hymenochirus; species Hymenochirus boettgeri. The sequence goes on from CM033469.1 coordinate 11,369,179, forward strand.
CTCAATCTATAAGGTCCTCTACTTGAGTCAAAAAATCTGTAGAGCACTTTCGTCAGACCCTAACAAACTGTCCCATAGGGATGCCCCATTTATTATGGGAGGGATCACAACTGTATGCACGGAGGAGTGTATTGCCTGACACTGGTTTTATCCAGATGACGGCCACCAAGATGCCCGAAACAATCATAATATATATATATATATATATATATATATATATATATATATAACAACATAGGGGGTAGTGTGCACTCTACCTTCAGATACTTCATAGGCCTGGGTGCTGCTGTGATTCATAAATATCCAACCTTAAGACAACACTGCAGAGCACTGTCAAAAACATCAAAAACCTCATAAATAGTAAAAGATAGAAGCCTACCTCTAAAGATATATATTAATAAAGAAACAGCTAGAGGAAAAAACTGGCTAGTTAAAACATATATTTATTAAAACTATTAAAATATTATCAAAAAGTAGTAACTTCACAAAGTACAAAGAGTAATACAATAAGTGTGTGCATAATAATGCATGTAAGTATCACATGTTTTATATATATATACCCCACCTAGGCATACATATGCCTAGGTGGGGTATATACTATCAGTCAACAGTCAAGTCGTCCATGCAGGACAGTCAGAACTTTAGCAGCGTAAAGGGTAGAAGCCAGCAAAGGCAGTGTCACGACTTCCAGACAGTTAAAATGGGAGAAATCCTGGGTGGGGGGAGCACCCCAAACGTGTTTCGCTCAACAGAGGGGCTTATCAATGGCGCTAAACATCGGCGGTGTGTCCGCCGGTGTTTAAATGTACAAGGAGCAGTCAGCTGATCGTTACATCACTGGTCACATGACCGTGGCGTCCAATCAGACCGAAGCCGGTACGGAAACTCGCAGAGTACCCTTATATGACCAACAGTGTACCGTAAAGTAACAATTAGTGTAACAAAGTGTAACACAATAAACATGTAATCAGAATATTATTACTGCTGCCCCCGCGGGGGAATCCGGTCCAACACAGATCACAGACATATCCATAACTTAGAAACTGTGATTTTCATAGTTTAAGTGCCGTATCCAAAACCAATAAACAGAGGAAAACGGTAAGAGATCCTCCAAGAGGGCTGATGCTTGTATTAGTAGCATATTCCTATCTTACATAATCAAGATAAATGTTCCACAAGGTCATAGAACCAAAGTCCGATCTCTATCCGTATAGACCAAGTGGAGTAATACACCATAGCAGACATCTATCCAACCTCCATCATCCTCTCCAGGTAAGTGTTTCAATAAATAGGGCGAAGCTCCATAATCACACACAACGTCTATGCAGAACCGAGGTCATTGTAGGTAGGAAAATGTGCTCCAGACATCCAACCTGTATAAATAAGAGTTCTTCATTCCAGAATCCAACTAGGTCCAAGTGTCAGTCGCCCAACAATCTGATGACGGAAAGAAGATCCTTTTGAAACTTCCAAAGTTCAGACATTGCCTCTATCTAGGTTATCCGCAGGAGGAAACACAAAGTCTATGTAGAAAAATGAATTAACAGAGTCAAACAAAGGGAATAAAATCAATTTTTCATTAAGACCACTGGGACTCAGAGTTTCAGGGTAAAAATAAATAATAATAAGCACCAAACTGGGCCAAGGGAATCACCGACGCGCGTTTCACCAACTAATTGATCACACATGTGGGCTTCCTCAGGGTGCACCTGAGGAAGCCCACAGCAAGAACTGGACATTGTTCATTCTGTTACATGTGGTTTACAGGAGCCATTTTAGGCTACAGTATTGTGCAGACGGGATTTGGTTTTTCTATGAGACCATCATATTATGAAGTTTAGTCGTGACACCTGCTTGCTTATTATCGCTACTAGTGTATACATTTGTCCATAGTGGACGAGACTTATGAACTAGATGCGACATAATATTGGACACGCTGCTAACACATGTTTTGATATTGTAACCACTATTTATGTGATTTATTTCCTATATAGGAGCTTATCTGTGGCTTTGAGGGATTTTAGTTTTTACGCGGGACGCCCCGTTTTAGTAGGGGTATAAAAGAGGGGGGGAGGGGGGGGGGTAATGGGAGTGTTTTTCATTGTTTGCCATGTTTGACTTTATGGCCCAATAAACTCATGTTAATGCTTTACAGTGTTTGTGCTCTATATAGTATACTTGGGTAGGGGGGTATACTAAATACCCCTGATCGTATGGATTATTTCTGACAGTCCCATGCATCTTAACCCTTGTGTTCTGCTCTGATGGGATTCCAGAAAATGTTTAGCCACGCTGGTAAGTGTGGTGTCAGTAGTATTCCCCCGTGCCGCCAATCTGATAGGACAAATGCTAGTCAATCAATATTTTAATAACTGGCTAGTCTTTCCAACAGATCTTATTACATGGACCGATTAATGCATATATCAGATTTTTTGATTTATACATAATTCCATCTGGGTAAGAAACAGATAGCGACGTTTCGGTCTGTGTCTTGAGAAAGGTCTAAGACACAGACCGAAACGTCGCTATCTGTTTGTTGCACATGTAATAAAGTGGAACTTCTGCACAAGTCCTGTGAGTGCTCTGCAATTTGTCTTAAGGTTGGATATATATATATATATATATACGTTGTATATAGCCAATTTGAAGACACAGCACCCAGGATTGTATTCATGCAGATAAAATTTGTTTAGTTAACACTTGTATAGACATGGCAACATTTCGGGAACAATTACAGCCCTTTCTTCAGGCTCCAAATGGTAAATGGTACAAAGTTACATGCTCAATCCAAAAGCCTTTTATAGGATCCGACCCGGACCCGGATCCAACACAGAACCCCTCGGTTCTGAAATCTGAATGTTCCATCCAAAACCGGACGGATCTTTTGGAGTGTATTACAGATTTTTATCGAATGTTTGAGCTGTTTTTGAAAATTCTCGAAAATAGCTTGAATGTTCGTAAATATTGAAAATATGGTCAGAAATTTTTAAAAAATAGTTCCGTTTTCGGATTTTCGAATCATCAGGATTTTCCCGAGATCTGAAAACACGAAAATGGAACGACACCCATCAGTTTCGGCAATCTCTAGTCCTAACTTTTAACCTTTTTACTTTAATTACGATTAGCAAACTTTTACATGTCTCATACTGCACCTGGATCAATATAGCAGGCTTTCTCACTTCCCTCCACTGTTTTTTCATGTGATCACAGTAATAAAATTAAACCCCTTTGTTTTATAATGTATGCAAGTGTGCGATAATTGATATTGTATGGGGCCTAGGAATGTGCATTGATTATTTTTTGTATTCTGTAAATGATTGACCAGATCAGTAGCACTTTTGCTACTTGCAGTGAGCTGTAGAGTTCTGCACAAGTGAAATATTGACAACTCACTGGTTGTGCTACCAGCCACCAAGAGAGGTAGGAGTAGGTTACTACTCCTGAGAAATAGACTTTGCAATTTTAAATGTTTTTAAAGGTACATATTAGGCATTCTTGCCCTTTAAGTAATATTACAACTGCATCATGTGGAAGCAATGAATATATTCCTGTAATATTTGCTAAAATTTTCCAGGTATTTGGTTTATTATATCATCTCTCACTAGGCAAAGTTACTTATGTCATATAATACATATGTATACTTATTGTCTGAACTACACCCCCAGCGCTCCCACCTCATGCCCCCTTATAACTTATATTTGTAAACTTGTATTTTATTGAACATTCGATAAAAATCAAAAATGCCTCCGAAATCCTGAATTTAAGTTCCATTTCAGATTTTTGAATCATCGGATTTTCCCGAGATCCGAAAACCCTAAAACGGAATGAAACCCGTGAGTTTCGGCCATCTCTAGTCCTAACTTCTAACCTTTTTTACTTTAATACCATTCTCTTTTAATCCACTGTACATTTTATTCACCAAAATAGATTTTGCTCATCAAAATATATATTTTGATGCTACAGTTCGTGTGTGACTTAATGTATGTTTTGTCCTTAAGAATTTGTTTTGGTCGACTTAATATAGTTTGTCACCAAAACTTTTTTTTTTGACTAAATGTATTCTTTTACCACAGAATTTGTTTTGGTCGATTAAATAAGTTTTCTCACCAAAATATTTTTTTTTTTTTGTTGACTAATGTGTTTTGTTACCACAGAACTTCTTTTGGTCAGCTAAATATAGTTTTGTCACCAAAGTGTTGTTTTTTTTCACTAAATGCGTTTTGTTACCACATATATTGTTGTCACCAAAAAAAGTTTTTGGCAAAGTTTGCAAAACCACATTTCAAGTACTGCCAAAACTACGGAAAAAAATTGCATAAGGGAAAACATTGAGATGATGGCGTGTAGGCTTATGGCTAACACTGATGTTCTCAAATTGTTAGTGAGTACACTCTTAAATGAGGCACTGGCAGAGACTCATCGCCTACCTTGCCAGTGGGACATGCAAAAAAGGGTTTTTAGTAGACCACCAGTAAAAAATTTAGGTCAATGTACAAGTTCTGACAATAGTCAGCTTCACCCTGACTAATGGAAGTGCTGAAAAGTATCTGGGAGGAATTGTCCCTAATAAAATGAGGGATGGGGATGAACAGTTTTGAAAGAAACATTTTTTTTATTTAAAGGATTTCTCTGTAATATGCAGTGCTTGGTTTATTTATTAAATTTTTTTACATCTGCAAAAACGCGATGTTCTGTGAAGGACTGAGCCTGAAATTCTGCACCAGGGGAAGACTGGGACCTTTGGCCTGGGGGGCGAACACAACCAAATGCCCTTTCATGGTAAATCTCAAAATGTTTGACCACACCCACTTTGCTAAGGTCACACACTCTTGTTTAGTTACACCCATTTTAAGACTACTCTTCTTTTTACTCATTTTACATGGTTGCCAGCAACATTTTTAAGTGTATGATGTGGTTAAGTAACTAACAGACTAGTAAACTGGAGGGCTGGCTTAGCACTGGCTAGTGATCTGAAGGCTGATAACACCGGATATTATCTGGAGGGCTGACAATACTTGGTAATGAACTAGAGGGTTGATAACACTGGATAATGATCTGGAGGGCTGATAACACTAAATAATGATCTAATGGGCGGCTGAAAAGGCTGTGTAATGATTGGAGGGCTGATAACACTGGGTAATGATCTGGCAGGCTAATAACACTGGCTAATGATTTAGAGGGCTGAAAACACTGGCTACTGATCTGGGGGCTTACAACACGGGGTAACGATCTAGAGGGCTGATAACACTGGCTAGTGATATGGAGGGTGATAACACTGGATAATGATCTGGAGGGCTGATAACACTAAATAATGATCTAATGAGCTGAAAAGGCTGCGTAATGATTTGGAGGGCTGCTGATAACACTGGGTAATGATCTGGCAGGCTAATAACACTAGCTAATGGTTTAGAGGGCTGAAAACACTGGCTACTGATCTGGAGGGCTTACAACACTTGGTAACGATCTAGAGGGCTGATAACAACTGGCTAGTGATCTGGAGGGCTGATAACACTGGCTAATGATCTGGAGGGCTTACAACACAGGTTAATGATATGGAGGGCTTACAACATAGGTTAATGATCTAGAGGGCTGACAACACTGGCTAGTGATCTGGAGGGATGATAACACTGGCTAACCATCTGGAGAGCTAACTAACAAAGGCTAATGAACTGGAGGGGTGACTAATAATAAATGTGATTATATATGAGAACCCCATATATTGCTCTGCTCCCAGTTCCTTTACTCCAGCTTCCTTTAATGTGCTGCCCAGACGTCAGACAGTAATCTGTTAACTTTAGATACTGCTATATAATCTGAAAGTGTGGTCAGGAATTTGAAGGGAGCCGAGTGCAGAACAATGTATGTAGCCTTATAGATAAGCACATGCTAACCCCACTTCCCCAATCATCTTTTAGCATGCCAAGGCAAGCGGCACATAGTTAAGCTTTAAAGGACAACAATAATGTGTATAAAGTTTTTTTTTTTTAAATACCATTAAAATTAAAATTACATGGAACAGGGATATAGGATTGGTAATTCATATCTTCCAATATTGTTTCTGTGAGGATCACCAGCCCCCAAAAAAACTGATTTGCCAGTCATCCTCTGGTTCAGTTCTATCTTTAATACAGGAACAGTCCAGCACTAACCTGGCAAATGAAAACTGAACGTGAAATGAGGCAGCCCAAATTTTTCATTGGAGACGAGATCGGGTCTGTCTCAGACCCGGATCAGACACCAGAACCACTGGTTCTGAAATCCAAATGTTCGGTCCAAAACGGACAGATCATTATGATTTTGGAGCCATATTTCTAAAATTATTGAATGTTCGAGAATTATCGAAAATAGCCTCAAACGTTCGATAATCCTTGAAATACGCTCAGAAAGTCGAAAACTAGTTTTTAATTTTATTTTTGAGGATTACTGAACATTAAGAATATTAGATATTTATCGAAAATGGGCTCCGAAGTCCCAAAAGTATGTTCCTTTTTCGGATCTTCGGATCTTTAGTATTTTCTTGAGATCCATATAAATCTGAATACGGAACAAAATTTGACAGTTTCGGACATCTCTATTGGAGACCAGCCTAGGGGGCATTTGCCCCTCGGCCTACTGGGCCAGTCCTCCCCGCCTATCTTAATCTATAAATAATACATGTACACAGCATTTCCTCTGAGGTGTGTGTGTTTCTAAATGCCTTATCCCTCTCCCACACTTAACCGATCCCCCCTCCATGTGACCTAAGTTACTGGGAGAGCAAACATGCTCAGTAATCTACAGTACTAGAAAGAGTAATTCATACTGTCACAATTCAAATTTTGGAATATGCGGTGCAGTTTGGAATCCCATATACAAAAGGGACATCTTGGAAATTGAGGCAGTTCAGAGAAGGGCAACTAAATTAATAAGGGGAATGGAGGGGCTTGAATATGCAGGCAGATTAGACAAGTTAGGGTTGTTTACATTGAAGAAGCGACGTTTGCGTGGGGACGACATGATAACTGTATAAAATATAATGTATGGCCATACAATGAACTCTCTGGTGCATTGTTCACTAATAGGTCATATCAGAGGATTAGTGGACATCTTTAAGGTTGGAAGAAAAGAAGTTTCATCTCAGGTTAGGAAAGGTTTCTTTACAGTGAGAAAAGGTGAAATGAAACTGTCTTCCAGCAGATGTGGTCATGGCAAGTTCATTGAATAGCTTTAAAAAAGGCCTGGATAAGTTTCTAAAAAATACTGAGAATTACTGGTTTAATGCATATAGATCTGGTTGATCCAGGGATACTCCGATTGCCATTTGGAGTCAGGAAGGGATTTTCCCCCCATTTTAGCTGTTTTTTTTTGCCTTCCTCTGGATCAACTGTTAGGTAGGGTTTAAAAAAAAAAAAAAGAGGGTGAATAGGTTGGACTTGATGGACGTATGTCTTATTCAACCTCAATTACATGTACTATATAAATTACAGCTAAACTGCACACAGCAGAAGAGTTTATGATTATAAAGCAATTAGATGACAGCTGAAACCTGCCAGGGTTAGATGTGGTGCAGAAATTCAGCCACCAAATGGGAAATACTGTATTTCAGTTGAAAGCAAATATTGTTGATATTTTGGTGGTTCCGTGTCTACATTTTGGAGTTGGTTTCAACCGTTATGGGAAATAACATTGGGTCAAAACACAGGTGTATTTTTCAAAAAGAGCATGATTGGACTTCTGGGATGCTGTAAAAACTTGACGATAGACAAAGCACAAGAAACCAGTGACAAATGATATGCACCACAGTCTGAAAAGTTTGAAAAGATGTAGTAGAATAATGATAATGTAATTATGTTATGATAATCTTAATGGGCAGAATAAGTTTGCTCTGAAAAAACAGGATGATATTGTAATTGAAAAGCTGACAAAGGTGAACAAAAAAATTCTGAAAATACAGGAAAAAAGATTATTCAATAATAGGGCACTGAGTTATAGGACAGGTTATGTCATATCAATTCTTAAATTGTGTTATATTAAAGGGTATTCCACCAAGAAAATTAACTTTTTTTGTAGTGTAGTGTACGCGCAGCCCTAAGTTTTTTTTCGTAGTGTAGGGTGCGCCTGAGTTCGCCTGAGTTCAAGGAAGAAGCAGGCAACCAGGTGACTCACAGACAGCTCCTACTCTCTGGGGTTTGGACAGGCATTGCTGGAGAACCATAAGGAGCAGAGGAGTAATGTAAGGATTTTTTTAGACTACACAGGGGGGCAGCACTGTGGCAAATTTTAGTTTGTGGGGTGAACATGCCCTAATTTTCTATTAAGAAAAATCTAAACATATCTCATAAAATAACTATTAATTATGTCATTTAATATTAATTTATATAGATTTTATGATCATTTTTTATTTGAATACATAAGTTTTCAATGCTTATAGTCTAGTTAGAAGAGACCTTATTTCTGAGTAAATTTGCTTTTGTGGTAGTTGAGGTCTAAAAAATATTACGTAACTTTGGTATAAATATACAGCTTAAAAGTCCAGCACTAGAGGTCAATATGGCAAATATCTCCACACAACACAGTGTTTTTCCCTTTGGTGCTCAGATAGGCCGGGATCATTGTGATCCAAACACTGCAGAAGACCAGCATGCTGAAAGTGATGTACTTGGCCTCATTAAAACTTGCCGGTAAGGTCCGAGCTAAAAAGTCTAAAACAAAACTAACAGCTGCCAGAAGCCCCAATAAACCAATAACTGAGTAAAAGGCAAAGCTGATCCCTCATTGCACTGAATGATGATTGTTCCAGGGTAAGTGTGAATGTCCATATCCTGAAAGGGAGGGGAAAATGGCCAACCAAGTAATACAGATTATTATTTGAATGGATGAACAGATCAAGACTACAGAATTGGACAGTTTGACTCCCACCATTTCCTCCATGAGCTCCCAGGCTTGGTGGCTTTGAATGCAATGTAAACCATGATAGTCTGGCCAGGAGAGAGAGACAGCTATGGAGAAGGTGATTCCAAAAGTTGATTATACGTAACATGCAGGTTATATCACAGGGCGGACCAAGGAACAGGAACACACTGAGGAAGCTCAGCTTGATGGAGACAAGGAGGAGGGAAGCTGAGGATCCTGTTATTGGCTCTCACAATGGGAGTTTCCCAGTATTTAATAAAAACACCCAGAATCATTAAGGTTATAAGGAAGAAGAGATTAGAGGCAGTTGAAATAATCACAGAAATCACATAGTTATTGTATGACAAGAAATCTTCCTTTTTTGAAATACATTGATCCTGTTTTGATTGGGCCATTCCATGTCAGGGCACATGGTACAGTTTATACTGTCGTATTAATGATAATGATGACAGAAGATAAGATATTTATATTAAAATAATATAAATCAAAGATAAATAAAGAGAGAAAATGACTCTTAGAAACCACTATATCAGACTTACTAACTAGCATGTTAATGCAGCAAATATTGAACATGAACCTTAAAGGGTATGTCCACCCGTAAAAAAATTTTTAATATGCTGCTCCCCCATGTCCCCCAGCCCCACCGCATACATTTTTTTTTTCAGAAGCCCCCCAAACTCTTATTACCTCCCTCGTTCCTCCGCCGCTGCCGGCCTCTGCTTGAGAATGCAAGCAGAGGGGCGGGACCGGCAGCCGCGTCCGTGATTGGCTGCACTCAGCCAATCACAGACGTGACTGCCGGTCATTCAGTGCAGCGGAGGAAAGAGGAGAGGTAAGTAGAGTTTGGGGAGCTTTTTGAAAAAAAAATATATTGCGGTTGGGCTGGGGGGCGGGGACATGGGGGAACAGCATATTAAGGGGGATTTGTGCTAGGGGGAGGGATAGTAGAACGGGAGGGAGAGGGAGAAGGGCTGCAGTACGCATAGCAAATATCTACCGTATACGCATAGCCAAATATCTACCGGAGGCTAGAGATAGCAGGCAGAGCCCTGCTATCCTCCTGGTGGTTAGTTTTGGGACTTTGGGGGGGGGGGTCTACAGGAGAACCCTATGGAGCTGGATGTGAGGTAAGGATTAAACTACCTACATGGTGGGGGCCAGTAGATGGGGGGAGGGGATGATATTTTGGGGGTGGACATGCCTTTAAGCAATTTAATTTGTGTGTGTGAAGGTTTTCATTTCATCCAGGTCATGGTATAATCTGTGTATTCAATTAGATCAACTGGACTTGAAGTTTAGTTCTTGAAGACATTTCGCTAGTCATCCGACTGGCTTCTTTCGAATTGAGAAAGCCAGTCGGATGACTAGCAAAACGTCTTCAAGAACTAAACTTCAAGCCCAGTTGATCTAATTGAATACAACAGATAAATTTAATTCTGTAGTTTCTGTAGCCAATGTTTGAAATGTTCTTTTAACTGGATAATGACAAAACATAAGGGGAAGTTCAACACAAATACATATGATTTTAAAAGAAAAGAGCAGTATTTTATCATCCTAATGGCCTTATTCTGCCCATCAGCATTGTGCTTGTTGGTATAAATAAATGCGAACACGAAATACTGTTACTGTTTGCAGGACCCTAGTAGAGAGCGTTATGGTCTTGCCCTTTGACCCAGCACCTGGGTGGTTGATTCAGTTGCCAGTAGAGATCTGAGCATGTTTGACCATCCAACAGCTATTAGTAGAAATTACTGTAAGGAACATTCCACGGTAGTGGTGCATTCTGGGAAGAAGAGAGGAAAGTAATAGAACCTGTCAACAGCAGGGAACAGCAAAGGGTTATAAATTCAAAATGATCTTTCAAAATGGCGATAAGAGAATGTAGAATAACTAGTGTAAAAGGCCAGCAGGGAAAGTAGTTGATGGCAGATGTTTTCCTACAGGAAGGTAGGGTAAAGTTAAAGTTAATCTGGGAATCCAGTGAAGACACTGGAATGGTTTTTAAATACCTAAGTCAGTCCAGGCTTTCCTATTGAGGCTGAGCTTTAAAACGTTACACCTACAAGCAGGGTTATTCAATAAAAGTTCTTATCGTTTAAAATGGTGCTAATTTTGCCCCAACCAATCAGATGTTAGCTTTCAAATGTTAAATAAAATCGATTGGTTGGGCAAAATTTGCACTATTTTACAATGATAAGAATATTTTATGATAACCCTGGTAGTTCCTTAAAAGTTGGTGTTCAGATATCTCCTGTCTCTGTCTCTCTCTGTCTGTAAGGAGGACCAGTCAGTGCTACGCTGCGAGCCAAGTGATCTGTGAGTAAACAGCAAAACTCTGATGTTTGTGTTGTGGTTGTCTTTTAGGGGACACCTTGTATAGAGTGGGAAACTTAGCCAGATGCACCGAGACCCACTATTGGCAACCCGGTGCAAACATGATGGCCCTGCTCTACACCAATTGCGGCTCTCGTAGCATCACCAAGTGCCGGTATCTTAATTCAGAACTTATAAACACCAGTATCAGCGGCATTTTCTAAAGGCCTGCAATAAATGCCGCTTATATGTAACATGTGGCTGTGCAGTTTAGTTAACTCGCATTAGCCACACAACCAACAAATTGATGGAGTTTAAGTCACGCCAACCAAATTATACATTGGTTAGTGTAACCCAAAATTAGCACCCTTTTAAGATAGCAGGGAGTTCAATAAAGTTCTTATCGTTTAAAAATGGTGCTAATTTAGCCCACAACCCAACAGATGTTAGCTTCAAATGTTTAAATGATATGATTGGTTGGGGCAAAATTAGCACATGTTTAAACGATAAGATCTTTTATTGAATAACCTGTAGAACTTTCTATTGATGAATCTCCCTGTAATTTTTTAAATATTTTTTTATATATATTTTAATACAATATTTACACTTAAGGCACTGTAGACCAGGCACTTTATACCCCATACAATATCATATTATCTGTATATACAGTATATCTATATATATACAAACATAGAAAAGATAATCAATGTACATTCCTAGCCCCCATACAATATCATATTATCTGTATATACAGTATATATATATATATACAAACATAGAAAAGATAATCAATGTACATTCCTAGGCCCCATACAATATCATATTATCTGTATATACAGTATATCTATATATATATGGAGGGTACATTGATATTACATGATAATTAGTACTTAGAGGACAACCTAACCTGTAACAATAACAGGAAGATATAATACTTAAGGACCACTTGTATGGAGACACAGTTTACCATTATGTAGGAAAACCCAGGAACAAACCTGGACAGATTAAAACTGTATGGCTGGGCTCCTTACCAAAATTGAATTGGGAGATTGGATAAGTAGATGTAAGCTCTAGGGACAGGGACCTTTTCCCCATGTACAGTTTTAAGCACTTGATAGTTAGTGATGTCATACTATATTAGTATTTTTTACTGTCCCATTGTTATGACCTTTTTGTTATCTTCATATGTGTACAGTGTGCGTCCCTAGTGGCGCAATATAAATAAAACATAAAATCATACTTACCCTTGGTGCTCCTCTACTCTAGGGTTCCCACCAATTGCGTATAACTTTGAGAGTATTCGAATTGCAGGATTCCCAGCAAGGTGAAGTGAGAAGGTTAGTACGCCTCCTTCGATAAAAGGGATTTAGCTAGGTGCGTGTCCTGAATCTTTAAAAATGAAAAGTATCAAGCAGGGAGGTAGGATTTTTATCCAACCTTCCCAATAATTTTGGTAGGAAGGCCACCAGACATACCAGTTTTAATCTGTACAGTTAGTGTTCCGGGTTCTATATTAAAGGTAACCATAGGTCTCCATACAGTTCTTTATTAAAAAGAAACCTTCAATCATACCTTTCAAACAAGCCAAAAGGATGATGTCTCTTTGGATCTTATTGGCTGTACATATACAGCCTCGCGACAGGATTACATGGGCTAGGACATGGAAGTGTGACAGGCACATGATGTTGAGGTTGTAAGATGCAACCACCTCCCAAACCAAGCATCTTTCTGTAGCTAGGTACACGACCTACACCCATTCTGTCCATTTCTCATTCTGGAGACCTAGGAAGAGTGAAAAAGAAGTGGCTAGCTCTTTCTTTAAAAGTGATTTAGAAGTTCAGGGCTTAGGGGACGGTCTTATGATGCTAATTGATATACTCGTGCCAGCAGGGGGCATTGCCCAACATAAAAACTGGAGGGCCAGACCAAAGTGCTGGTGATGGTCAAGTCCACAGTGCTAGCAGAGAAAAAAACACTCTTTATAACTGCTATATACTTTGGATTGAAGTGTGATCTGGAGTGGGTGGAGGAGTGTGGTCGTTAGGCAACTTGTATGGAGACCAAAGTCCCTTTAAAGACAGTTATAAAGCACGGAATAAGCCTGGAAAAACAGTTGTCTGGGGGTTAGCTACCAGGGTGGCAGGAGATGTGACCGCACAGGGTCTGGCCAAGAAAGGGCCCCATATTGTGCTAAGGTTCCAAAAAAGCGTGTGTGACAAACTGCTTTTACCATTGGTCTGGTACAAAGCGCATTTTTACCATGGTGGTGTGTGCCAAGCATTAACCAGTTCTTGGAGTGTGCAGGCCAGTTCTGCAAACAGTTTATTAGTGTCTGATGCAAGCATTTAACCAGTCTTCTGTGCCAACTATATTACCCAGGGTTAATACAATACACCACTCTAGTGTGCCAAGCCATCTACTAGCCGAGTAGTTATTTTAGAGGTTTGGAGGAAATAAGTTTAAAGAAATACTGTTGATCTGATGAATAGTTTTGCTAGGTGTATGGGGAAGAAGTTGTTTGGGTTTATAATGAGAGCCTTTAAACAAAATGTTAAAGGGCCTGTCCACTCAAACTATAATACACCAACTATAGGCCCCATCATGTAGGTAGTTTTAATCCATAACCCACATCCCAGTCAACTATGGTTCTTGGTAGTCCCCCCCAAAGTCCAAAAAACTGCCCACAGGAGGGTAGCAGGTCCATAAGGGACTCTGCTCCACCTGGCTCCGCGAGAATTTTGGCAGCGTACGCAGTCTTCTCCCCTCCCCCCCCTCCTCTCCCTCCCTCACAGGATTCATCCCCCTAGTGTAAATCCCTTATATATAAGATTCCCCATGCCCAGCCACAGCCAACCGCTATATTTATATGTTTAGCAAGCTCCCCAAACTTTACTTACTCTCCTCTATTGACTCCGCCGAAAGAAATGAGCTGCCGGTAGCCACGTCCGGGATTGACGTGGCTACGGTCCATTTTTCGCAAGCAAGGGCCGGGAGAGCGGCGGAGGAAAGGGGGATAGTAAGTAGAGTTGGGGGCTTTCTAACATTAAATTAGCGTTGGGGCTGGGGTGGCAGGGGAGAATCTTATATAAAAAAATGAATTATTTTTAGGGTGGGACATACCTCGTAAGGTGAATGTGGATGTTTTTATGGAAATGATTTTATTTGGTTTGTATGATGATTTGGGGTTGCAGCAGTGTTGGGGGGCATTCCAAAATTTGAATCAGGGCCATAAGTTCGGCCTGATTTTGCTCCTCACATCAACATAAGTTTGTAGGAAGGAATTATGACTCCATTCACTAGGGTACTTGTTACTTTACTTTTTTTTAATGCGGTTATAGTCTTGCAAAGAAAAAAAAAAAAATCCAAACATACATTTAGGATTAACTTTCTTTTTCCTCTTCTTTCTGTCTTACATTTAACTTAAAGTAAAATATTGAGATAAGTAGTATGTCTCCCGCCACCACCCTGTCAATAAGAGGGAATATCCGCTGGGGTATGGGATGCTTAATGTCACAGCCAGTGAACTAGTACCAAGTAGGATTAAAAACAAATAGTGCACGCTAGGTCGTTTCAGTGGAACAAAACAATTGTGTTTATGTTAAAAACAGCACTGGTGTAACGTTTCGGCGTTACATGCACCTTCATCAGACATCATAAATGTAGAAAAAACTGCTATTTTAGGTGGAGCTGATAATCAAACAACACCATCTAGTGTTAACTTGGTGAAACACAGTACATAGGATACATATATTACAAGGTACTAAATACATATCATAAAATTGCTTGTTATTCTATCAATTTCAATAAAGGCATATGTAATGCGGGTATAAAGTGCTGGTATACAGTGCCTTAAGTGTAAATATTGTATTAAAATATATATAAAAAATAATTTTAAAAAAATTACAGGGAGATTCAATAAAAAGTTCTACAGGGTTATCATAAAAGATCTTATCGTTTAAAATGGTGCTAATTTTGCCCAACCAATCATATCTATTTAACATTTGAAAGCTAACATATTATTGGTTGGGCTAAATTAGCACCTTTAAACGATAAGAACTTTATTGAATCTCCCTGCTTATCATTAAAATGGTGTGAATTTTGGGTTACACTAACCAATGTTATATTGGTTGGCGTGACTTAAACTCCATCAATTTGTTGGTTGTGTGGCTAATGCGGGAAGTTAAAGACAACAAGCCACATGTTACAATCAAGCGGCATTCTATTGCAGCACTTAAATGCCAGTGATAGCTGGTGTTATAAGTTCTGAATTAGATACCGGCAACTTGGTGATGCTACGGAGCACGCAATTGGTGTAGAGCATGGGCCATCATGTTTGCACCGGGTTGCCAATAGGGGTCTCGGTGCATCTGGCTAAGTTTCCCAACTCTATAACAGGTGTCCCCTAAAAGACACCACACAACAACAACATCAGAGTTTTCTGTTTACTCACAGATCACTTGGCTCTGCGCGTAGCACTGACTGGTCCTCCTTACAGACAGAGAGAGACGAGAGACAGAGATATCTGGAACACCAACTTTAAGGAACTACCAGGGTTATTCAATAAATATTTTTCAGTAAAAATAGTGCAAATTTTGCCCCAACCAATCAGATTTTATTTAACATTTGAAAGCTAACATCTGATTGGTTGGGGCAAAATTAGCACATTAAACGATAAGAACTTTTATTGAAAACCCTGCGTAGGTGTAACGTTTAAGCTCAGCTATAGGAAAGCCTGGACTGATTGGGTATTTAAAAACCATTCCAGTGTCTTCACTGGATTCCCAGATTAACTTAACTTTACCTACCTTCTGTAGGTAAAACATCTGCCACAACTACTTTCCCTGCTGGCCTTTTACACTAGTTATTCTACATATCTCTTCCATTTTGAAAGATCAGTGAATTTATACCCTTGCTGTTCCCTGCTGTTGACAGGTTCTATTACGTTCCTTCTTCTTCCCAGAATGCACCACTACCGTGGAATGTTCCTTACAGTAATTTCTACTAATTAGCTGTTGGATGGTCAAACATGCTCAGATCTCTACTGAGCAACTGAAATCAAACCCAGGTGCTGGGTCAAGGGCAAGACCATAACGGTCTCTACTAGGGTCCTGCAAACAGGAAGTTCAGTATTTCGGTTGAATTTATTTATACACAGACACAATGCTGAATGGCAGGATAAAGGCCATTAGGATGATAAAATACTGCTCTTTTCTTTTAAAATCATATGTATTGTGTTGAACTTCCCCTTAATGTTTTGTCATTTATACCAGTTAAAAGAAGCATTTCAAACATTGGTACAGAAACTACAGAATTAAATTTATCTGTTGTATTCAATTAGATCAACTGGGCTTGAAGTTTAGTTCTTGAAGAGTTTTGCTAGTCATCCGAGGCTTTCTCAATTCAGAAAGACGCAGTCGGATGACTAGCGAAATGTCTTCAAGAACTAAACTTCAAGTCAGTTTGATCTAATTGAATACAAAGATATACCATGACCGGAGAAATGAAAACCTTCACACACACGAATTAAATTGCTTAAAGGGCATCATTCCACCCCCAAAACATAATCTCCCCCCATCTACTGGCCCCCACCATGTAGTGTAGTTTAATCTTACCTCAATCCCAGCTCCATAGGGTTCTCTGTAGACCCCCCCCCCCCAAAGTCCCAAAACTAACCACCAGGAGGATAGCAGGGCTCTGCCTGCTATCTAGCCTCCGGTAGATATTTGCTATGCGTATACGGTAGTAGATATTTGCTATGCTACTGCAGCCCTTCTCCCCCTCTCCCTCCCGTTCTACTATCCTCCCCTAGCACCAAATCCCCCTTAAATGCTGTTCCCCCCCGGTCCCCCCAGCCCCAAACCGCATATATTTTTTTTCAAAAAGCTCCCCAAACTCTTACTCTACTCCCTCTTTCTCCGTGCCACTGAATGACCGGCAGTCGCGTCTGTGATTGGCTGAGCGGCAGCAATCACGGACGCGGCTGCCGGTCCCGCCCCTCTGCTTGCATTCTCGCAAGCAGAGGGCCGGCAGTGCGGCGGAGGAACGAGGGGAGGTAAGTAAGAGTTTGGGGGCTTTCTGAAAAAAAAAATGTTGCGGTTGGTGGCTGGGGGACATGGGGGAGCAGCATATTAAAAATTAGTTTTAGGGCTGGGGACATACCCTTTAGGTTCATGTTCAATATTTGCTGCATTAACATGCTAGTTAGTAAGTCTGATATAGTGGTTTCTAAGAGTCATTTTATCTCTCTTTATTTATCTTTGATTTATATTATTTTAATATAAATATCTTATCTGTCATCAATATATAATACAGACAGATAACTGTACCATGTGCCCTGACATGGAATGGCCCAATCAACAACAGGATCAATGTATTTCAAAAAAGGAAGATTTCTTGTCATACAATAACTATGTGATTTCTGTGATTATTTCAACTGCCTCTAATCTTTCTTCTCCTTATAACCTTAAGATTCTGGGTGTTTTTATTAAATACTGGGAAACTCCCATTGTGAGAGCCAATAACAGGATCCTCAGCTTCCTCCTCCTTGTCTCCATCAAGCTGAGCTTCTCAGTGTGTTCCTGTTCCTTGGTCGCCCTGTGGATATAACTGCATGTTACGTATTATCAACTTTTGGAATCACCTTCTCCATAGCTGTCTCTTCTCTCCTGGCCAGACTATCATGGTTTACATTGCATTCAAAGCCACCAAGCCTGGGAGCTCATGGAGGAAATGGGTGGGAGTCAAACTGTCCAATTCTGTAGTCTTGATCTGTTCATCCATTCAATATATCTGTATTACTTGGTTGGCCATTTCTCCTCCCTTTCAGGATAGGACATTCACACTTACCCTGGAACAATCATCATTCAGTGCAATGAGGGATCAGCTATTGCCTTTTACTCAGTTATTGGTTATATGGGGCTTCTGGCAGCTGTTAGTTTTGTTTTAGCATTTTTAGCTCGGACCTTACCGGACAGTTTTAATGAGGCCAAGTACATCACTTTCAGCATGCTGGTCTTCTGCAGTGTTTGGATCACAATGATCCCGGCCTATCTGAGCACACAAAGGGAAAAACACTGTGTGTGTGGAGATATTTGCCATATTGACCTCTAGTGGGGACTTTTAAGCTGTATATTTATACCAAAATGTTACTAATATTTTTTAGACCTGCAACTAACACAAAAGCAAATTTACTCAGAAATAAGGTCTCTTCTAACTAGACTAAGCATTGAAAACTTATGTATTCAAAATAAAAAATGATCATTAAAATCTATATAAATTAATATTAAAATGACATAATTAATAGTTATTTTATGAGATATGTTTAGATTTTCTTTAATTAGAAAGAATTAGGGCATGTTCACCCCAAAACTAAAATTTGCCACAGTGCTGGCCCCACTGTGTAGTCTAAAAAAATCCTTACATTACTCCTCTGCTCCTTATGGTTTCTCCAGCAATGCCTGTCCAAAGACCCCAGAGAGTAGGAGCTGTCTGTGAGTCACCTGGTTGCCTGCTTCGTCCTTGAACTCAGGCGAACTCAGGCGCACCCTACACTACGAAAAAACAACTTAGGGCTGGCGTACACTACACTACAAAAAAGTAATTTTCTTGGTGGAGATACCCTTTAATAAACACAATTTAAGAATTGATATGACATAACCTGTCCTATAACTCAGTGCCCTATTATTGAAAATCTTTTTTCCTGTATTTTCAGAATTTTTTTGTTCACCTTTGTCAGCTTTTCAATTACAATATCCTCTGTTTTTTCAGAGCAAACTTTTCTGCCCATTAAAGATTATCATAACATAATTACATTATCATTATTCTACATCTTTTCAAACTTTTCAGACTGTGGTGCATATCATTTGTACTGGTTTCTTGTGCTTTGTCTATCGTCAAGTTTTTACAGCATCCAGAAGTCCAATCATGCTCTTTTTGAAAAATACACCTGTGTTTTGACCCAATGTTATTTGCCATACGGTTGAAACCAACTCCAAAATGTAGACACGGAACCACCAAAATATACAATATTTGCTTTCAACTGAAATACAGTATTTCCCATTTGGTGCTGAATTTCTGCCCACATCTAACCCTGGCAGGTTTCAGCTGTCATCTAATTGTTTATAATCATAAACTCTTCTGCGTGTGCAGTTTAGCTGTAATATTTATAGAACAGTAATTGAGGTTGAATAAAGACATACGTCCATCAAGTCCAACCTATTCACCCTCTTTTTTTTTTTTTTAAACCCTACCTAACAGTTGATCCAGAGGAAGGCAAAAAAAAAACAGCTAAAATGGGGGGAAAATCCCTTCCTGACTCCAAATGGCAATCGGAAAGTATCCCTGGATCAACCAGATCTATATGCATTAATACCAGTAATTCTCAGTATTTTTTAGAAACTTATCCAGGCCTTTTTTAAAGCTATTCAATGAACTTGCCATGACCACATCTGCTGGAAGACAGTTTCACTTCCTCTCACTGTAAAGAAACCTTTCCTAACCTGAGATGAAACTTCTTTTCTTCCAACTAAAGGATGTCATAATCCTCTGATATGACCTATTAGTGAACAATGCACCAGAGAGTTCATTGTATGGCCCATTAAATATTTTATACAGTATCATGTCCCCACGCAAACGTCGCTTCTTCAATGTAAACAACAAAATTGTCTAATCTGCCTGCATATTCAAGCCCCTCCATTCCCCTTATTAATTTAGTTGCCCTTCTCTGAACTGCCTCAATTTCCAAGATGTCCCTTTTGTATATGGGATTCCAAACTGCACCGCATATTCCAAAATTTGAATTGTGACAGTATGAATTACTCTTTCTAGTACTGTAGATTACTGAGCATGTTTGCTCTCCCAGTAACTTAGGTCACATGGAAGGGGGAGTCGGTTAAGTGTGGGAGAGGGATAAGGCATATAGAACACACACCTCAGAGGAATGCTGTGTACATGTATTATTTATAGATTAAGATGAGGCAGGGGAGGACTGGCCCAGTAGGCCGAGGGGCAAATGCCCCCTAGGCTGGTCTCCAATAGAGATGTCCGAAACTGTCAAATTTTGTTCCGTATTCAGATTTATGGATCTCAAGAAAAACTAAAGATCCGAAGATCCGAAAAAGGAACATACTTTTGGGACTTCGGAGCCCATTTTCGATAAATATCAATATTCTTAATGTTCGATAATCCTCAAAAATAAAATTAAAAACTAGTTTTCGACTTTCTGAGCGTTTTTCAAGGATTATCGAACGTTTGAGGCTATTTTCGATAATTCTCGAACATTCAATAATTTTTAAAATAGGCTCCAAAATCATAATGATCTGTCCGTTTTGGACCGAACATTTGGATTTCAGAACCAAGTGGTTCTGTGTCTGATCCGGGTCTGAGACAGACCCGGATCTCGTCTCCAATGAAAAATTTGGGCTGCCTCATTTCACGTTCAGTTTTCATTTGCCAGGTAGTGCTGGACTGTTCCTGTATTAAAGATAGAACTGAAGCCAGAGGATGACGGCAGAATCAGTTTTTTTGGGGGCTGGTGATCCTCACAGAAACAATATTGGAAGATATGAATTACAATCCTATATCCCTGTTCCATGTAATTTTAATTTTAATGGTATTTAAAAAAAAAAAACTTTATACACATTATTGTTGTCCTTTAAAGCTTAACTAGTGCGCTTGCCTTGGCATGCTAAAAGATGATTGGGGAAGTGGGGTTAGCATGTGCTTATCTATAAGGCTACATACATTGTTCTGCACTCGGCTCCCTTCAAATTCCTGACCACACTTTCAGATTAATGAAGCAATCTAAAGTAACAGATTACTGTCTGGACAGTCTGGGCAGACAATTAAAGGAAGCTGGGAGCATTAAAGGAAGCTGGGAGCAGAGCAATATATGGGGTTCTCAGTATATAATCACATTATTATTAGTCACCCCTCCAGTTCATAGCCTTTGTTAGTTAGCTCTCCAGATGGTTAGCCAGTGTTATCATCCCTCCAGATCACTAGCCAGTGTTGTCAGCCCTCTAGATCATTAACCTATGTTGTAAGCCCATATCATACATGTGTTGTAAGCCCTCCAGATCATTAGCCAGTGTTATCAGCCCTCCAGATCACTAGCCAGTGTTATCAGCCCTCTAGATCGTTACCAAGTGTTGAAGCCCTCCAGATCAGTAGCCAGTGTTTTCAGCCCTCTAAACCATTAGCTAGTGTTATTAGCCTGCCAGATCATTACCCAGTGTTATCAGCCCTCCAAATCATTACGCAGCCTTTTCAGCTCATTAGATCATTATTTAGTGTATCAGCCTCCAGATCATTATCCAGTGTATAACCCTCCATATCACTAGCCAGTGTTATCAGCCCTCTAGATCGTTACCCAGTGTTTGTAAGCCCTCCAGATCAGTAGCCAGTGTTTTCAGCCCTCTAATCATTAGCCAGTGTTATTAGCCTGCCAGATCATTACCCATGTTATCAGCCCTCCAAATCATTCACACGCTTTTCAGCCCATTAGATCATTATTTAGTGTTATCAGCCTCCAGATCATATCAGTGTTATCAACCCTCTAGTTCATTACCAAGTATTGTCAGCCCTCCAGATAATTAGCCGGTGTTATCAGCCTTCAGATCACTAGCCAGTGCTAAGCCAGCCCTCCAGTTTACTAGTCTGTTAGTATCTTAACCACATCATACACTTAAAAATGTTGCTGGCAACCATGTAAAATGAGAAGAAGTCAAGAAGAGTAGTCTTAAAATGGGTGTAACTAAACAAGAGTGTGTGACCTTAGCAAAGTGGGTGTGGTCAAACATTTTGAGATTTACCATGAAAGGGCCATTTGGTTGTGTTCGCCCCCAGGCCAAAAGGTCCCAGTCTTCCCCTGGTGCAGAATTCGGCTCAGTCCTTCACAGAACATCGCGTTTTTGCAGATGTAAAAAAATTTAATAAATAAACAAAGCACTGCATATTACAGAGAAATCCTTTAAATAAAAAAAATGTTTCTTTCAAAACTGTTCATCCCCAGCCTCATTTTATTAGGGACAATTCCCCCAGATACTTTTCAGCACTTCCATTAGTCAGGGGGTGAAGCTGACTATTGTCAGAACTTGTACATTGACCTAAATTTTTTACTGGTGGTCTACTAAAAACCCTTTTTTGCATGTCCCACTGGAAGGTAGGCGATGAGTCTCTGCCAGTGCCTCATTTAGAGGTGTACTCACTGAACAATTTGAGAACATCAGTGTTAGCCATAAGCCTACACGCCATCATCTCAATGTTTTCCCATTGCAATTTTTTTCCGTAGTTTTGGAGTACTTGAAATGTGGTTTTGCAAACTTTGCCAAAAACTTTTTTTGGTGACAACAATATATGTGGTAACAAAACGCATTTAGTGAACAAAAAAACAACACTTTGGTGACAAAACTATATTTAGCTGACCAAAAGAAGTTCTGTGGTAACAAAACACATTAGTCAACAAAAAAAAAAAAATATTTTGGTGAGAAAACTATATTTAATCGACCAAAACAAATTCTGTGGTAAAAGAATACATTTAGTCAAAAAAAAAAGTTTTGGTGACAAAACTATATTAAGTCGACCAAAACAAATTCTTAAGGAAAAAACATACATTAAGTCAACACACGAACTGTAGCATCAAAATATATATTTTGATGAGCAAAATCTATTTTGGTGAATAAAATGTACAGTGGATTAAAAGAGAATGGTAATTAAAGTAAAAAAGGTTTAGAAGTTAGGACTAGAGATGGCCGAAACTCACGGGTTTCATTCCGTTTTAGGGTTTTCGGATCTCGGGAAAATCTGATGATTCAAAAATCTGAAATGGAACTTAAATTCAGGATTTCGGAGGGCATTTTTGATTTTTATCGAATGTTCAATAAAAAACAAGTTATAAATATAAGTATAAGGGGGCAGAAGGTGGGAGCGCTGGGGGGTGTAGTTCAGACAATAAGTATACATATGTATTATATGACATAAGTAACTTTGCCTAGTGAGAGATGATATAATAAACCAAATACCTGGAAAATTTTAGCAAATATTACAGGAATATATTCATTGCTTCCCTACATATGCAGTTGTAATATTACTTAAGGGCAAGAATGCCTAATATGTACCTTTAAAAACATTTAAAATTGCAAAGTCTATTTCTCAGGGTAGTAAACCTACTCCTACCTCTCTTGGTGGCTGGTAGCACAACCAGTGAGTTGTCAATATTTCACTTGTGCAGAACTCTACAGCTCACTGCTAAGTAGCAGAAGTGCTACTGATCTGGTCAATCATTTACAGAATAACAAAGAAAGATAATCAATGCACATTCCTAGGCCCCATACAATAAATATTATCGACAACTTGCATACATTATAAACAAAGGGGTTTATATTTATTACTGTGATCACATGAAAAAACAGTGGAGGGAAGTGAGAAAGCCTGCTATATTGATCCAGTGTGCAAGTATGAGACATGTAAAAGTTTGCTAATCGTAATTAAAGTAAAAAAGGTTAAAAGTTAGGACTAGAGATTGCCGAAACTGAGGGTGTCGTTCCATTTTCGTGTTTTCAGATCTCGGGAAAATCCTGATGATTCGAAAATCCGAAAACGGAACTTTTTTTTAAAAATTTCTGACCATATTTTCAAGTATTTACGACATTCAAGGCTATTTTCGAGAATTTTCAAAACAGCTCAAACATTCGATAAAAATCTGTAAATACACTCCAAAGATCGTCCGGTTTTGGATGGAACATTCAGATTTCAGAACCGAGGGGTTCTGTGTTGGATCCGGGTCCGGGTCGGATCCTATAAAGGCTTTTGGATTGAGCATGTAACTTTGTACCATTTACCATTTGGAGCCTGAAGAAAGGGCTGTAATTGTTCCCGAAATTTGCCATGTCTATACAAGTGTTAACTAAACAAATTTTATCTGCATGAATACAATCCTGGTGTGTGTCTTCAAATTGTGCTATATACAACGTATATATATAATATATATATCCAACCTTAAGACAAATTGCAGAGCACTCACAGGACTTGTGCAGAAGTTCCATTTTTATTACATGTGCAACAAAACAGATAGCGACGTTGGTCGTGTCTTAGACCTTTCTCAAGACACAGACCGAAACGTCGCTATCTGTTTCTAGACCAGATGGAATTATGTATAAATCAAAAATCTGATATATGCATTAATCTGTCCATGTAATAAGATCTATGTTGGAAAGACTAGCCAGTTATTAAAATATTGATTGACTAGTTCATTGTCCAATATCAGATTGGCGGCACGGGGGAATACTACTGACACCACACTACCAGCGTGGCTAAACATTTTCTGGAATCCCATCAGAGCAGAACACAAGGGTTAAGATGCATGGGACTGTCAGAAATAATCCATACGATCAGGGGTATTTAGTATACCCCCCTACCCAAGTATACTATTAGAGCACAAACACTGTAAGCAGATAACATGAGTTTATTGGGCCATAAAGTCAAACATGGCAAACATGAAAAACACTCCCATTACCCCCCCCTCCCCCCTCTTTTATACCCCTACTAAAACGGGCGTCCCGCGTATAAAACTAAATCCCTCAAAGCCACAGATAAGCTCCTATAATAGGAAAAATACACATAAATAGTGGTTACAATATCAAAACATGTGTTAGCAGCGTGTCCAAATTATGTCGCATCTAGTTCATAAGTCTCGTCCACTATGGACAAATGATACACTAGTAGCGATAATAAGCAAGCAGGTGTCACGACTAAACTTCATAATATGATGGTCTCATAGAAAAAACCAAATCCCGTCTGACAGATACTGTAGCCTAAATGGCTCCTGTAAACCACATGTAACAGAATGAAACAATGTCCAGTTCTGCTGTGGGCTTCCTCAGGTGCACCTGAGGAAGCCCACATGTGTGATATCAATTAGTGGGTGAAACGCGCGTCGGTGATTCCCTTGGCCCAGTTTGGTCTTATTATATTATTTATTTTTACCCTGAAAACTCTGAGTCCCAGTGGTCTTAATGAGGAAATTGATTTTATTCCCTGTTTGACTCTGTTAATTCATTTTTCTACATAGACTTTGTGTTTCCTGCGGATAACCTAGATAGAGGCAATGTCTGAACTGGAAGTTTCAAAAGGATCTTCTTTCCGTCATCAGATTGTTGGGCGACTGACACTTGGACCTAGTTGGATTCTGAATGAAGAACTCTTATTTATACAGGTTGGATGTCTGGAGCACATTTTCCTACCTACAATGACCTCGGTTCTGCATAGACGTTTGTGTGTGATTATGGAGCTTCGGCCCTATTTATTGAAACACTTACCTGGAGAGGATGATGGGAGGTTGGATAGATGTTCTGCTAGTTGTATTAGCTCCACTTGGTCTATACGGATAGGATCGGACGTTGGTTCTATGACCTTGTGGAACATTATACTTGATTATGTAAGGATAGGAATCATGCTACTAATACAAGCATCAGCCCTCTTGGAGGATCTCTTACCGTTTTCCCTGTTATTATTGGTTTTGGATACGGCACTATAAACTATGAAAATCACAGTTTCTAAAGTTATGGATATGTCTGTGGATCTGTGTTGGACCGGATTCCCCGCGGGGGCAGCAGTAATAATATTCTGATTACATGTTATTGTGTTACACTTTGTTACACTAATTGTTACTTTACGGTACACTGTTGGTCATATTAAGGGTACTCCGAAGTTTCCGTACCGGCTTCGGTCTGATTGGACGCCACGGCTCATGTGACCAGTGATGTAACGATCAGCTGACTGCTCCTGTACATTTAAACCCGGCGGACACACGCCGATGTTAGCGCCATTGATAAAGCCCCTTCTGTTGGAGCGAAACACGTTTGGGTGGCTCCCCCACCCAGGATTTTCCATTTAACTGTCTGGAAGTCGTGACACTGCTTTGCTGGCTTCTACCCCTGTTACGCTGCTAAAGTTCTGACTGTCCGTGCATGGACGACTTGACTGTTGACTGATAAGTATATACCCCACCTGGCATATGTATGCCTAGGGGGGATATATATATAAAACATGTGATACTTACATGCATTATTATGCACACACTTATTGTATTACTCTTTGTACTTTGTGAAGTTACTACTTTTTGATATATTTTAATAGATTTAATAAATATATGTTTTAACTAGCCAGTTTTTTCCTCTAGTTTCTTTATTATATATATCTTTAGAGGTAGGCTTCTATCTTTACTATTTATGAGGTTTTGATGTTTTTGACAGTGTCTGCCAGTTTGTCTTAAGGTTGGATATTTATGAATCACAGCAGCACCCAGGCCTTGAAGTATCTGAAGGTAGAGTGCACACTACCCCCTATGTTGTTATATATATATATATTATATATTATATTATATATATATATAATATGATTGTTTCGGGCATCTTGGTGGCCGTCATCTGGATAAAACCAGTGTCAGGCAATACACTCCTCCGTGCATACAGTTGTGATCCCTCCCATAATAAATGGGGCATCCCTATGGGACAGTTTGTTAGGGTCTGAAAGAAAGTGCTCTACAGATTTTTTGACTCAAGTAGAGGACCTTATAGATTGAGAAAAAGGGGTTACACTGATAAAGTCTGATACAATCCTGGGTGCTGTGTCTTCAATGTGTGTTATAATATTGGAACAATCAGCACTTGCACCAGGTATTGAACACAGAAGGTGGTGTGCGGTTACTTTACTATGTTGGTTATATAGATATACAGTATATTAATAATATTAATGTGACCCTGGGACACATTTTCCTTAGATCCAAGAAATGAAACCAGTGTTGATCAAATTGCATTGTCAATTGATATTGTAATTGTTAGCATTGTGGCATTCATGGAACAGGTGGGCTCTTCTGTGCTACCTTTTCAGATCATAAGCAGGTCATCTATGTATCTATGTACCAGACCATAGATGAGCTAAATGGGTTGCACACATGACAATATACTGTAGCTCCTACCACCATGATATATTTGCATATGATTGGGCAAATTAAGTATATGGCATATTTTCAGCCATGGTGGGGTTTTTTTTTCAATACAGTTAAACTGTATTTTTCATGCTGCATTTACAATATACACATATTGTGTTGCTGATTTTACAAACGCAAAAAAGGGCATACTACAACGATCTTGTAATTGCACCTTTGAAATAGACCTCTTAGTGTATCCATAAGAAAAACAAGTCATTATTTTATATTTCTCTTCTGTATAGAGATAGATAATAGTTAATATATAAAATATCTAAAAATACAATGTTATATAGGCTGAGAAATGCTATAATTTGCAAAACATAAATGTGTTTAAAGGAACACTAAACCCAGAAAAACAAACTATTTGCCATTCGTTTCTATTATTCACAGGGAGGTGAGAACCCTTATTCTCACCTCCCTGTGAATAATATTACGCTCGGGGGACCTGGAACTTACCTTACCACCGCTCCACTCGCAGCCGCTTCTTCACTGAACAGCTGTTCTCTCCCGATCACGCGCCCTATCTTTTGTATTGGCGCGCATGCACCTAAGATAGGGCGCGTGGTCGGGACAGAGCGGCTGTCAGTGAAGGAGCGGCTGCAAAAGGAGTGGCAGTAAGGTAGTTCCAGGTCCCCCGAGAATATTATTCACAGGGAGGTGGAATAAGCGTTTTCACCTCCCTGTGTATAATACAAACGGATGGCACATAGTTGTTTTTCTGGATTATGGGAGTTTAGTGTCCCTTAAGCAAAGGAGATGCAAATGTACTGATCACCAGGTCTTGTTTTCCCAGTATATGAGACTTTGAATTTATTTCAGGTCTAAAAAATATTATGTAACATTTTGGAGAAAATATAAGCTTAGCAATCCAGCACTAGAGGTCAGTACAGCAAATATCTCCACACACACAGTGTTTTTCCCTTTGGTGCTCAGATAGGCCGGGATCATTGTGATCCAAACACTGCAGAAGACCAGCCTGCTGAAGTGAGTACTTGGCTCATTAAACTGTCCGGTAAGGTCCGAGCTAAAAATGCTAAAAAAAAACTAACAGCTGCCAGAAGCCCCATATAACCAATAACTAGAGTAAAAGGCAATAGCTGATCCTCATTGCACTGAATGATGATTGTTCCAGGGTAAGTGTGAATGTCCATATCCTGATAGGGAGGAGAAATGGCACCCAAGTAATACAGATATTATTTGAATGGATGAACAGATCAAGACTAACGAATTGGACAGTTTGACTCCCACCCATTTCCTCCATGAGCCCCAGGCTTGGCGGCTTTGAATGCAATGTAAACCATGATAGTCTTGGCCAGGAGAGAAGAGACAGCTATGGAGAAGTGTGATTCCAAAAGTGATTATACGTAACATGCAGGTTATATCCACAGGGCGACCAAGGAACAGAAACACACTGAGGAAGCTCAGCTTGATGGAGACAAGAGGAGGAAGCTGAGGCTCCTGTATTGGCTCTACAAGGGGGTATTCCAGAATTTAATGTAAACTCCAAACATTAGAAGGGTTAAAAGGAAAAGAAGACTGTTGCAGATATAAAAACAAGGAGATCAGATGATTACTGAAAGAGAGAAAATCCTCTGTCTTGGCAATACATCGATTTTTATTATTATTGGGCCATTCCAAGTCTGGGCATCTGATGCAGTTTTCACTGTCTGTAGGGTGTAAGAAAATAACAATAAATCATAGAGGAATCCAAAGAACATTGACACTGATGGTGTGTAACACATGTACCGAGAGAAATATTGCTCATTATTACCTCTGGTGAACTGTACAGCTTTCGCTATAACCAATTTGATTACAATCTCTCTGTACAGTACAGTTCTGAAATTGCTAGCATTAACAAGTCATGCAAAATGAAAATTAGATTGGTACAGTGTTTTGCATCCGTGGTTTTTCGAAACTACGCAACTGTTGCAATTTTAAACTGTGTTTGCATGAACCCTATGTAAGTGACAAAAAGGGTTACCATGACTTTAACGATAGAAAATAGCAATAGTAGCTCTTAGTACACTGCTCCTAAACCCTTTAAGTGCCACATATGTAAATTATACTATTTGGACACTGGAATTTTAAAACATTTCCTCTTATGTCAGGGATCTCCCTTGTATCTCTTCCCTTTTAGGTATAGTGCAGTTAGAACTTCCATCTCCTTCATACTGTTTTTAATTGCCTTTCTCTGGATCAACCACTAGGTAGGGTTCAGGGGTAGGCTAAAGTAGACATGTGTCCATTATAAAGTGATACTCACACTCACTATCAAACCATGTTCAGTGAAAAGAAATTGGCATATTCCAAGTTTCCCACGGATTAGTAGCCCACTAGTCAAAATACAGAGTTAGTTATTTTTTTCTGTAATTGCACTTATGCATTGGTTGCATTTATCGTTAGTTGGTGTCTCTCTCTTTGTGCAAATCTATTCATGTATGCAAATTTGCAGATAATATGATATTGTATGGGGCCTAGGAATGTGCATTGATTATCTTTTCTATGTTTATATATATAGATATACTGTATACAGATAATATGATATTGTATGGGGCCTAGGAATGTACATTGATTATCTTTTCTATGTTTATATATATATAGATATACTGTATATACAGATAATATGATATTGTATGGGGCCTAGGAATGTCATTGATATCTTTTCTATGTTTATATATATAGATACTGTATATACAGATAATAGATAGTATGGGACCTAGGAATGTACATTGATTATCTTTTCTGTTTATATATATATAGATATACTGTATTTACAGATAATAGATATTGTATGGGGCCTAGGAATGTACATTGATTATCTTTTCTATGTTTATATATATATAATATATATATATATATATATATATATATATACGTATATACAGATAATATGATATTGTATGGGACCTAGGATGTACATTGATTATCTTTTCATGTTATATTAATATATATATACTGTATATACAGATAATATGATATTGTATGGGCCTAGGAATGTACATTGATTATCTTTTCTATGTTATTTATATAGATATACTGTATATACAGAAAATATGATAATTGTATGGGACCTAGGAATGTACATTGATTATCTTTTCTTATGTTTATATATATAGATATACTGTATATACAATAATTGATATTGTATGGGCCTAGGAATGTACATTGATTATCTTTTCTATGTTTATTATATATATATATATACTGTATATACAGATAATATGATATTGTATGGGCCCTAGGAATGTACTTGATTATCTTTTCTATGTTATTTATAATATTGTATACTGTATATACAGATAATATGATATTGTATGGGGCCTAGGAATGTACATTGATTACTTTTCTATGTTATATAATATATATATAGATATACTGTATATACAGATAATATGATATTGTATGGGGCCTAGGAATGTGCATTGATTATTTTTCTATGTTTATATATATATATATATACTGTATATACAGATATATGATATTGTATGGGCCCTAGGAATGTACATTGATTATCTTTTCTATGTTTATATATATAGATATACTGTATATACAGATAATATGATATTGTATGGGGCCTAGGAAGTGCATTGATTATCTTTTCTATGTTTATATATATTAGATATAACTGTATATACAGATAATGATATTGTATGGGGCCTAGGAATGTTACATTGATTATTTTCTATGTTATATATAATATATAGATTACTGTATATACAGATAATATGATTGGTATGGGGCCTAGGAATGTACATGATATCTTTTCATGTTTATATTTAATTATATATATACTGTATATACAGATAATATGATGTATGGGACCGGAATGTACATTGATTATCTTTTCTATGTTTATATATATATATATATATATATATTAAGATATACTGTATATACAGATAATATGATATGTATGGGGACCTAGGAATGTACATTGATTATCTTTTCTATGTTATATATATAGATATACGATATATACAGATAATATGATATTGTAGGGGCCCAGGAATGTACATTGATTATCTTCTATGTATTTATATACATATAGATATAATGTATATACAGATAATATGATATGTATGGGCCCAGGAATGTACATTGATTATCTTTTCTATGTTATATATATATATAGATATACTGTATATACAGATAATATGATATTGTATGGGGCCTAGAATGTACATTGATTGTCTTTTCTATGTTTATATATAGATATACTGTATATACAGATAAATGATATTGTATGGGGCCTAGGAATGTACATTGATTGTCTTTTCTATGTTTTATATATAGATCATACTGTATATACAGATAATATGAGTATTGTGTGGGGCCTAGGAATGTACATTGATTATCTTTTCTATTCGCGCCACGTCTCAGGGTTCGAAGCTTATGAAGCTTTTTTTTTTGGACCCTTATTTGATCTGTCATCCTCCCCATACCGTAAACTCTTATGATCATTATTTCTATTCACATGTTGCCTTCTGTCTTTTGTAGCAAGTATGACTCGATTCGGTGTCTTTTTTTGCCCTTTCTAGATGGGATTCGAGATAAAGAGCTCCAGTAAAGTGGGGGGCTTAGTTTAAACTTCTAAAAACAGTTTCCTGTAATTGAA
The DNA here is from genome assembly GCA_019447015.1 of Hymenochirus boettgeri. Taxonomy (NCBI): domain Eukaryota; kingdom Metazoa; phylum Chordata; class Amphibia; order Anura; family Pipidae; genus Hymenochirus; species Hymenochirus boettgeri. Next base: position 11,400,987 of record CM033469.1, read on the forward strand.
ATATCATACAACACTCTTCATGCAGAATATATTGCAGGCTCTAACTAGATTTTGTCGTTGCTTTTAAGGCCCAACTTTGACGCTTCTTTCTCTTTTATTTCCATAATCCGTTACTTTTGTGTTGTTGTAAACCACACTTTCTTCGCCCTTACATTCTACTTTTTTTGATTTTTTGACTCAATGTTACAATCCATTAAGACCATAGATATCAACACCCTTGATGGAAGAAAGACCCCTTGTATAATGATTACCCAAAGAAGTGTCAGACCTAGGAGGCAAATACTTTTCTATACTATCTCTGGCTGTTGTTGAAGCTAGACATCATCGCAAACTATACCACTGCTGACATGTTAATTAATTGAAACGGCATCAATAACAACGTGACAAATGGTATAATTTGTCTGCAACATTTGCAAATAATAACAGATTTTAATGACAAGATCAAATCATTATATCTGCAACAGAAAACGAGGACAGCTTTCACTTTTGATGAGGAACTGGTGCACTGTAAAATGTTCTGCTTTTATAACATACCACATAATTCATTACACTGTATTAAATTACTTAAAATACCATCACTGTCGGAAACATTATACGCCAAATATAATGAAGAAGATCAGTGTAAACCATATTATCTCTATAAAGGAAAAAAACTCTGGCATTGTGGATTGCCAGTGGCTTCCATTGCCGCTTCACTAACACCTCTTAAATTATCTAGGTGTTTTCTGTATAATCACGTTCCCCATCTTCCCTCTAGCCGTAAACACTTAAAGCAATAAGATGGGGCTGATCCACAAATATATTTTATTTTTTAAAAACACTTTTGGATTCAGGTTCTTCTACCTGCAAAAGATAAGTTCACTGGAGGACAGCTTTCCTTGTGGGAATGGTTTTTTGAACTGTTAATAGTGTTCCAATCCAGAAACAGCTACTGTGATTCCCTTCCACTGACATGCAGGTTGGGGAGGAATGCAGGGGGAAATGGTCCTGGTTGCACGATATCTGCATCTAACTAGGTGAAGATCCCTAAATCTACTGTAAACTCAAATTAAATAATTCAACCAATCCTGTATCACGGGGAGTGTTCATTTAGACAAACTTTACAGTTATAATCCGTTAACAATCTTTCTCCAGAGTGGTCTTGCAATACTGAATATGCAGTTTTATCATAACCTCGTTATTTTATGCTACATGTTACAATAAAGTTGTAACAACACACCTACAAATGATCCTAAATACTCCACACTTTTGTTTGTCGGGTGTTTAACTGGGGAGTGTTGCTAACTCAACATGTACAAGCATTCTTAACATTAAAGTTTGCATACTGTCAACAAAACACGCCATGCCACTGTAAGATTTGGAAAACCAGATTAATACATTTTTCTTGCATAAAACATGCATTCATTTATTGCGTACAACGAGTGATACCTCTTTTGCAAATACCAACTTTTCTGCATTTAATCCCATCTTCTCTTTTTTTTCAACGGAAAAATAGGACTCGGTGGTCAGTGTTGGTTCATACAATGGTCTGTATTCCATGTGTACTGTAAATTAAACACACATGGAAATAGTCCTCACCCATGTTCTAGTCTCCCTGGTGTTCCACCCTATTGCTTCACTTCCCCGATTTTCGCCCAACGTTGGTTTTTTGTGTGGTGGTGTCAATCAAACATTTTCCTACTATCAAATAAGTGCAACATACTTCTTAACTGGTACTCTCATTCCATGTTTCCTACTGGCTTCTCATTCTCTTGCCTCCTCATCTTCTGTCCCCCTTCCGTTTTTTTTGATGGTCATTTGTGCTCCTCTTTTTCTGCCGTGCGCCTTGCTTTCTTCCTTTTCCTTTTTTCTTCTCCCACCCTCCCCCACCTTTCTCCCCTCTCTTCCTCCCCCCCCCATTCTTGTTTTTCTTCCTCTCCCCCCCCCCCCCCGTCCTCCTCCCCCCTCCCCCTCCCCCCCCCTCCCCCTTTATTTCCCCCCCCCCTCTTTTTCCCCCCTCTTTCCCCCTTCCTTTTTTTTTCATCCTCCCCCCTCCCCCACATCACATCTTCGATTCTCCCCCTTGCTCTCACCCACTTCTTTTTTTTTTTTTTCGCCTCCCTTCCCCCCCCCCCCCTGCTGCCGTTTCTCCTTTTTCCTCTTCCCTCCTCTTCTTCCCCTTTTTTCTTTTCTCCCCCCCCCCCCCCCCCACCCCACACCACCCACCACCACCACCCTACCTCCCCCTCTCTGTCTCTCCCCCCCCCCTTTTCCTAACTTTACACCTTGTCTTTCCTCCCAACCTCCCCCCTCACTACTTTTTCTTTCACTCTCCTATTCCCCCCCCAACCACCCCCCCTCCCCACCCATCATCCCTCCCCCACCCACCATCCCCCTCGTCCCCCGCCATCCCCCCCCACACTACACTCCCCCACCAACAGAACACCCCCACACCTTCCCCCATACCCCCAACTCCCCCACACCCTTTGGCCCACTCCCCCCCCCACCCCCCTTTACATCAACCCCTATCCCCCTCCCACCACCCAACCCCCCCCCACCCATTACACCAACCCCACACCCCACCTCCCCTCCCCCCCCCCCTCCTCTGTCACACTCCACACCCCCCCCCCCCCCCCTACCCCCCACACCACTTCATACACACTCGAATTGCCCTTTTTTTTACATTTTGCTACCACAAAATTATAAACCACATTTCTAACCACCGTTACAACAAAACAACCAATAGACAACACCCCCCCCACTCACAAACAACCCTACCACTTCCCCCCCCCCACCCCATCGACCACCTCACACCCCCCCCCCCCCCCCCATACCCCCCCCCACACATCCCAACCCCACACCACCACCCCCACCCCCACCCCACCCCCGCGTGCCCCCCACTCTCCCCACCACCCCACTCACCGCACCCGACACCTTAGAAAACACCCAAAGTCCCTCGTTATACACCCCCCCCTGTACCCCCACCCCCACCCCCACCCGCCCACACACCCCCCCATTTGCCACGCCTCCTCCCCCCATCTACCGCGCCCACCCCCCAACCTACTAACACAAACCAAAACAACACCTCCAACGATATAGTCAAATCATAAAAAAATTTATAACACCAACAAACATTACCACGGCCTAAAACTGATAATTTTAGCTATTTGAGACGAACACAACCGGGTTAGTAGAACACCGATCGGCTCAGTTTTCAACAGAACTTCCAACAAACCAACAGCCCCGAAAACCTAACCTACCCCCTTCTCGCACCCCCCCCCCCCACCCCCCCCAAACAAAAACCCCAGGATCGCCAAAAAAGTTCACGACACAAACCGACGGCGAAGACTGAAAAACCAAACATAATCAGCATAATTTTTGAAAACGTTTCGAATGGAAATACAATTAAAATATCAATGGTAACTTAATGTAAAATGGCTGTGGGACCTGGGAAAATGGTCTGGGAACTGTTCAAATATTCCAGGACAGTAGAAAAATATATTTGCTCTCACTCACGTATTTTCGAGCTTGATTCACGCCTAGATACATGGACATTTACTCGCAGATTCGATTGCTCACGTATAGGTTTTATGGACACTTTACTCGTAGATTGCGATGTTCGCGCCTAGCTTACCATGGACATTTAACTCGCGGATTCGATGCTCACTATAGGTTTTAATGGACACTTTACTGTAGATTCGATGTTCGCGCCTATACCATGGGACATTTTCATTGCGGATTGATGCTCACGTACAGGTTTTTAAGGACACTTTACTCGTAGATTCGATGTTCGCGCCTAGTACCATGGACATTTACTCGCGGATTTCGATTGCTCGCGTAGAGGTTTTAATGGCACCTTTACTCGCGGATTCGATGCTCGCATTGCGCCTAGATACCATGGACATTTTACTTGTGGATTCAATGCTCACGTATAGGTTTTAAGGGCAAACTGCTCGCGGATTTGATGCTCGAGTCACGCCTAGATACCATGGACATTTTACCTGCGGATTCGATGCTCGCGTATAGGTTTTAACGGACACTTTACTCGCGGATTCGATGCTCGTATAGATATAATAGGCATTTTACTCGCACACCTCGAGGGTCGAACATTCGATATTAATCGAAAGTCCGAATATATCGAAAATCCGGGTCCGGGATAGTTCGAGAAGCCGAATTTGTTCGAATTGAATAGTTCGGCTAGCACTTGGGTTCGAGTTCGAGTTCTAGTCCATCTCTTCTGTATTTTTGATAATTATTATCATTCGATAATTATCGAATTACGGGCTGTTTGGAACCCTAGAATGTATCGTTCAGTAACACTCGAATGTATTGTTCATTTTCGCTAACACACGAACGTAGCCTTAAATTTCGCTAGCCCTCGAATGTTAGGGCCTTTGACTTTCAGTAACCTCGAATTTAATGTCGTTTCGCTTACCCTCAAAGTATGTCCATTTTTGCTAACCCTTGAGTTCAGTTCGCTAAACCTCGATGTAATGTTCGATTTTTACTAACCCCTGAGTGTGGCATTCGCTTACCCCTCAAATTAGTTGTAACCCTCGAGTAGAGCTTATGGAAACCCGACAATTGCCCGTTGTGTGGAAGAAGTGTTTTAAACAAGGTTGGTGATATGTGCAATTCCCCAGACCATTTTCCAGGTGCCACAACCCATTTACAGTAAGTTATCATTGTTAGTTATTTATTCTATTATCCCAACTTTTCGAACTAATAGCTACCCATTGACTTCGCGCCTAGGTACCATGTACATTTACTCGCGGATTCGATGCTCGCGTATAGGCTTTATGGCCACTTTACTCGTAGATTTCAAGTTCGCGCCTAGATACCAGGACTATTTACTCGCGGATTCGATGCTCACGTATAGGTTTTAAATGGACACTTTACTCGCAGATCGATGCTCGCCTTTGCGCCTAGATACATGGACATTTTACTGCGGATTCGATGCTCACGTATAGGTTTTAATGGACACTTTGCTCGCGGATTCGATGCTCGAGTTCACGCCTAGAACCATGGACTTTACCTGCGGATTCGATACTCACGTATAGGTTTAAATGGACATTATCCGCGGATACAATGCTGTGTATAGATATATAGGCCATTTTACGCGAACATTCGAACGGTCGAAACATTCGCTATTTATCGAAAAGCGAAAATATCGAAGGTACGGGATAGTTCGAGAAGAAGTTTGAATTTGTCGAATTTGAATAGTCGGACTAGAATTGGGTTCGAGTTCGAGTTCTAGTCCATCTTACTGTATTTTTGAAATTATTTCATATTCGATCAAATTATCGGAATTACAGGGCTGTTTGGTGTAACCTTAGAATGTATCGTTCAGTAACACTCGAATGTATTGTTCATTTTCGCTAACACACAACGTGATTTAAATTTCGCAGCCCTCGAATGTAGGCCTTTGACTTTCAGTACCTTACGAAGTTTAATGTCAGTTTTCGGCTTACCCTTCAAATGTAGCCTTAATTTTCGCTAGCCCTCGAATGTAGCTTTTTCAATTTCGCTAGCCCTCAAATGTAGCCTTTAAATTTCACTGCCCTCGAATGTAACCTTTAAATTTCAGTAACCTCGAATTTAATGTCCGTTTTCGCTTACCCTCAAATGTAGCCTTTAAATTCGCTAAGCCCTCGAATGTAGTCTTTGACTTCCGGTAACCCTCAAAGTAATGTCCATTTTGCTAACCCTTGAATGTTCGTTCGCTAAACCTCGAATGTAAGGTTTGATTTTTAACTAACCCCTGAATGTGGCATTCGCTAACCCTCAAATTGGTATGTAACCCTCGAATGTAGCTTATGGAAACCCGACAATTGCCCGAGTGTGTGGAAGAAGTGTTAAACAAGTTTTTGGTGATATGTGCAATTCCCCAGGACCATTTTCAGGTGCCACAGCCATTTACAGTAAGTTATCATTGTTAGTTTATCTTATTCATCCCACTTTTCAAACTTATAGCTCCCCATGACTTTAATGGGTTGTTTCCGAACTTTTACGGAAGTTTGGAAAACTAAAGAACTTCAGTAAGTCATCTCTAAGCCATCTCTAATCATCAATACACTTGTGTAGTTCATATAGGAGGTTGTGTAAAAACTCAATGCAATGGTGGTGTTGGATAGTTGAAATTTGTTAGTATTCTGTTCACTGTAAAAGATACTTTTGGGTAGTTACATACTGCCTAGAGTTCTGTGAAAGCATCATTAATCCTGTGCTGTACGAATGATACGCACGTTACACATTAACACATAGGCCTTGCTGTGTTCAGGCTGTGTATATTTAAAGGAGTGTGAAGTCACAACCTTGTTGTTAGTTACATTATTATTATAACCTTTTATAACTATTTATACAGAGGTGCAGTGATAATTTGCACAACTTGATAAAAATAAAACAGTTAAAAATGTGATGTGTGTGCATCTTACTAAAGTTCAAAAATAATTACTTCAGCATTGCTCAAACCTGTCAACTGTCTTTTTCCACCATGGGGAGATTCTCCTTCAGGCATTTTCACATTGTGCAGATACTTCTGCATTCTTGCTCGCGTATGCTCTTGGATTTATTTGTGTTTTTGTCCAGATGGCACATGCTACGTTAACATTGATAATATTATTATTCAGCATATTAGGGATATTCATTGAATAAAATACAATATATAAGAAAACATGTGGCACAACCCCCCAGTCCAGGTCCGATCTGTCTCCTTATCAGGTATCGGGAAATGTCTCTCAATCAACCGAAAAGTTGAATTAACGAATGGAGATGGGGGTAATGACATATATACGCCCAATAACATAATCTAAAAAAAATTACTTATACGATAGGCTGCCACCACATTCCGAGACAGTGGAATGACTGCTAAATATATCTAAGAGTTTATACACACCACTAAATTATAACAATTTGTAAGAAAAAGGTTTTCCACACCAAAAATTCTATATGCAGATATAATAATATATATTTATATAATATATATTATATTTATTATATAGCTAACAACATAATTCCTATACAGTAGCCTATTCGAAGACACAAATTCATTTTGGGATATACTAGGACATTAGCCTTAAATGATTTATTATCATTTATTAAAAGGTAAAAAAGAGTGCAATAAAAATACAGAAAAAATTCTATGGTTAAATTAAGAAGGGTAAAGGGGATAAACAAGAGAATACGTACGGTAAATGGCATCTTATAAGTCCATGAGCAAGGTCCGGAAACTTGAATCAATATGGGAAAATAAATGACAAAGTCCAGTATGATAGTCCAAAATGGAAGCCAATAATGGTCTGTCCATTTGGCTTGATGTTCCTTGATTTGATGTTAGACGAACTCCTGAGTCCATTTTCAATTTTATGCCCTTTTCTAAATCGGGGGGGGATTTGGTCCCTACATGGGTATGTCTGGCCCTCCATGAGAGGTGGAACCGTGTTTTTGGAGAAAACTCTACTTTCCCTCTAATCTATATCGAGGTGCCGTACATGGCACATACAAAATGATAACCGTTTTGTAATTGGATAATTTTAAAACATTCAAGATACCAAATATGATATACCTATGTGTTTGTATGAACAAGAAGTAGAATATTGCAAGTTTTCTTTGGGATATCGTCTTATACAAGGTATGGGCACGATAAGTTTTGATTTCAGCATTACCTGACATTATTTAGAAATAATGAACATAATCCTTTTCCTGAATTATAATGAAATATTAACTGACTTTGAACTACATTGAGTTGTAGCTTTGTATCAAGCAGAAGACTCCTGCTGTTACTGTGCCAGTAAAATGGCTTTTGCTTCTGTGGCAGTGAGTTTTCACCATTGCCTCCTTGAACAAACCCATGCTGTGGTATCTCCAATGAAAAATGAGTTTGGGCATTTAGTTTTATTGAGAACAGGGAGGTAAAGGAGCTGTGTCTTACCCTCAGTTTCTTCAATAAAACAATCAGGAGCCAGGAAGAAGGGAAGATACTTAACCGATCAACTTGCTCCTCCGCACGTAGTCTGACGGTACGACGGACTCTGTCTCTTTTGCGCATGTGCTTCTATGCAGCTTTGTCTGGTATCTTCAGTTTAAGCAAAAATAGAAATAGATTAGAACCACAATTAAAACTCTTTCCAAAAGTAGAATATAAATGGAACAAGCCATTGTCTTCAGCCATCACCATAGTTACTATACATCAAAAATGAGTAATTACATATTATGCACCATTTAAAAAAACAACATAAACACCTCCTTAGTGCTAAAAGCTGGATGTGTCCTGGTTATGAGTACGGTCCGGTTAAAGAATCCAATAACAGCTGAATCTCAAGAATGTAATATGGAACTTCTGCTTTAGAAATTACGCTATCACAGTATAAACAGTTTAATAAATAGTCAACTACCGGGTCCCAAACCATGTCTCTGAGCTGAGATATACAGTCCAATGTAACTGCTTTGTTCCCTCCCAGTGGTAGCTTCAAGATCCCTATTCAGATCTACAATAGTGAACAAACTGTTGCTCTCACCAACACAGTCACTTATCGCGCTGATTCCAGACACACAACTGTTACAGTCCAAACTCAAGGATACATAGAAATGCTGGTCAGGAACATGGATTCACGATAGGTTCTTCACCTTCCATTGGCAGCTCCTCCTTACTACGTTCCCATATGCTGTACAGTCCCGGACTGGTGTCTGTGTGGGTTCAGGGTAACATGACAGATTGGGGAGGAACATCCTGTTACTGGTTGTCAGACTTGGACTCGCCAGTGCTCAAGGGTCAAATCCATGCATGTTTTATGCATCAACGTGCACTTCATCAGGGCTCTGTAGTTTCAAAATATCTCACATGTGAGGCTATTTTGCTAAATTTCCACACCTTGATTGTTTTAGAAAAAAACTAGAAAGAGAAAGTTTAAGTATGAACTTTAAATTTCGCTTGAAAGACGCATTTTGAAGGGAAACGTGGTGTGTCTGTGTTGCAAATTTAAAAACTCGATATCTTGCTATGTTAATGAAAGAGGACATTTAAAATGCCTAATTGATTAAGGAGGGTAGGTGGGTTTGTAAAGGTGCATCAGTAGATGTGTGTACCTGTGTCTTTGGTATTGGAGGTTTGTTTTGATTTAAGACCATAAACAAAGTTTTGATAGTTTAGGTATGGTTGCCATGGAAATGGAAGTTCTTCCCACTCATCTTCTTCCTGATGAGGAGTAGACAGGGCATCTTGAAAGGGACCTGCCCTATGTTCTTTATGCCTGGCTTGTATTAGACAAAGCAGCCAACCACCGATGCCCTGCAGTGTCTTATTTGGCTGTGGTGTAAAATAATGTTTAAAAGATTTTATCAGTTTTTACCTCAAAGGGCCCCATGAAGATAGTCATTTAGCTTTCTGTGAACAGCCCATTTTTAAGGCAAATATTCTATTTAGTACAGGATAATTTCTTTCAGTTGGGCTGAGACCCGCTGACATATGAAACGGTTTTATCCCCCAGGATATTCTTGATGAAGGAGCCTCCCAACCCTTCATAACTAGCATCTACATTGTGGGTCAGCGGTAGGCAAGTACAGGTTGCTTCTGTGATTTTTTGCTTTAATTGTTAAATAAAGCGTCCTCATAAGCAAGAGCTGCAATTTATCTTTAAGAGAATATTTTAATATTGTCCCCTTTAACAGTCCATTTAGTGAAAGGCAATTTTAGAGTACCCTAAATAAAACCTCGATAAACAAAATCCAAAGAAGGATCTCAGCTAAGTAAGATTACTCGAGGCTGGCAAACTTAGCACAGCTGCTACCTTCTGGGTCCAGTGGCAATGCCCTCGCCAGACAATGTGTCCCACAGATTTGCAGGCGAACTTTCACTTGTCATTTGAGAGTTTCAGGCCTTCCTTTCGAAGATGCTCAAGCCACCCTGAACAATCCTTTTCATGCACTCCAGAGTAGAGCTGAAAACAATATGTCATCAAGGTAAAACTATTGCAGTTCCTTGGGTTCAAGTCTCCCAGAACCTTTTCCACAAGGTGCTGTGGTTATATTAGTAAAACCCAGGAAAATAACAGCTGTCTTTTCCTGATCTTCTGCAAACATAGGAATTTGGTAATATCCAGATCTTAAGTCCATCACTTGAGATCAAGCATGCCATGCAAAGCATCAAGTGCCTCATCAATACATGGCAGTTGTACTGATCAGGAATGATGCACTTGTTTAGTGTTCATGTCCACACATAAGCGCACCATTTTTCTTTTCGGACAATAATAAGGTGAAACATAACGACTTTGTGATTCTAATTGATAAATATGATTAAGATGTTAGGGTCCATATTATTGTGATTGTATCTTTACAATGTGTTAATCCCATTCTGCTTTGTTTTAGATTCCTATTGGGAGATGTACAGAATATTGTTTATCAGGGATTCAGGAAGGCACCAAAACCACAAGCCCAGTCCTGCTGTTATGATTGTGTCCCATGTTCAGATGGAGAGATCTCTAATAGAACAGGTATGTTGTATGATGGTGATGAATGAATATCATGGTGATACACAAGAGCTACTGTTAACTTTGGTGTATAAAGTATTCTTTTATTCATATGTGCAGAACTGGACCCTGATCTCATGAGATGATGGTTTTAGGAGATTTTCTAAAAACACTAAAAATCAACTCTCCCATATGTCCCGAATCACCGTTATGCCACATGTATTAATGTACACACAGCATGGTGACCAGCTAACTAAACACACCCAGTTCTGTATTTCAAACAACTTCAAACTACAACACCCTTGAATATCGAAATAACCCAACAAACTATATATTTGGATATCTACATCCATAAAAGTATCATTCTTTTTTATATACTTGCAGAATTCTGGACATCGTAGAACTTCACGTTTATATATTTTCATTAAAAAAAACAAGTTATTTAAAGTTATGTTGTACAAACCTAACATGTGAATAAAAAAATAAATAAAATATATATATATAAATAATATATAAAAAACATGTCCTGAATCTTAAAAGATTGCAACCTGCATGGGAGTATACAACAGACATGGCTAACCAACTCAAAGCAAAAAAGGACCAAGTTACAGCATTACAATTTAACCAGCAAAAACAGTTGAACCAGCTCGCTATTTTGAACAGCCTCCACTGTATTAAATTGAAGGTTTTTATTCATCTAGTCATTATATATCTGTGCTATTCAGTTAGATAACTGGAGTTAGAGTTAGTTCCAGCTGGCTTTCTTAATTTAGAATGAACTTGTAAATTCCCTCAAATCTGTCTCAATCAGCATGTCCAGGTATGTTTTAATATGTATATGATAGTGGCATGACTGCGGGGGGGGCCTGGACGGTAAGAGGGCCCACCAGAACCCCCGCAATCAGCTGTTTTAAAAGACCGGAACCGAATCGGAACTTCGAGTCCGGTCTTTTAAACGCTGATCGTGCATGTTTCTTTCATATGTGTGATCAGCTGTTAAAAACAGCTGATTGTGGACCGGAGTGGCCTGCCTACAATCTTGCAGGTGGGGTCCGGGCCCCTGCAGTTACAACCCCTGGTAGTAGTAAATAATAGACAATAAACATCCAAAAAGTAGATGAATACTCTGGAGGTTAAGGAGGGAATGACATTAACAAGGAGAAAATGGGTGAGAAGTTTGTTACAAGACCCCAACCCAGACAGAAATCAAAGTCCTGGTTAATGTTTGAATTTAATCAGTCCAAAACCATCTCTGTGGTGGATTTTATGCAGCCATAGAAGCCTAAAACAACAACCACACTGAAAAAATGATTTAGCATCCTCAAGAAAGATACCATAATCCTGCCTGCGGTAAAAAAGAAACATTGGTATTCAACACCTCATATAACCATGCTAGGTGACCACAATCCTGGCTGATAACCACACAATCAGGATCTTGCAACCAGCACTTAAATAATGGTCATAGACCTAGTATAGCTTTTAAAAGGACAAAGGCCCTTAATCAGCAATGTTCACCACCTCTACATGGTTAAGTCCATCCATGTGTCCATACACAGGATGGGCTTAACTCTCCAAGATACAGAATGGAAAGCCCCCCCCAACAAAATCAGCAGCAGCATCTCTGTAAATGCAAGGTGGTGAAATACCAAGACAACATCCTAGGGCCCTGGAAGTTCTAGTACTAGGCACATAGGAGTCCTATACTGTGACATCCCTCTCACATGCATATTCACCACAGAAGATGTTGAAAGAGTACTTAATACAGAGCAGGTGATCCATACTGGACGTATGCCTGATACCACCTTATCAAATATAAGAAAAGTTCTACAAGCAAAAACACATTGATACGCTATGAGTTTTAATTCACCCCTTATGGCAAACCTTTACATGGAGGGAGCGGATCAAAGGCATTTATAAGAGCCATTGGTTCGATATGTGATTAGCATCTGGGTTAAAATGCATAAGAAAGTACAAGCCTTCACAGAAACTCATCAACAATGTGGACTAAAAAACCAACAAACTGGTCTTCTTCGACTCTTAGTAGAAGTCAGGAAGAATGGGAGAAACCTGGAAGTAGAGGTCTACAGAAAACCAGTCTGTAATGCTGCCCTGACTCCATTGGGAGAGTACAGGAAGACTTACGTTTTAGGTTGGATGAAGGAGGAAGTAGTGGGAACTGGATGCTGGAATGCACTGGAGAGCGGAGCTGGATGCTGGAGTACACTGGAAACGATGGCTGGATACAATAGCTGGATAGATGGTAACAGGAACGTGGCTGGATACAATAGAATGGTACAGGAAACAATGGCTGGTACAATGGCTGGATAGATGGTAACAGGAAAATGGCTGGATACAAATTGAATGGTAACAGGAACAGTGGCTGGATACACTGGGCTGGATAATGGTAACAGGAACATGGCGGATACAATGCAACGGCACAAGATGATACAATGGCTGGATACAAGGCTGGATCAATGGCAACAGGAACAATGGCTGGATCAAGGCTGGATACAATGGCACAAGGAACAATGGCTGGATTACAATGGCTGGATACAATGGCAACAGGAACAATGGCTGGCTGGATTACAATGGCTGGATACAATGGCTGGATACAATGCGGATACAATGGCTGGATACAATGGCAACAGGAACAATGGCTGGATACAATGGCTGGATACAATGGGCAACAGGAACAAGGCAACAGCAACAATGGCAGGATACTGGAAATTGGACTGCACGAGTCCAAACAGCAAAAACCCTAGACTCCAGAAACAACTGACAGAGGGCGTTCAGGGATGGACTGAGCGGCCTTTTAAATTCGCGCCGGCGGCGCCCCTGCGTGGTGACATCACGACGGCACAGGTGCGGTGAGCGAGCGCCGGCATCACTGGGGCCGGAGCACCGCCCAGCGGATCGTCGCTGGAGCGGACACCCGGGTAAGTACCTTACACGTACCCCTCCTCCACGGGGGGCTCAGGGACCACTGCCTCCAGGTTTGAAGGATGATTCTTATGGAAGTCTTGATTAAACGAGGTGCATGGATGTCAACAAGTTTAATCCAGGAGCGTTCTTCTGGACCCAAGCTTTCCAAGGAATCAAGTATTGTAGAGCGTTTCTGACATATCTGGAATCAAGAATTTGAATTCAAAACCTGCTGAACATCAACTAAAATGGGGGCTGGAGACAGATTATTGAACTGGAAAATTGGTTGACAATAAATGGTTTGAGTAAGGATACATGGAAGACATTTGAGTCTCATAGTAGGTGGTAACTCAAGACGGAAAGCTGTAGGACTAATTATTTGGAGATAGAAAAGGGGCCAATGATATTGGGACCTAATTTAGGGGTTGGTACGTGAAGATGAATATTTTGTGAGATAACCAAACTCTATCTCCAATGGAAATCGAGGAGCAGGCCTTCTTCTTTGTCTGCAGCTTTTTTCTGAATCAACGAGGATTTCAAAAGATTATTCCTTGTAGAATCCCAGATAGCAGACATATGGGCAAGCATATCGTCAGCAGGCTGGATTATTGGAAAAGAGAAAATCTTGGGGAAAACACATTGGATTCTGGCCATATTACAAAAAAAAGAGAGAAGTCCCAGGGGAAGAGTGTGGGGAATTATTATATGCGAATTCCGCCCATGGTAACAAGTCAGACCAATATTTTGGGAAATGAGATATGACACCAGGAGGAACTGTTCAAAGAGACTGATTAATCCGTTCAGCAGCACACATTAGATTGTGGATGATAGCAGAGGAAAATTGAAGTTTAATGTTCAAGGATTTACATAAGGATCTCCAGAATTTGGAAATTAATTGTGTTCCTCTGTCGGAGACAATTTCTGCAGGTAATCCATGTAAGCGGAAAATGTGGGAGATAAATAAATGAGAGAGGTTCCAGTGCTGAGGGCAACTTGGGTAGCGGAACAAATGAGCCATTTGCTGAAACGATCAATAGTAACCCATATTACCGTATTTTTCTAGGACGGGGGTAAATCAACAATAAAATCCATGGATAGATGCGTCCAAGGACGAGAAGGTGTGGAAAGTGGTGAAGAAGACCGTAAGGAAGATTACGGAGGATTTGGACATGGCACAAATGGAACAGGATGCTACAAAGTTCTTGACATCTTTTCTTAGATCAGGCACCAAACAGAACGAGATAGAAGTGAAATGGTTTTTTGAACTCCAGGGGACCAGCTGTTTAGAACAATGAGATATTGATAGTAGCGGGGTGCGTATGGCAGGGGGAATGAAAACTTTGTCATTGGGAGTATAGAGGGGCAAGAGTCCTGAGCAGATAATTTCGGCAGACAACTGAGGAAGAATAGTACCCAGAATTTTGGATTTGGGAATAATAGGGCCTTTGTCAATTATGGTGGATTCTAGAGAACCGAAAGACCTGGATAAGGCGTCAGCCTTCTTGTTTTTGTTTCCCGGGCGAAAGGTGATGGTAAAATTAAAGCGTGAAAAAAAAAAGTGCCAGCGAGCTTGTCTGGATTCAATTTTGGCGGTTTTGGATGTATTCTAAATTTTTATGGTCAGTGAATATAGTTATGGGATGACTTGTACCTTCAGAAGATGCCGCCACTCTTCCAGAGAAGTTTGATGGCCAGTAATTCTCGATTGCCAATGTCAGAATTCTCTCACATGGAGTGAACCTCTTAGAAAAGTAAGCACACAGGATGAAGTTTTCTCTTTATTCCGTGAGTTTGAGATAAAATTGCTCCAGCACACATATCAGAAGCATCGACTTCAATGAAGAATGCAGATGGTTATCAGGATGGACTAAAAAGGGTGCAGAGGCAAATGCTTTTTTAATCCTTTAAAGGCTTCTATAGCTTCCTCCGTCCAGGCATTAGGTTTGCCCCCTTTTCGAATGAGGTTAAGAGGGAGAAATTATGGAGGAAAAGCCTTTAATAAATTGCTATAGTGAATTAGCGAAACCGATGAAACGTTGAATGGCTTTAGTAGAAGAAGGAAGAGGCCAATCAAGAACAGCAGACACTAGAGGAATCCATTTCAAAACCCTGGGCAGAGATAATATAACCAAGGAACGGAACTTAGTAACTTCAAACAGACATTTTTCTAGCTTGGCATAAAGATGATTGGCACGTAATCGGGACAGAACTTGACGAAGATGAATACGATGAGAGGGTAAGTCCTGAGAAAAAAACTAGAATATCATCTAGGTAGACCACTACAGAATTGCCTAGAAGATCTCTGAAGATATCATTGACCAATTCTTGAGAAACTGCTGGGGCATTACAAAGCCCAAACGGCATTACCAGATACTCAAAATGACCATCACGGGTATTAAAGGCTGTCTTCACTATCCCCTTTCTGATCCTGACAAATTGTAAGCCCCTCGAAGATCAAGTTTAGAGAATATTTGGCCCCCTTTAATTGATCGAACAATTCGGTGATCAGGGGAAGGGGATAACGATTCTTTACCGTAATTTTGTTTAACCCCTATAGTCTATGCAGGGACGTAAACCTCCATCTTTCTTTCGACAAAAAAGAATCCAGCCCAGCAGGAGAAGTGGAAGGACGAATGAATCTTCGGGACAAGTTATCCTGAATGTATTCCTTCATGGCCATGGTTTCAGGTGAGATAAAGGGTAAGTCCGTCCACGAGGGGGCATGGTTCAGACAGGAGGTCAATGGAGCAATCGTAGGGTCTATGGATAGGCAAAGTCTCAGCTGATTTCTTACAAAAACACATCCAGAAAGTCTTTATGTGGCTCAGGAAGAAAAGAAGCGTCCTTTTCCGGAAGAAGACTGGAGCACGAAATAGTAGGCAAGGAAAGACAATGGGAAATGCATTAGAACTCCAAGCAACTATTTCTCCCGAAAGCCAATCAATAGATGGGTTATGGAGTTGACGCAGGGAAGGCCTAAAATAAGGGTGTGGAGGGACAATCAATGACAAAGAAGGACAACTTTTTCATTATGCAGGGCCCCAGTTTGGAAGGATAACTCTGGAGTGATTTGAGTGAACATATTCTGAAGATAGGGGTCTATTGTTAATAGCCAGTACACGGAAGGGGTTAGACAATGATGAAGGGAATATCATGTTGTTGAACAAACAAGGAATCAATGAAGTTGACTGCTGCGCCTGAGTCCAGGAAAGCGTCTCTGGATAGGACTTTGAATGAATTTTATTGTTACAGGTACCAGAAAACGAGGAGAAGGTTTCTTTTTGCCTAGAAGATTTTCTCCTCTAATCTCTAGGCAAGTAGTAGTTTCCCGGCTTAACAGGGCAGGTTTTGGCAAAATGTCCTGAGCCAGCACAGTATAGAACAGGCCCAGAGATCTTCTACGTGTCTTTTCTTGGAGATAACCGAGTTTCCCCAATCTGCATGGGTTTCTCGGTAGTGGGCGTAGGAGAGAGAAGATAGGTTTTACTGGGCGAGGAGCAGATCTGGAAGGCAATTGACGATCTGGTTTCTCTCGACCTGTCGCTCCCGAAACCGTGTATCAATACGAATACAAAAGGCAACAGATCTTCCAACAAGGAAGGATGTCTTTGGACCGCCACAAGAGCCTCGTTGTTCCAGGAGACTTCTGCTGAGTGTGCGGAACTCAATGGCATAATGTCCAACAGAACGATTGCCCTGTTGTAGTTGCAACAAAACGGGTGGAAGCACTTATTTTACGACCAGGGGCGTTGAATACCTTCCGAATGTAGCAAGAAAATTGGTGATGTCAGATACTAATGGGTCATATTCTCCCACAATGGAGAGGCCCAGGCCAGGGCTCCACCTTCCAATAAAGCAACTATATAACACCACTTTTGCTCTATCTGAGACAAAACGGGAGGGTTGTAATTCAAATTGAATTTGGCATTGATTAAGAAACCCTTACAGCCTGGGGGTTCCCATCATAGCGAGGAGGAGAAGAAATACGGGGTTCATGACCAACTTGCATTGCAGGTGCCGGATTAGACGGGGAGAGAAGGTGAGGGTGTCAACAGGTGATAGGCGTGAGGCCAATGAGTCCATAAATTGTGCCATACGGTTCTGTTGGTGTTCAAAAACGTCCATCCGGGTAGATAAGGCTTGGAGAGTTTTAGATGTTCGACATTACTCCCTCAGGGGCATCCATGGCCCGCTTGTACTGTAATGCTGCCCTGATCCGTTGGGGTAGAGTACAGGGAAGACTCACGTTTTAGTTGGATGAAGGAGGAAGTAGTGGGGAACTAGGATGCTGGAATGCACTGGAGACCGGAGCTGGAGTGCTGGAGTACACTGGAAACGATGGCTGGATACAATAGCTGGATAGATGGTAACAGGAACAGTGGCTGGATACAATAGAATGGTAACAGGAACAACGGCTGGATACAATGGCTGGATAGATGGAACAGGAACAATGGCTGGATACAATTGAATGGTAACAGGAACAGTGGCTGGATACAATTGGCTGGATAGATGGTAACAGGAACATGGCTGGATACAATGGCAACAGGAACAACGGTGGATACAATGGCTGGTACAATGGCAACAGGAACAAGGCTGGATACAATGGCTGGATACAATGGCAACAGAACAATGGCTGGATACAATGGCGGATACAATGGCAACAGGAACAATGGCTGGAACAATGGCTGGATACAATGGCTGGATACAATGGCTGGATACCTTACAATGGCAACAGGAACAATGGCTGGATACAATGGCTGGATACAAATGGCAACAGGAACATGGCAACAGCAACATGGCAGGATACTGGAAATTGGGCTGCACGAGTCCAAACAGCAAAAAAAAAACTAGACGCCGAAACAACTGACAAGCGGGCGTCTAGGGATGGACTGAGCGGCCTTTTAAACTTCACGCCGGCCGGCGCCCCTGCGCTGTGATGTCACGACGGCGCTCACGCAGGTCGCCGTGAGCGAGCGTCGGCGTCACTGGGGCCGGAGCGCCGCCCCAGCGATCATCGCTGGAGCGGACACCCGGGTAAGTACCTTACACAGTCTACATAGGCCAGTACTGTTGACCATTTAGATCAAAAGCTGGGATCATTAAAATTATTTAACAACCACTAGTGCAGAAGCTAAGGCTAAGGAAATAAAGATCTCAGAGAAAGCCAGCCAGATGAATAACAAAACATATTCAAGAATGTGCTTTTTTCTTAGATTAGGGGGCTGGGGTTTTGGGTCATTTTTGTGGAGGGGTTAACTTAGTGGACTGTTGTCTTTTTTCAACCAAAAAATCAATGTTGTAACTGTGAAACAGTCCAGTTGATCTAACTGAATATGTCAGATGATGCCATTCTTTCATACATACATGCAGAATTCTGGACCCACTTCTATAGAATTTCATACTGTAGGAAACAAATTAAGGAATTAGGGAAATGTTAAAATCTTGTGCAAACCCACACAATAAGGAAACATCACTAAATATCAATTTCCTACATATTATAAATCTAACAGTAGAAACTCCCTCACAAACAATATTTTTTACAAAATAAACATTTTTGGGAACGTAACCGTGCAAATCTTTATACATCCAAGCAAGGAAAAAAGTAGAGGAGCACACTACTAAGGTGAATGCTTCTTTATTAGTGCAAAAACAACAAAACAAGTTTCGGGACTCAAGGGCCCTTCCTAGGTATTCCTCAGGGGCCTTGAGTCCCGAAACATTGTTTGTTGTTTTTGCACTAATAAAGAAGCATTCACTTAGTAGTGTGCTCCTCTACTTTTTTCCTTGCTTGGATGTTGAAGCCCGGAAGTAGGGGGCTGAGAGGATTGCACCTACTATACTTGTCTGGCCAAAGAGCCAACAGCAGTGTGCATTGTACGGTCTTGGAACTTTAAATCTTTTATACATACACTGCAGAACTCCACAAACAGTTCTTTGTAGAATTTGTACTTTCTAAAAAAAATCCACAATTAAGGTTCTAACGTGACCAAACCCCCAGAACAAATAAAAAACTCCCACATATCCCAAATAAAATCCCTATAAAGTACCCTATGAGCAATATACACGCAAAGTCGGCAAGTAGCCACAAAGTGAGCAAGTACAAACCTGACTATTCACACTAAACACCCCATTACCCCATTACCTAGGAAACAATTCCAAAAGCAATGCAATTCTTGTAGAAATAATAATGAAGATCATTCAAACTTAAAATCTTCCCAAACTCATATAATAAAAAGAAATAAAACAAATAAATATCAATCTCACATATTTCCAGAAAAAATTATATGCCACATGTGTAGATGTGTACAAACATAGAAAAGATAATCACTGCACATTCTAGGGCCCATACAATATCATTATCTGTATATACAGTATATCATATATATATAAACATAGAAAAGTAATCAATGTACATTCCTAGGCCCCATACAATATCATATTATCTGTATATACAGATATCTATATATATATAAACATAGAAAAGAGAATCAATGTACATCCTAGGTCCCATACAATATCATATTATCTGTTATACAGTATTATATATATATATACAAACATAGAAAAGATAATCAGCACATTCTAGGCCCATACAATATCATAAATCTGTATATACAGAATATCTATATATATATAAACTAGAAAAGATAATCAATGTACATTCCTAGGTCCCATACAATATATATCTGTATATACAGTATATCTATATATATAAACATAGAAAAGATAATCAATGTACATTCCTAGGCCCATACAATCAAATTATCTGTATATACAGTATATCTATATATATATAAACATAGAAAAGATAATCAATGTACATTCCTAGGCCCCATACAATATCATATTATCTGTATATACAGTAATCATATATATAAACATAGAAAAGATAATCAATGTACATTCCTAGGTCCCATACAATATCATATTATCTGTATATACAGTATATCTATATATATATACAAACATAGAAAAGATAATCACTGCACATTCCTAGGCCCCATACAATATCATATATCTGTATATACAGTATATATATATATCAAACATAGAAAAGATAATCAATGTACATTCCTAGGTCCCATACAATATCATATTATCTGTATACAGTATATCTATATATATTACAAACATAGAAAAGAAATCACTGCACATTCCTAGGCCCCATACAATATCATATTATCTGTATATACAGTATATCTATATATATAAACATAGAAAAGATAATCAAGTACATTCCTAGGCCCATACATATCATTTATCTGTATATACAGTAATCTATCTATATATATATAAACATAGAAAAGATAATCAATGCACATTCCTAGGCCCCATACAATATCATATTATCTGTATATACGAGATCTATTTATAAACATAGAAAAGATAATCAATGTACATTCCTAGGCCCCATACAATATCATATTATCGTATATACAGTATATCTATATATATATAAACATAGAAAAGATAATCAATGTACATTCCTAGGCCCCATACAATATCATATTATCTGTTATACAGTATATCTATATATATAACATAGAAAAGATATCAATGACATTCCTAGGTCCCATACAATATAATTATCTGTATATACAGTATATCTATATATATATAAACATAGAAAAGATAATCAATGTACATTCCTAGGTCCCATACAATATCATATTATCTGTATATACAGTATATATATATATATATAAAACATAGAAAAGATAATCAATGTACATTCCTAGGTCCCATACAATATCATATTATCTGTATATACAGTATATCTATATATATATAAACATAGAAAAGTAATCAATGCACATTCCTAGGCCCCATACAATATCATATTATCTGTATATACAGTATATCTATATATATAAACATAGAAAAGATAATCAATGTACATTCCTAGGCCCCATACAATATCATATTATCTGTATATACAGTATATCTATATATATAAACATAGAAAAGATAATCAATGCACATTCCTAGGCCCCATACAATATCATATTTCGTATATACAGTATATCTATATATATAAACATGGAAAAGATAATCAATGCACATTCCTAGGTCCCATACAATATCATATTATCTGTATATACAGTATATCTATATATATAAACATGGAAAAGATAATCAATGCACATTCCTAGGCCCATACAATATCATATTATCTGTATATACAGTATATCTATATATTATAAACATAGAAAAGTATCAATGCACATTCCTAGGTCCCATACAATATCATATTATCTGTATATACAGTATATCTATATGTATAAACATAGAAAAGATAATCAATGTACATTCCTAGGCCATACAATATCATATTATCTGTATATACAGTATATATATATATAAACATAGAAAAGATAATCAATGCACTCCTAGGTCCCATACAATATCATATTATCTGTATATACAGTATATATATATATATATAAACATAGAAAAGATAATCATTGACATTCCTAGGCCCATACAATATCATATTATCTGTATATACAGTATATCTATAATATATAAACATAGAAAAGATAATCAATGTACATTCCTAGGTCCCATACAATATCATATTATCTGTATATACAGTATATCTATATATATAACATAGAAAAGATAATCAATGTACATCCTAGGCCCCATACAATATCATATTATCTGTATATACAGTATATCTATATATAAAACATAGAAAAGATAATCAATGTACATTCCTAGGGCCCATACAATATCATATTATCTGTATATACAGTATATCTATATATATAAAACATAGAAAGAAATCAATGTACATTCTAGGCCCCAACAAAATCTATATCTGTATATACAGTATAATCATATTAAAACATAGAAAAGATAATCATGTACATTCCTAGGTCCCATACAATATCATATATCTGTTATATACAGTATATCTAAATATATAAACATAGAAAAGATAATCAATGTATATTCCTAGGTCCCATACAATTCATATTATTGTATATACAGTATATCTTATATATAAACATAGAAAAGATAATCAATGCACATTCCTAGGCCCCATACAATATCATATTATCTGTATATACAGTGATATCTATATATATATATATAAACATAGAAAAGATAATCAATGTACATTCCCAGGCCCCATACAATTCATATTATCTGTAATACAGTATATCTATATATATATAAACATAGAAAGGATAATCAATGTACATCTAGGCCCATACAATATCATATTATCTGTATATACAGTATATCTATATATATACAAACATAGAAAAGATATCAATGTACATTCCTAGGCCCCATACAATATCATAAAATCTGTATATAAGTTATCTATATATATACAAACATAGAAAAGATAATCAATGTACATTCCTAGGCCCCATACAATATCATATTTCTGTTATACAGTAATCTATATATATATATAAAACATAGAAAATATAATCAATGTACATTCCTAGGCCCCCCTACAATACAATTATCTGTATATACAGTATATCTATATATACAAACATAGAAAAGATAATCAATGTACATTCCTAGGCCCCATACAAATCATATTATCTGTATATACAGTAATCTATACAAACATAGAAAAGATAATCACTGCACATTCCTAGGCCCCATACAATATCATATTATCTGTAATACAGTATATCTATATATATATAAAACAGAGAAAGATAATCAATGTACATTCCTAGGTCCCATACAATATCATATTATCTGTATATACAGTATATCTATATATATAACATAGAAAAGAATCAATGTACATTCCTAGGCCCCATACAATATCATATTATCTGTATACAGTATATCTATATATATATAAACATAGAAAAGATAATCAATGCACATTCCTAGGCCCCATACAATATCATATTATCTGTATATACAGTATATCTATATATATAAACAAGAAAAGATAATCAATGCACATTCTAGGCCCCATACAATATCATATATCTGTATATACAGTATATCTATATATATACAAACATAGAAAAGATAATCAATGCACATTCCTAGGCCCCATACATATATATTATCTGTATATACAGTATATCTATTATATATATAAACATAGAAAAGATAATCAATGTACATTCCTAGGCCCCATACAATATCATATTATCTGTATAACAGTATATATCTATATATATATATAACATAGAAAAGATAATCAATGTACATTCCTGGGCCCCATACAATATCATATTATCTGTATATACAGTATATCTATATATATAAACATAGAAAAGATAATCAATGGCATTCCTAGGTCCCTACAATATAATATTATATGTATAACAGTATATCTATATATATATAAACATAGAAAAGATAATCAATGCACATTCCTAGGCCCCATACAAATCTATTATCTGTATATACAGTATTCTATATATATAAACATAGAAAAGATAATCAATGTACATTCCTAGGCCCCATACAATATCATATTATCTGTATATACAGTATATCTATTATATATTAAACATAGAAAAG
This sequence comes from Hymenochirus boettgeri, assembly GCA_019447015.1. NCBI lineage: Eukaryota > Metazoa > Chordata > Amphibia > Anura > Pipidae > Hymenochirus > Hymenochirus boettgeri. The sequence goes on from CM033469.1 coordinate 11,424,869, forward strand.
ATAATCAATGTACATTCCTAGGCCCCATAACAATATCATATTATCTGTACATAAGTATATCTATATATATTAAACATAGAAAAGATAATCAATGTACATTCCTAGGCCCCACAAATATCATATATCTGTATATACAGTATTCTATATATATAAACATAGAAAAGATAATCAATGTTCATTCCTAGGCCCCATACAATATCATATTATCTGTATATACAGTATATCTATAATACAAACATAGAAAAGATACAATGCACATTCCTGGGCTCCATACAATATCATATTATCTGTTATAGTATATCATTATATATATAAACATAGAAAAGATAATCAATGTACATTCCTAGGCCCCATACAATATCATTTATCTGTATATACAGTATATCTATATAATAAACATAGAAAAAGATAATCAATGTACATTCCTAGGTCCCATACAATATATATTATCTGTATATACAGTATATCTATATATATAAACATAGAAAAGATATCAATGTACATTCCTAGGCCCCATACAAAAATATTATCTGTATATACAGTATATCTTTATATATATAAACATAGAAAAGATAATCAATGTACATTCCTAGGCCCATACAATATCATATTATCTGTATATACAGTATATCTATATCTATATTAAAAATAGAAAAGATAATCAATGTACATTCCTAGGCCCCACACAATATCATATTATCTGTATATACAGGATATCTATATATATATAAACATAGAAAAGACAATCAATGTACATTCCTAGGCCCCATACAATATCATTATCTGTATATACAGTATATCTATATAATAAACATAGAAAAGACAATCAATGTACATTCCTAGGCCCCATACAATATCAATTATTGTATATACAGTATATCTATATATATATATAACAAGAAAAGTAATCAAGTACATTCCTGGGCCCCATACAATATCATATTATCTGTATATACAGTATATCTATATGTATATATACATAGAAAGATAACAATGTACATTCCTGGGCCCCATACAATATCATATTATCTGTATATACAGTATATCTATATATATAAACATAGAAAAGATAATCAATGTACATTCCTAGGTCCCCATACAATATCATATTATCGCTTTACAGTATATCTATATATATATATATAATATAATATATATAACATAGAAAAGAAATCAATGTACATTCCTAGGTCCCATACAATATAAATTATTGTATATACAGTATTATAATATAATTATATATAAACATAGAAAAGATAATCAATGTACATTCCTAGGCCCCATACAATATCATATTATCTGTATATACAGTTATCTATATATTTATATAAACATAGAAAAGATAATCAATGTACATCCTAGGCCCCATACAATATCTATTATCTGTATATACAGTATATCTTATATATATAAACATAGAAAAGATAATCAATGCACATTCCTAGGCCCCATACAATATCATATATCTGTATATACAGTATATCTATATAATAAACATAGAAAAGATAATCAATGGACATTCCTAGGGCCCATACAATATCATATATGTATATACAGTATATATTATATATAAAACATAGAAAAGATAATCAATGCACATTCCTAGGCCCCATACAATATCATATTATCTGTATATACAGTATATATTATATATATATATAATAACATAGAAAAAGATAATCAATGTACATTCCTAGGCCCCATACAATATCATATTATCTGTATATACAGTATATTCATATATATAAACATAGAAAAGATAATCAATGTACATTCCTAGGGCCATACAATATATATATCTGTATATACAGTATATATATATATATAATAAACATAGAAAAGATAATCAATGTACATTCCTAGGCCCCATACAATATCATATTATCTGTATATACAGTTATCTATATATATATAAACATAGAAAAGATAATCAATGTACATTCCTAGGTCCCATACAATATCATATTTTCTGTATATACAGTATATCTATATATATAATAACATAGAAAAGATAATCAATGTACATTCCTAGGCCCCATACAATATCATATTATCTGTATATACAGTATATATATAATATATAAAATAGAAAAGAAATCAATGTACATTCCTAGGTCCCATACAATATCATATTATCTGTATTACGTATATATATATATATATATATATATATAATATATATATATAACATAGAAAAGATAATCAATGTACATTCTAGGCCCAACAATATCATATTTCTGTAAATACAGTATATCTATATAATATAAACAATAGAAAAGATAATCAATGTACATTCCTAGGTCCCATACCATATCATATTATCGTATACAGTATATCTATATATATAAACATAGAAAAGATATCAAGTACATTCCTAGGCCCCATACAATATCATATTATCTGTTATATACAGTATATCTATATATATATAACATAGAAAAGATAATCAATGTACATTCCTAGGCCCCATACAATATCATATTATCTGTATATACAGTATATCTATATAATAAACATAGAAAAGAAAATCAATGCACATTCCTAGGCCACCCATACAATACATATTATCTGCAAATTTGCATACATGAATAGATTTGCACAAAGAGAGAGACACCAACTAACGATAAATGCCACCAATGCATAAGTGCAATTACAGAAAAAAATAACTAACTCTGTATTTTGACTAGTTGACTACTTGTCTGTGTTTACAAGTTGGGAAACTTGGAAAATGCCAATTTCTTTTCACGAACATGGTTTGATAGTGAGTGTGAGTATCACTTTAAATTGGACAACATGTTACTTTAGCCTACCCCTGAACCCTACCTAGTGGTTGATCCAGAGAAAGGCAATTCAAAACAGTATGAAGGAAGATGGAAGTTTACACTGCACTATACCTAAAAGGGAGAGAGATACAAGGGAGATCCCTGACATAAGAGGAAATGTATTTAAAATTCCAGTGTCCAAATAGTATAATTTACAATATGTGGCACTTAAAGGGTTTAGGAGCAGTGTACTAAGAGCTACTATTGTATTTTCTATCGTTAAAGTCATGGTAACCCGTTTATGTCACTTACATAGGGTTCATGCAAAACACAGTTTAAAATTGCAAACAGTGTGCTGTAGTTTCGAAAAACCACGGATGCAAAACACTGTACCAATCTAATTTTCATTTTTGCATGACTTGTTAATGCTAGCAATTTCAGAACTGACTGTACAGAGAGATGTAATCAAATTGGTATAGCGAAAGCTGTACAGTTACCAGAGGTAATAATGAGCAATATTGTCTTGGTACATGTGTACAACACCATCAGTGTCAATGTTCTTTGGATTCCTCTATGATTTATTGTTATTTTTCTTACCCCTACAGACAGTGAAAACTGCATCAGATGCCCAGACTTGGAATGGCCCAATAATAATAAAAATCGATGTATTGCCAAGACAGAGGATTTTCTCTCTTTCAGTAATCATCTGATCTCTTGTTTTTATATCTGCAACAGTCTTCTTTTCCTTTTAACCCTTTAATGTTTGGAGTTTACATTAAATTCTGGAATACCCCCATTGTAAGAGCCAATAACAGGAGCCTCAGCTTCCTCCTCCTGTCTCCATCAAGCTGAGCTCCTCAGTGTGTTTCTGTTCCTTGGTCGCCCTGTGGATATAACCTGCATGTTACGTATAATCACTTTTGGAATCACCTTCTCCATAGCTGTCTTTCTCCTGGCCAAGACTATCATGGTTTACATTGCATTCAAGCCGCCAAGCCTGGGAGCTCATGGAGGAAATGGGTGGGAGTCAAACTGTCCAATTCTGTAGTCTGATCTGTTCATCCATTCAAATAATAATCTGTATTACTTGGTGGCCATTTCTCCTCCCTATCAGGATATGGACATTCACACTTACCCTGGAACAATCATCATTCAGTGCAATGAGGGATCAGCTATTGCCTTTTACTCAGTTATTGGTTATATGGGCTTCTGGCAGCTGTAGTTTGTTTTTAGCATTTTTTAGCTCGGACCTTACCGGACAGTTTTAATGAGGCCAAGTACATCACTTTCAGCATGCTGGTCTTCTGCAGTGTTTGGATCACAATGATCCCGGCCTATCTGAGCACCAAAGGGAAAAACACTGTGTGTGTGGAGATATTTGCTGTACTGACCTCTAGTGCTGGATTGCTAAGCTGTATATTTTCTCCAAAATGTTACATAATATTTTTTAGACCTGAAATAAATTCAAAGTCTCATATACTGGGAAAACAAGACCTGGTGATCAGTACATAGTTGCATCTCCTTTGCTTAAAAGGACACTAAACTCCCATAATCCAGAAAAACAACTATGTGCCATCCGTTTGTATTATACACAGGGAGGTGAAAACGCTTATTCTCACCTCCCTGTGAATAATATTACGCTCGGGGGACCTGGAACTTACCTTACTGCCACTCCTTTTGCAGCCGCTCCTTCACTGACAGCCGCTCTGTCCCGACCACGCGCCCTATCTTAGGTGCATGCGCGCCAATACAAAAGATAGGGCGCGTGATCGGGAGAGAACAGCTGTTCAGTGAAGAAGCGGCTGCGAGTGGAGCGGTGGGTAAGGTAAGTTCCAGGTCCCCCGAGCGTAATATTATTCACAGGGAGGTGAGAATAAGGGTTCTCACCTCCCTGTGAATAATAGAAACGAATGGCAAATAGTTGTTTTTCTGGGTTTAGTGTTCCTTTAAACACATTTATGTTTTGTCAAATTATAGCATTTCTCAGCCTATATAACATTGTATTTTTTAGATATTTTATATATTAACTATTATCTATCTCTATACAGAAGAAGAAATATAAAATAATGACTTGTTTATTCCTTCTAATGGATACACTAAGAGGTCTATTTTCAAAGGTGCAATTACAAGATCGTTGTAGTATGCCCTTTTTTGCGTTTGTAAAATACAGCACACAATATGTGTATATTGTAAATGCAGCATGAAAAATACAGTTTAACTGTATTGAAAAAAAACCCCACCATGGCTGAAAATATGCCATATACTTAATTTGCCCAATCATATGCAAATATATTCATGGGTGGTAGGAGCTACAGTATATTTGTCATGTGTGCAACCCATTTAGCTCATCTATGGTCTGGTACATAGATACATAGATGACCTGCTTATGATCTGAAAAGGTAGCACAGAAGAGCCCCACCTGTTCCATGAATGCCACAATGCTAACAATTACAATATACAATTGACAATGCAATTTGATCAACACTTGTTTCATTTCTTGGATCTAAGGAAAATGTGTCCCAGGGTCACATTAATATATATTAATATACTGTATATCTATATAACCAACATAGTAAAGTAACCGCACACCACCTTCTGTGTCTCAATACCTGGTGCAAGTGCTGGATTGTTCCAATATTATAACACAATTTGAAGACACAGCACCCAGGATTGTATCAGACTTTATCAGTGTAACCCCTTTTTCTCAATCTATAAGGTCCTCTACTTGAGTCAAAAAATCTGTAGAGCACTTTCTTCAGACCCTAACAAACTGTCCCATAGGGATGCCCCATTTATTATGGGAGGGATCACAACTGTATGCACGGAGGAGTGTATTGCCTGACACTGGTTTTATCCAGATGACGGCCACCAAGATGCCCGAAACAATCATATATATATATATATATATATATATATATATATATATATATATATAACAACATAGGGGGTAGTGTGCACTCTACCTTCAGATACTTCATAGGCCTGGGTGCTGCTGTGATTCATAAATATCCAACCTTAAGACAAACTGCAGAGCACTGTCAAAAACATCAAAAACCTCATAAATAGTAAAAGATAGAAGCCTACCTCTAAAGATATATATTAATAAAGAAACAGCTAGAGGAAAAAACTGGCTAGTTAAAACATATATTTATTAAATCTATTAAAAATATTATCAAAAAGTAGTAACTTCACAAAGTACAAAGAGTAATACAATAAGTGTGTGCATAATAATGCATGTAAGTATCACATGTTTTATATATATATACCCCACCTAGGCATACATATGCCTAGGTGGGGTATATACTTATCAGTCAACAGTCAAGTCGTCCATGCACGGACAGTCAGAACTTTAGCAGCGTAACAGGGGTAGAAGCCAGCAAAGCAGTGTCACGACTTCCAGACAGTTAAATGGGAGAAATCCTGGGTGGGGGAGCACCCCAAACGTGTTTCGCTCCAACAGAAGGGGCTTTATCAATGGCGCTAACATCGGCGTGTGTCCGCCGGGTTTAAATGTACAAGGAGCAGTCAGCTGATCGTTACATCACTGGTCACATGACCGTGGCGTCCAATCAGACCGAAGCCGGTACGGAAACTCTGCAGAGTACCCTTAATATGACCAACAGTGTACCGTAAAGTAACAATTAGTGTAACAAAGTGTAACACAATAAACATGTAATCAGAATATTATTACTGCTGCCCCCGCGGGGGAATCCGGTCCAACACAGATCCACAGACATATCCATAACTTTAGAAACTGTGATTTTCATAGTTTATAAGTGCCGTATCCAAAACCAATAATAACAGGGAAAACGGTAAGAGATCCTCCAAGAGGGCTGATGCTGTATATAGTAGCATGATTCCTATCCTTACATAATCAAGATAAATGTTCCACAAGGTCATAGAACCAACGTCCGATCCTATCCGTATAGACCAAGTGGAGCTAATACACCATAGCAGACATCTATCCAACCTCCCATCATCCTCTCCAGGTAAGTGTTTCAATAAATAGGGCCGAAGCTCCATAATCACACACAAACGTCTATGCAGAACCGAGGTCATTGTAGGTAGGAAAATGTGCTCCAGACATCCAACCTGTATAAATAAGAGTTCTTCATTCCAGAATCCAACTAGGTCCAAGTGTCAGTCGCCCAACAATCTGATGACGGAAAGAAGATCCTTTTGAAACTTCCAAAGTTCAGACATTGCCTCTATCTAGGTTATCCGCAGGAAACACAAAGTCTATGTAGAAAAATGAATTAACAGAGTCAAACAAAGGGAATAAAATCAATTTCCTCATTAAGACCACTGGGACTCAGAGTTTTCAGGGTAAAAATAAATAATAATAATAAGACACCAAACTGGGCCAAGGGAATCACCGACGCGCGTTTCACCCAACTAATTGATCACACATGTGGGCTTCCTCAGGGTGCACCTGAGGAAGCCCACAGCAAGAACTGGACATTGTTTCATTCTGTTACATGTGGTTTACAGGAGCCATTTTAGGCTACAGTATCTGTGCAGACGGGATTTGGTTTTTCTATGAGACCATCATATTATGAAGTTTAGTCGTGACACCTGCTTGCTTATTATCGCTACTAGTGTATACATTTGTCCATAGTGGACGAGACTTATGAACTAGATGCGACATAATATTGGACACGCTGCTAACACATGTTTTGATATTGTAACCACTATTTATGTGTATTTATTTCCTATTATAGGAGCTTATCTGTGGCTTTGAGGGATTTTAGTTTTATACGCGGGACGCCCCGTTTTAGTAGGGGTATAAAAGAGGGGGGAGGGGGGGGTAATGGGAGTGTTTTTCATTGTTTGCCATGTTTGACTTTATGGCCCAATAAACTCATGTTACTGCTTTACAGTGTTTGTGCTCTATATAGTATACTTGGGTAGGGGGGTATACTAAATACCCCTGATCGTATGGATTATTTCTGACAGTCCCATGCATCTTAACCCTTGTGTTCTGCTCTGATGGGATTCCAGAAAATGTTTAGCCACGCTGGTAAGTGTGGTGTCAGTAGTATTCCCCCGTGCCGCCAATCTGATATTGGACAAATGACTAGTCAATCAATATTTTAATAACTGGCTAGTCTTTCCAACATAGATCTTATTACATGGACAGATTAATGCATATATCAGATTTTTTGATTTATACATAATTCCCATCTGGGCTAGAAACAGATAGCGACGTTTCGGTCTGTGTCTTGAGAAAGGTCTAAGACACAGACCGAAACGTCGCTATCTGTTTTGTTGCACATGTAATAAAAGTGGAACTTCTGCACAAGTCCTGTGAGTGCTCTGCAATTTGTCTTAAGGTTGGATATATATATATATATATATACGTTGTATATAGCACAATTTGAAGACACAGCACCCAGGATTGTATTCATGCAGATAAAATTTGTTTAGTTAACACTTGTATAGACATGGCAACATTTCGGGAACAATTACAGCCCCTTTCTTCAGGCTCCAAATGGTAAATGGTACAAAGTTACATGCTCAATCCAAAAGCCTTTTATAGGATCCGACCCGGACCCGGATCCAACACAGAACCCCTCGGTTCTGAAATCTGAATGTTCCATCCAAAACCGGACGGATCTTTTGGAGTGTATTTACAGATTTTTATCGAATGTTTGAGCTGTTTTTGAAAATTCTCGAAAATAGCCTTGAATGTTCGTAAATACTTGAAAATATGGTCAGAAATTTTTAAAAAATAGTTCCGTTTTCGGATTTTCGAATCATCAGGATTTTCCCGAGATCTGAAAACACGAAAATGGAACGACACCCATCAGTTTCGGCAATCTCTAGTCCTAACTTTTAACCTTTTTTACTTTAATTACGATTAGCAAACTTTTACATGTCTCATACTTGCACACTGGATCAATATAGCAGGCTTTCTCACTTCCCTCCACTGTTTTTTTCATGTGATCACAGTAATAAATATTAAACCCCTTTGTTTATAATGTATGCAAGTGTGCAGATAATATGATATTGTATGGGGCCTAGGAATGTGCATTGATTATCTTTTCTTTGTATTCTGTAAATGATTGACCAGATCAGTAGCACTTCTGCTACTTAGCAGTGAGCTGTAGAGTTCTGCACAAGTGAAATATTGACAACTCACTGGTTGTGCTACCAGCCACCAAGAGAGGTAGGAGTAGGTTTACTACCTCCTGAGAAATAGACTTTGCAATTTTAAATGTTTTTAAAGGTACATATTAGGCATTCTTGCCCTTTAAGTAATATTACAACTGCATCATGTAGGGAAGCAATGAATATATTCCTGTAATATTTGCTAAAATTTTCCAGGTATTTGGTTTAATTATATCATCTCTCACTAGGCAAAGTTACTTATGTCATATAATACATATGTATACTTATTGTCTGAACTACACCCCCCAGCGCTCCCACCTTCATGCCCCCTTATAACTTATATTTGTATAACTTGTATTTTTATTGAACATTCGATAAAAATCAAAAATGCCCTCCGAAATCCTGAATTTAAGTTCCATTTTCAGATTTTTGAATCATCAGGATTTTCCCGAGATCCGAAAACCCTAAAACGGAATGAAACCCGTGAGTTTCGGCCATCTCTAGTCCTAACTTCTAACCTTTTTTTACTTTAATTACCATTCTCTTTTAATCCACTGTACATTTTATTCACCAAAATAGATTTTGCTCATCAAAATATATATTTTGATGCTACAGTTCGTGTGTTGACTTAATGTATGTTTTGTTCCTTAAGAATTTGTTTTGGTCGACTTAATATAGTTTTGTCACCAAAACTTTTTTTTTTTTGACTAAATGTATTCTTTTACCACAGAATTTGTTTTGGTCGATTAAATATAGTTTTCTCACCAAAATATTTTTTTTTTTTTGTTGACTAATGTGTTTTGTTACCACAGAACTTCTTTTGGTCAGCTAAATATAGTTTTGTCACCAAAGTGTTGTTTTTTTGTTCACTAAATGCGTTTTGTTACCACATATATTGTTGTCACCAAAAAAAGTTTTTGGCAAAGTTTGCAAACCACATTTCAAGTACTGCCAAAACTACGGAAAAAAATTGCATAAGGGAAAACATTGAGATGATGGCGTGTAGGCTTATGGCTAACACTGATGTTCTCAAATTGTTCAGTGAGTACACTCTTAAATGAGGCACTGGCAGAGACTCATCGCCTACCTTGCCAGTGGGACATGCAAAAAAGGGTTTTTAGTAGACCACCAGTAAAAAATTTAGGTCAATGTACAAGTTCTGACAATAGTCAGCTTCACCCTGACTAATGGAAGTGCTGAAAAGTATCTGGGAGGAATTGTCCCTAATAAAATGAGGCATGGGGATGAACAGTTTTGAAAGAAACATTTTTTTTATTTAAAGGATTTCTCTGTAATATGCAGTGCTTTGTTTATTTATTAAATTTTTTTACATCTGCAAAAACGCGATGTTCTGTGAAGGACTGAGCCTGAAATTCTGCACCAGGGGAAGACTGGGACCTTTTGGCCTGGGGGGCGAACACAACCAAATGGCCCTTTCATGGTAAATCTCAAAATGTTTGACCACACCCACTTTGCTAAGGTCACACACTCTTTGTTTAAGTTACACCCATTTTTAAGACTACTCTTCTTTTTACTCATTTTACATGGTTGCCAGCAACATTTTTAAGTGTATGATGTGGTTAAGATAACTAACAGACTAGTAAACTGGAGGGCTGGCTTAGCACTGGCTAGTGATCTGAAGGCTGATAACACCGGCTAATTATCTGGAGGGCTGACAATACTTGGTAATGAACTAGAGGGTTGATAACACTGGATAATGATCTGGAGGGCTGATAACACTAAATAATGATCTAATGGGCTGAAAAGGCTGTGTAATGATTTGGAGGGCTGATAACACTGGGTAATGATCTGGCAGGCTAATAACACTGGCTAATGATTTAGAGGGCTGAAAACACTGGCTACTGATCTGGAGGGCTTACAACACTGGGTAACGATCTAGAGGGCTGATAACACTGGCTAGTGATATGGAGGGTTGATAACACTGGATAATGATCTGGAGGGCTGATAACACTAAATAATGATCTAATGAGCTGAAAAGGCTGCGTAATGATTTGGAGGGCTGATAACACTGGGTAATGATCTGGCAGGCTAATAACACTAGCTAATGGTTTAGAGGGCTGAAAACACTGGCTACTGATCTGGAGGGCTTACAACACTTGGTAACGATCTAGAGGGCTGATAACACTGGCTAGTGATCTGGAGGGCTGATAACACTGGCTAATGATCTGGAGGGCTTACAACACAGGTTAATGATATGGAGGGCTTACAACATAGGTTAATGATCTAGAGGGCTGACAACACTGGCTAGTGATCTGGAGGGATGATAACACTGGCTAACCATCTGGAGAGCTAACTAACAAAGGCTAATGAACTGGAGGGGTGACTAATAATAAATGTGATTATATACCTGAGAACCCCATATATTGCTCTGCTCCCAGCTTCCTTTAATGCTCCCAGCTTCCTTTAATGTGCTGCCCAGACTGTCAGACAGTAATCTGTTAACTTTAGATACTGCTTCTATTAATCTGAAAGTGTGGTCAGGAATTTGAAGGGAGCCGAGTGCAGAACAATGTATGTAGCCTTATAGATAAGCACATGCTAACCCCACTTCCCCAATCATCTTTTAGCATGCCAAGGCAAGCGGCACATAGTTAAGCTTTAAAGGACAACAATAATGTGTATAAAGTTTTTTTTTTTTTAAATACCATTAAAATTAAAATTACATGGAACAGGGATATAGGATTGGTAATTCATATCTTCCAATATTGTTTCTGTGAGGATCACCAGCCCCCAAAAAAACTGATTCTGCCAGTCATCCTCCTGGCTTCAGTTCTATCTTTAATACAGGAACAGTCCAGCACTAACCTGGCAAATGAAAACTGAACGTGAAATGAGGCAGCCCAAATTTTTCATTGGAGACGAGATCCGGGTCTGTCTCAGACCCGGATCAGACACAGAACCACTTGGTTCTGAAATCCAAATGTTCGGTCCAAAACGGACAGATCATTATGATTTTGGAGCCTATTTTCTAAAATTATTGAATGTTCGAGAATTATCGAAAATAGCCTCAAACGTTCGATAATCCTTGAAAATACGCTCAGAAAGTCGAAAACTAGTTTTTAATTTTATTTTTGAGGATTATCGAACATTAAGAATATTAGATATTTATCGAAAATGGGCTCCGAAGTCCCAAAAGTATGTTCCTTTTTCGGATCTTCGGATCTTTAGTATTTTCTTGAGATCCATAAATCTGAATACGGAACAAAATTTGACAGTTTCGGACATCTCTATTGGAGACCAGCCTAGGGGGCATTTGCCCCTCGGCCTACTGGGCCAGTCCTCCCCTGCCTCATCTTAATCTATAAATAAATACATGTACACAGCATTTCCTCTGAGGTGTGTGTTTCTAAATGCCTTATCCCTCTCCCACACTTAACCGACTCCCCCTTCCATGTGACCTAAGTTACTGGGAGAGCAAACATGCTCAGTAATCTACAGTACTAGAAAGAGTAATTCATACTGTCACAATTCAAATTTTGGAATATGCGGTGCAGTTTTGGAATCCCATATACAAAAGGGACATCTTGGAAATTGAGGCAGTTCAGAGAAGGGCAACTAAATTAATAAGGGGAATGGAGGGGCTTGAATATGCAGGCAGATTAGACAAGTTAGGGTTGTTTACATTGAAGAAGCGACGTTTGCGTGGGGACATGATAACTGTATAAAATATATTAATGGGCCATACAATGAACTCTCTGGTGCATTGTTCACTAATAGGTCATATCAGAGGATTAGTGGACATCCTTTAAGGTTGGAAGAAAAGAAGTTTCATCTTCAGGTTAGGAAAGGTTTCTTTACAGTGAGAACGGTGAAACTGTCTTCCAGCAGATGTGGTCATGGCAAGTTCATTGAATAGCTTTAAAAAAGGCCTGGATAAGTTTCTAAAAAATACTGAGAATTACTGGTATTAATGCATATAGATCTGGTTGATCCAGGGATACTTTCCGATTGCCATTTGGAGTCAGGAAGGGATTTTCCCCCCCATTTTAGCTGTTTTTTTTTTGCCTTCCTCTGGATCAACTGTTAGGTAGGGTTTAAAAAAAAAAAAAAAGAGGGTGAATAGGTTGGACTTGATGGACGTATGTCTTTATTCAACCTCAATTACTATGTTACTATATAAATTACAGCTAAACTGCACACAGCAGAAGAGTTTATGATTATAAAGCAATTAGATGACAGCTGAAACCTGCCAGGGTTAGATGTGGTGCAGAAATTCAGCCACCAAATGGGAAATACTGTATTTCAGTTGAAAGCAAATATTGTTGATATTTTGGTGGTTCCGTGTCTACATTTTGGAGTTGGTTTCAACCGTATGGCAAATAACATTGGGTCAAAACACAGGTGTATTTTTCAAAAAGAGCATGATTGGACTTCTGGGATGCTGTAAAAACTTGACGATAGACAAAGCACAAGAAACCAGTGACAAATGATATGCACCACAGTCTGAAAAGTTTGAAAAGATGTAGAATAATGATAATGTGAATTATGTTTATGATAATCTTTAATGGGCAGAATAAGTTGCTCTGAAAAAACAGGATGATATTGTAATTGAAAAGCTGACAAAGGTGGAACAAAAAAATTCTGAAAATACAGGAAAAAAGATTATTCAATAATAGGGCACTGAGTTATAGGACAGGTTATGTCATATCAATTCTTAAATTGTGTTATATTAAAGGGTATCTCCACCAAGAAAATTAACTTTTTTTGTAGTGTAGTGTACGCCAGCCCTAAAGTTTTTTCTGTAGTGTAGGGTGCGCCTGAGTTCGCCTGAGTTCAAGGACGAAGCAGGCAACCAGGTGACTCACAGACAGCTCCTACTCTCTGGGGCTTTGGACAGGCATTGCTGGAGAACCATAAGGAGCAGAGGAGTAATGTAAGGATTTTTTTAGACTACACAGTGGGGCCAGCACTGTGGCAAATTTTAGTTTTGGGGTGAACATGCCCTAATTCTTTCTAATTAAGAAAAATCTAAACATATCTCATAAAATAACTATTAATTATGTCATTTTAATATTAATTTATATTAGATTTTATGATCATTTTTTATTTTGAATACATAAGTTTTCAATGCTTAGTCTAGTTAGAAAGAGACCTTATTTCTGAGTAAATTTGCTTTTGTGTTAGTTGCAGGTCTAAAAAATATTACGTAACATTTTGGTATAAATATACAGCTTAAAAGTCCAGCACTAGAGGTCATATGGCAAATATCTCCACACACAGTGTTTTTCCCTTTGGTGCTCAGATAGGCCGGATCATTGTGATCCAAAACCTGCAGAAGACCAGCATGCTGAAAGTGATGTACTTGGCCTCATTAAAACGGTCCGGTAAGGTCCGAGCTAAAAATGCTAAAAACAAACTAACAGCTGCCAGAAGCCCCATATAACCATAACTGAGTAAAGGCATAGCTGATCCCTCATTGCACTGAATGATGATTGTTCCAGGGTAAGTGTGAATGTCCATATCCTGAAGGGAGGAGAAATGGCCACCAAGTAATACAGATTATTATTTAATGGATGAACAGATCAAGACTACAGAATTGGACAGTTTGACTCCCACCCATTTCCTCCATGAGCTCCCAGGCTTGGTGGCTTTGAATGCAATGTAAACCATGATAGTCTTGGCCAGGAGAGAAGAGACAGCTATGGAGAAGGTGATTCCAAAGTGTTATACGTAACATGCAGGTTATATCCACAGGGCGACCAAGGAACAGGAACACACTGAGGAAGCTCAGCTTGATGGAGACAAGGAGGAGGAAGCTGAGGATCCTGTTATTGGCTCTCACAATGGGAGTTTCCCTATTTAATAAAAACACCCAGAATCATTAAGGTTATAGGAAGAAGAGATTAGAGGCAGTTGAAATAATCACGAAATCACATAGTTATTGTATGACAAGAAATCTTCCTTTTTTGAAATACATTGATCCTGTTGTTGATTGGGCCATTCCATGTCAGGGCACATGGTACAGTTTATACTGTCTGTATTAATGATAAATTGATGACAGATAAATATTTATATAAAAATAATTAAATCAAAGAAATAAATAAGAGAGATAAAAATGACTCTTAGAAACCACTATATCAGACTTACTAACTAGCATGTTAATGCAGCAAATATTGAACATGAACCTTAAAGGGTATGTCCACCCGTAAAACTAATTTAATATGCTGCTCCCCCATGTCCCCCAGCCCCAACGCATACATTTTTTTTTCAGAAAGCCCCCCAAACTCTTACTTACCTCCCCTCGTTCCTCTCCCCGCCGCACTGCCGGCCCTCTGCTTGCGAGAATGCAAGCAGGGGCGGGACCGGCAGCCGCGTCCGTGATTGGCTGCCACTCAGCCAATCACAGACGTGACTGCCGGTCATTCAGTGCAGCGGAGGAAAGAGGAGAGGTAAGTAAGAGTTTGGGGAGCTTTTTGAAAAAAAATAATATGCGGTTGGGGCTGGGGACATGGGGGAACAGCATATTAAGGGGGATTTGTGCTAGGGGGAGGGATAGTAGAACGGGAGGGAGAGGGAGGGAGAAGGGCTGCAGTACGCATAGCAAATATCTACCGTATACGCATAGCAAATATCTACCGGAGGCTAGATAGCAGGCAGAGCCCTGCTATCCTCCTGGTGGTTAGTTTTGGGACTTTGGGGGGGGGGGTCTACAGGAGAACCCTATGGAGCTGGGATGTGAGGTAAGGATTAAACTACACTACATGGTGGGGCCAGTAGATGGGGGGATTATAGTTTTGGGGGTGGACATGCCCTTTAAGCAATTTAATTCTGTGTGTGTGAAGGTTTTCATTCATCCAGGTCATGGTATATCTGTTGTATTCAATTAGATCAACTGGACTTGAAGTTTAGTTCTTGAAGACATTTCGCTAGTCATCCACTGGCTTCTTTCTGAATTGAGAAAGCCAGTCGAGGACTAGCAAACGTCTTCAAGAACTAAACTTCAAGCCCAGTTGATCTAATTGAATACAACAGATAAATTTAATTCTGTAGTTTTCTGTAGCCAATGTTTGAAATGCTTCTTTTAACTGGATAAATGACAAAACATTAAGGGGAAGTTCAACACAAATACATATGATTTTAAAAGAAAAGAGCAGTATTTTATCATCCTAATGGCCTTATCCTGCCCATTCAGCATTGTGTCTGTGTATAAATAAATGCAACCGAAATACTGACTTCCTGTTTGCAGGACCCCTAGTAGAGACCGTTATGGTCTTGCCCTTGACCCAGCACCTGGGTTGATTCTTTGCTCAAGTAGAGATCTGAGCATGTTTGACCATCCAACAGCTAATTAGTAGAAATTACTGTAAGGAACATTCCACGGTAGTGGTGCATTCTGGGAAGAAGAAGGAACGTAATAGACCTGTCAACAGCAGGGAACAGCAAAGGGTATAAATTCAACTGATCTTTCAAAATGGAAGAGAATATGTAGAATAACTAGTGTAAAAGGCCAGCAGGGAAAGTAGTTGATGGCAGATGTTTTACCTACAGAAGGTAGGGTAAAGTTAAAGTTAATCTGGGAATCCAGTGAAGACACTGGAATGGTTTTTAAATACCCTAAGTCAGTCCAGGCTTTCCTATGAGGCTGAGCTTAAAACGTTACACCTAAGCAGGGTTATTCAATAAAAGTTCTTATCGTTTAAAATGGTGCTAATTTTGCCCCAACCAATCAGATGTTAGCTTTCAAATGTTAAATAAAATCTGATTGGTTGGGGCAAAATTTGCACTATTTTAAATGATAAGAATATTTATTGAATAACCCTGGTAGTTCCTTAAAGTTGGTGTTCCAGATATCTCTGTCTCTCTGTCTCTCTCTGTCTGTAAGGAGGACCAGTCAGTGCTACGCTGCAGAGCCAAGTGATCTGTGAGTAAACAGAAAACTCTGATGTTTGTGTTGTGGTGTCTTTTAGGGGACACCTGTATAGAGTTGGGAAACTTAGCCAGATGCACCGAGACCCACTATTGGCAACCCGGTGCAACAGATGGCCATGCTCTACACAATTGCGGCTCTCGTAGCATCACCAATGGCGGTATCTAATTCAGAACTTATAACACCAGCTATCAGCTGGCATTTAAAGTGCTGCAATAGAATGCCGCTTATATGTAACATGTGGCTGTGCAGTTAACTTCCGCATTAGCCACGCAACCAACAAATTGATGGAGTTTAAGTCCGCGCAACCAATATAACATTGGTTAGTGTAACCCAAAATTAGCACCATTTTTAATGTAAGCAGGAGATTCAATAAAATTTCTTATCGTTTAAAATGGTGCTAATTTAGCCCCAACCAATCAGATGTTAGCTTTCAAAGTTAATAAGATATGATTGGTTGGGGCAAATTAGCACCATTTTAAACGATAAGATCTTTTATTGAACCCTGTAGAACTTTATTGAATCTCCCTGTAATTTTTTAAAATTATTTTTTATATATATTTTAATACATATTTACACTTAAGGCACTGTATACCAGCACTTATACCAGCACTTACATATGCACTTTATGAAATTGATAGAATAACAAGCAATATTTATGATATGTATTTTAGTAACCTTGTTAATATATGTATCCTATGTACTGTGTTTCACCAAGTTAACACTAGATGGTGTTGTTTGATTATCACTCCACCTATAAATAGCAGTTTTTACTTAGCACTTTATGATGTCTGATGAAGGTGCCATGTAACGCCGAAACGTTACACCATTGTGTTTAAATAAACACAATTGTTTGTTCACTGAAAGACTGGCGTGCACTATTTGTTATTTACTACTCTTGGTACTTCACTGGCTGTGACATTATAGCAGTACCCAGCGGATATCTCTCATTTTGAAGGGTGGTGCGGGAGACATATCTACTTATCTACAATTTTTACTTTAAGTTAAATGATAGACAGAAAGAGAGTGAAAAAAGAAGTTAATCTAAAATAGTTTGGATTTGGAAAGACTAACCGCATTAAAAAACAGTAAAAGTAAAAAGTACCTAGGAATGGGAGTCATGATTCCTCCTCAAATTATGTTATAGTGAGGAGCAAAATCAGGAGCGTAGACTTATGGGCCCTGATGCAAAATTTGGACATGGGCCCCCCAACACTGCTGCAAACACAAATCATCAATACAAACCAAATAATCATTTCCATAAAAAACATCCAAATTCACCATTAAAGGGTATGTCCACCCTAAAATTCATTTTTTAATATAAGATTCCCCCTGCCAGCCCAGCCCCAACCGCTATATTTATATGTTTAGAAAGCTCCCAAACCTACTTACTTCCCCTCTTTCCTCGCCCGCTCTCCCCCCTCTGCTTGCGAAAAAATGCCGGTAGCCACGTCCAATCACGGACGTGGCTACCGGCAGCTCATTTCGGCGGAGTAAAGAGGAGAGGTAAGTAAGTTTGGGGAGCTTTCTAAACATATAAATATGCGGTTGGGGCTGGGCTGGCAGGGGATTCTTATATATTAAGGGATTTACACTAGGGGGAGGGAATCCTGTGAGGGAGGGAGAGGGAGGGGGGAGGGGGAGAAGGACTGCAGTACGCATGCCAAATTCTCCCGGAGGCCAGGTAGGAGGCAGTCCTATATGGACTCTGCTATCCTCCTGGTGGGCAGTTTTTGGGACTTTGGGGGGGGACTACAAGAGAACCATATGGAGCTGGGATGTGAGGTAAGGATTAAACTACACTACATGATGGGCCGCAGTATTGGGGGGATTATAGTTTTGGAGGTGGACATGCCCTTTAACATTTTGTTTAAAGGCTCTCATTATAAAACACACAAACATACTTTCCCCATACACCTAGCAAAACTATTCAATCAGATTCCAACAGTATTTCTAAACTTATTTCCTCAAACCTTCTAAAATAACTAACTGACGCTAGTAAGATGCTTGGCACACAGAGAGTGGTGTGATTTGTATATAACCACTGGTAATATAGTTGGCACAAAGACTGGTTAAATGCTTGGCATGCAACACTAATAACTGGTTGGGAAACTGGCACTGCACACAGCCAACACTGGTTAATGCTTGGCACACAGACAATGGTTAAAAATGCTTTGTACACAGACCAATGGTAAAGCAGTTGGCACACAGATGTTTTGGAACCTTAGCACAAAATGGGGCCCTTTCTTGGCCAAGAGCCCTGGTGCGGTCACATCTCCTGCACCCCTGGTAGCTACGCCCCAGAGCAAAAACTGTTTTTTCCAGGCTTATTCAGTGCTTTAAACACTGTCTTTAAAGGGGAACTTTGGTCTCCATACAAGTTGCCTAAAAGAGCACACCTCCTCCCACCACTCCAGGATCACACTTCAATCCAAAGTTATAGCAGTATAAAGAGTGTTTTTTCCTGCTAGCACTGTGGACTGTGACATCACCAGCACTTTGGGTCTGCCTCCAAGTTTATGTTGGAGCATGCCCACTGCTGGGACAGAGTATCATCAATTACATCATAGACCCGTCCCATAAGGCTCCTGAACTTCTAAATCACTTTTAAAGCTAGCCACTTCTTTTCACTCTTCCTAAGGGTCTACAGATAGAGAAATGGACAGAAATGGGTGTAGGTCGGTAACTAGCTACAGAAAAGATGCATGTTTTTGGGTGGTGCATCTTACACCTCAAATCATGTGCCTTCACACTTCCATGTCTGCCCGGTCTGTCTGAGGCTGTATATGTACAAGCCAATAAGATCCAAGAGACATCATCTTTGCTTGTTTGAAAGGTATGAGTGAGGTTTCTTTTTTAATAAAGGACACTTGTATGGAGACCATGGTTACCCTTTAATATAGGAAAACCCAGGAAACTAACCTGACAGATTAAAACTGTATGTGCTGGTGCTCCTACCAAAATTATATTGGAGTTGGAATAATGAATCCTACCTCCCTGCCTTAGATACTTTTCATTTTTTTAAAGATTCAGGGAACAGGCACCTAATGCTAAATCCCTTTTCGAAGGAGGCATTACCTAACCTTCTCACTTCACCTTCTGGGATCCTGCAATTCAGTAAATCATGCAAAGTTAATACTGCATTGTGGAACCCAGAAGGTAGGAGGAGCACAAGGTAAGTATGTTGTATATGTTTATTTATTGCGCCATAGGGGACGCAGCACTGTACACTATATAAACAAAAAGTCATACAAGGGGGACAGTAAATAAATACATAAATAAGTATGAGCATCACTAAATATACAAGTGCTTAAAACATGTAACATGGGGGAAAAGGTCCCTTCCCTTAGAGCTTCCAATCTACTTATCCAATCTCCCAATATAATTTTGGTAAGGAGCACCAGCACATACAGTTTTAATCTGTCAGGTTTGTTCCTGGGTTTTCCTACATAAAGGGTAACTGTGGTCTCCATACAAGTTGTCCTTTAAGTATTATATCTTCCTGTTAATTGTTACAGTTTGTTGTCCTCTAAGTACTAATTATCATGTAATTATCATGTAACCCTACCAGTTATATTGGAGATCTCCCCTTCGGAACACAGGACACAATCATAGCAGCAGGACTGGGATCCTTGTTTTGGTGCCTTCCTAGAGCCAGTAAGACAATTGTCTGAACATTGAGCTCTTGGCATCTAAATATATTTAATAAAAAAAACGCTTGTTTATAGGGATATTATGTAGACTGGGATAATAACAAATTAAAACACTAAACAGTTCAACTGTCACAGCTAATTTCAATTTATTAAAAAACATGAACCAGATAGAGGCGTCCAGATAATGGCCAATATCCATAAGATTTTAAGAGTATAAGACTTTTTTACTTAATAAAACAAGGAATACATGTGTCTTGTAGTGGCCAAAATGGCTTAGAGCCATAGAGGGCTCGTCACATTAAAAGTCAATTAAATTAGTTGTTGCCATGTGTATAGTGAACAAATACTCGTAAGTTAGAATTCTTTTTTTTTGCTGTGAGGTTGTTGGACCTATTGCAAAAATATTTAATGGGTAATATTATAAAAGGGATGGTAAGGAATAGCAAGCTAGTTAATAATAACAGATATTAGGGGAAATAGTAAAATTATCTGTTTTTATTAACTGACTAGCAGACGTGCTTCTGGTGGATTTCATAACCCACCTAACCGAAGTAGTCAGACCTGCACCCTAAATTAAACAGACCCCACCCAAAACGCGCTTTCTACCAATCCCAACCCACAACCCAACTCAGTAGTTTCTCAGTGGGCAATCACTCTATTGTCCATCCGATGGCAGCACAAATGCAGATAGAATTCTGCGCGGGTCTTATTTTAAGATGCGAGCCCCCCCAAACTATTAACTACTGATCTGCTCCGACCTGCACCTGTGAGTTTCAAAAGCTTACACGACTCGCAAGTAGTCAGAAACTGACCAGCACCTAAAATAAAACAGACCCACAACCCGAATCAGATCTCATTTCCAATTAATAGGCTAATTTAGTCACTACCAGATGGTAGCACATAGATCAGATATCATCCCCCATTCATTAAAATATGAATTAAGAGGTCAAAAAAAGAGATAAGGGGTGCTTTGTAAAGTAGCCTATGTTATTTCCAGGTCCTAAAAAACATATGTATACCAAGTCCATAAAAATCGGGAACATACAAACCACATTGACTTTTATATATAGATAATGGCAAGTATTAATTTAAAGGGTATGTCCACCCCAAAAATAAAAAAGTTCCATAGTGTAGGGCAAGGAAAGGAACAAAAAAGGTAAAAGTTTGGATGTTTCCAAGTTTATTTTCTCAGAATTACCCATAGAAAGTATTGGTTGCACTGAGGATTCTACTTCCACATCCTTTCAGAAGAAGTATATAGATTTTTTGTTGCCCAAAAATATGTCCCCAATTTGTGTTGAGGATGTAGTAAATTTGGGTACCAAGGATGGTAAAAAGAAATGGCGCCATATTGGTTTTGGATGCACGACTAAATAAAATGGCCATTGCTGATGTGGGCAATAATAGATTTTTAGTGTGTCTGTGTCCAGTTATGTTTCCCCCTTGTGTAAGAGAGAGCATTGCGTAAGTAAGTATCACAAGGTCAATGCAAGTGGAGGACATGACAGCTGTACCGGAAACCACAGCGATTTCTAGAGAGTCCTATGGAAATCCTATGAAATATGGTAAAAATGTTTCTGATGTTGCATTGCTACAGGTTAGTGAGGCCAATGATGGTGATGGCATTTCACAAATGGAAACTCTTGTAAACAAGTAACTGAGTTGAGAAATCCTTTGCTGGTAATGTAAGTAATACTGATATTTTGCCAAATGATGATAAAGTATCAACTTGATTGCATGGATGCTGTTCTACCCCTTCCCCAATTCCTGCTGTCTCTCCCCAAAGTACCCCAGCTGTGTCTTCCTCTGTGTCTGATGTCATTAGCCCTGTCCTGTCTATCCCTTGTGAGTCATCAACTTTTTCCTCAGTTAAAGGGTATCTCCACCCTAAATAAAAATTCTTATCTAATTTAGGCTACCCCTGCCCACCCCCAACCGCCAATATTACATTGTTAAAATAAGATTTAGAACAGTACTTACAGCGCTTTGCTTCTGTGACACACTGATCTGGCTCCCTGCTTGCTGGAACTAGCAAATGTGAGAGGTACCAATGACAGACGCGGCTGCTGTCAAAGAGAGCGCCACGGGAAAGAAGGGCTGTAATTACAGTTCTGAATCTTAATTTAGTAAACTAACATAGCTTTGGGGTGGGCAGGGATACTAGCCTATATGCTAGGTGGAAGGGCAGCAATGGATAGATCCAGATGATGGGAGAGAGCGGGGGAAGGCTCCCCTGTGCGTGCCACACCTCCCGTAGGCTACAGAAGAGGCAGAACCCTTTGGACCTTAAGGCAGCTCTTACTCTTCATTTTCCTGTAGTTTTTTTAAACTACACAGTGGGGTTAAATTTTAGTTTGGGGGTGGACATGCCCTTTAAGTTGGATAAACATGCTAGAACATATACTGCATCATTACATCTATTACAAGAACTTTTGCCTCCTTGGTAAGCGATTCTTTAGGAGGATGAGTGAAATACAGCTTTACCAGGAGATGAAGAAATGTGGTAAATTTAGAAGAGACAGTTCAGCAGGTTTCAGTGCAAAACTTTTATACATTTTCACAGGTCCCAATGTGGGAGAATTTATAATAATTTTGTTAAATTTTAATGGCCTTGAAACTTTCAGTCAATGGAAGGATTTCAAGTCAATTCCAGTCTCCGAACCTGGTATCATTAAGGTCACTGTTAAGGACTTTATGGTATACCACCATCAGACCTTCGTACCTGGTTGCCTATATGGTTTTTTCACTAATGAACAATGGAATTTGGGATGGAAGTTGGAGGTGTCACATGAGTCTTTTTGTCATTAGGCATGTGACACAGCACATCCCAAAATCCACCATCATTGACACAGATAGAATCAAAGCTTCTATCCAGGTCACCATAGAAGGTTGGTGGTGGAAGCAGTGGAATTCTCAAATCACTGTTCATGTGTTATATCTTCGAATATTCCAGAGACGTCCTCAAGAAGCAAGGGTTTTGGCACCTAAATCAGTTCCCTTCTTTTGCAATCAGGAGTATTGAAAGATCTCTGTCACTGCAGGATGGAATGGTGGGAGATAACCAAAAAGAGGACATCACAACTGTTTTGGAGCCTAGCAACTGAAAAGTACAGGATAAATATTCTTCCTATCTAAGCATTAGAGAAATATGGTAGGTTGGTGTCTGATTATGGTGATCCTGAGTGAAATATTTTGAGAGGGATATGGGTCACACCATTCACCGATCCTTACAAAATTGCAAGGAATTAGTCACTTGCAAACTTGTTGAGGGTTTGTGAGACTTCTGTCAGGAGATCTTGTCCATTTTAAAGGTTTCCATGCTGATCTCTTATCTGAGAGAACTCGTCCAGGAAATATGTCTAGGTTTCTGGAGCAAACCTCTAATTCCAGTAAGATCTGATATTCTTTGGGATTCTTTGGTTAAGGATATTAGGAGGAGTTGAAGGCAGTCATAGAGGCCCTTGCAGTTAGAAATCCCAGGCCTGATGGGCTTACAAGGCCTTTTGTGATGCTCTCCTCCTAGTCCCTTGGAGGTTCTTTTCAGACTCAATTTCTAAGGGTCCCCTTCCACCTTTCATGAGATGTTCTGCTTTGATTCTTTTGTCAAAGGGGTTGGATTCTTCAAAAATTGTCAGCCTATGCAGAGGAAGGATCTCATTGCAGTTGCAAGAGTATTCTGAAGCCAAGCAGTTGCAGGCTTCAGGATCGTTAACAAACACAACAATGTATTTTACATCTATTAAGGTGCATCGGTGGAAGGGGAGATCTTTCATGGCTTTAGTGGTCAAACCTGGTTCATTTGCTGGAAAAGACTATACACAAATCAATGTTTTATTTTTTTACTTTTGTGGAAAACAAAGTAAACCTGATCCAAATGATGATACCTACCTAAAAAGGCAGGAGGTTAGATATGATGAACCTAGTGGTACTTTTCATAAACATTTTAGTTTAATACAACTTTTAAATCTCCTTGCCAAGAAGCCTTCCTTTTGGGTAGAGGTTTTTAGGGCTTGGGTTGCTCCTTTTCTTGAGCTTTGGATGAATAGAGGCTTGGTAAAGAGTGTGTGTGCCCATCAAGTTCTCTTCTGCCATCCTATGTGATAGGGTTCCTAAAGTTGTGAGAAGTGGATGATGGGAGAGAGGAATGAGATCCTTAACTAGGAGAACAGCGATCAAGGGATTTTGTCCTCTTATTTCCATGCTTCAATGGCCTTAAATGATTGCCCAAACAATGTTTTGAGAACTGGGCTTTCTCTATTGGTGTCCCCTAATGTTAACCCTAGTTTAGGGATGTTGTTTGGCATTCCTTTCATGTAAATCTTCAGGTAAGAGCCAATCTAAGGGGAGGAGCCTTCATAATTGAAAGAGTGCTTTGATCTTGAGGAAACAATGGATCCCTTCTTGCTGGATTGTCCTTTTGATGTGAAAGTTTACAAGAGGTGTCCAGAGAAATTGGTATTCATTGCCTCTCAGGTATGACTACCAGGGGTGGGCATAAGGGGTCTCCCTAAGATATAGAATATTATTTTACGTACACTTTTTCTAGTTAGTGCAGTGGTTAAATATTACACTTGGAATGCATGGTGTATGATAACAATTGGGCGAGTCCTCCCCTGTTAGTGAATGAACTTCGGAAGTTAAAGGCTCTTGGGAAACAAAGGATGAACAAAAGGATTGTGGTCTTCTCTTTGGAGGGGGCTTTACTCCCTGAGGAATCTGATGTTTCTAGGTGATGGGTGTCTATCTCTTGCACTTTTGCCCTTTTTACCTTAGACTGCCTGATGAAGCAAGTGAACAAAACGCGTAGCAGAGGACTGTGGGTAATGGTGAAAGAGGTCTGGAGGTATTGCCATTGAGAACACTGATATAATCGAAGAAGTGGCTGTTGTGGATCAAGTTAAGTTGCAATATCTCACATGGCTTAATAAAACAGAGTGTGTCCGAAACACTAGGATCTATCTGGGATTTCAAACTTGGGAAACATACTGTGGAAGACTGACTCGCCGAAAACTGTGACATCCCACTATCAAGGTACTTTTAAACTAATCAGAACATTGCACTGTCATATTGGCTGCTGATATTTCAAAATGAATGGGGCAATTTTAGCACCATTTTTAACAGTAAGAACTTTTATTGACTAACCCTGTTAAATATAAAAGGTACAGTAACAAGTTTTCATGAAGAATGTATTATAAATGCATGCACAAGCACTTACTATACCAAGACAGACACCTGCCACCCTAAGCAAATAGATATCCTCAGAACGGCACAGCATACTTACAATAATATCTGGAGTCAAAACTGGCTTTGAGCAACACTTCTATATTTTAATATTAATGCTAAAAAAGTGCCCAGTACATACCAAATTATTCAGACAATAATTACACAGTGCAAAAGTCCATACATGTAAACACACCACGGAGGTAAAAGGCATAAAAAGTTCCTCTATAATAAAAAGTTATTTTTGGTAGACAGCCCCTGTCCCTCAATAATATATAAAAATTCAGTTAGAGGGTGCTAAGGAGAGAAAGACAGATAATAAAAAAAATGTTAGGAGGAGAAAAATCAGTCGAGGCAGGGGAAAAGTAAAAAGGTTTCCACCCCAACTAAGAGATGGGATACAAGAAAAAAAAGCGGAGAGGTTCAGCAGACACTAATTCAAGATGGCAATAAACTTAAGGTCATTTACCAACTGGAGAATATATTAAAGTGTACGTCCACCCTAAAAATATCTTTTAATATGTGATAGATAACCCCTGCCCACTCCCAACCGCCTGTCAGAATTAAAAAGAAACTTTTGAACCTTTCTTACATCTCCTCGATCCTCTGGCGCATTGATCCGAACTTGCAAGCAGGGGGCCAAACTGGCAGCTGTGTCTGTGATTGGCTTAGACATGGCTGACATCAATGAAAAGCGACGCAGGAATGAAGGGCTGTAAGTACAGTTCTTATTGTTTGTTTTTTAAAAATAACTCAGTGATAGGGGTGGGCAGGGGGTTTCTACCTTATACTAAAAGGTTTAATGCAAGGTGGAACGACAAGCAAGGATGGATCGGATTGGGAGGGACGTCACTACTATGCAGGCTGCGTGGAATGGAAAAGGCACGGACGTGAGCTGACGTAAGAGAGCGTAGATTACACTGAGATGCTCCTGGTCAGAAAAAAAAGGTAGTGAAAATTATCTTAAAATTGGCTGAACGGATTTTAATGCTGTTTGGCTTGTTTTAAAGCTAGAATAATGGGCAATAACATATTAAATTATTATTATTATTATGTGGATTTATATACCACCAACATCTTCCATAGCGTTTTACAATTGCATGTATACATTCACATCAGGCCCTGCCCTGAAGAGCTTACAATCTAAGTACATTTATTTGACACAAACAGCCTATCAGTATGTCTTTATGATTGGGGAAACGGAGTGCCATACAAACACCTTGCAGATGTGTCGAAGGTGGAATCGAACTCAGGACTTCAGTGCTGCAAGGCATCATTGCTAACCACCACCGTGCTGCCTGAAATTATGGTTTCCCTACTTTCAAGGGCACTATGATTTGTTCCCACCAGTAACCTTAATAAGTTTGAGTTTTTTAAGGACCTCAGTCTTTTTGCCAAAAAAACTAGCACTTGATATCAATAAAAACCTTTTTGCTCCTTTTCTCCCTTTTGTTGAATTTTTGCAGTTTTAACAGAATTTTTGCCAAACATCATTACTTTGGAATGTTACATTAACATGACTATTTCTTACACAGCACTATGGTATGTTCCTATATTAATTGAACTGGTTTGATAATTAGCTGCAGTTTGCTAAAAATAAGCAATACTAAAAATAACAAAGATAGGTGTTCATTGTATTAACCAATTTAATACTACTTTGAAAATCCACCAGGGAGTATTACCTATTTACCATCATATGTGCTGAACTTTTTCAGCATTATTAGTGTTACTTTTTGCTAGATAATTTTCGCTTTTGATGGAAATTCGCCTTTTTAATACTGATGAAAGGAAAAGATGAAAGTTTAAAAAATTATGGTAAAGGCTGGTAGGAAAAAAAAGCAAAAATAATGCCCCTTTATAAATATGTCCCTCAGACCCCCATTTGACTTATTGGTGAATAAAAAATCAGAACATTAAAAAAAAAAAAAATTCTTAAAAAGTAAAATCTCAGATCGTATTACAGTAAATGCTGGAAAATAGTCTAACACCTCCTGGGTACTTATTATTATTGAGAAACACTCCACATGTACGGACACCCTCCATGGACCCATTGGCAGGATAAATAAATGGCCACTTAGGCGTTTTCGCCCACTAAGACTTGACGCATTGGAATGGCTGAATTTAACGCAAAAATACACAAAAGCGAAATTGTCGGTAATACCTTTCGCCACTGGTTATCACTGCTTTATAAATAGGGAAAAGGCCAAATTAGGCGAAAACGCTGCGTTAAAGAAGCGAAAAGTTTATCGAACCTTTATAAATATGCCCCTAAGTTAAAATTGAATTCTAATTTCTTTCCCCCTTTATCTCAATTACAAAACATTAAAATGTTTGTTACTAGGTTAAACAAGAAATTAGGGGTTTGATTGTCAGATAAATTTGTGAAACTTACCTAGAGGAGAAAGATTCCCCCTTAAACACTGAGAGATAGGAAGTATGTAGAGATAAGATCAGCATATAACGGTGGGAATAGGTTGCTGAAACTAAGGAATCTTATAAGAAAGAAATCTATATGAAAGAATCTTATATGAAACAACTAACAATAAGGACCAATACGAAAGTATATCTGAAAACCCACTAGACCACATACAAACTGCACTAAAAACAGTACTAGACAAAGCAAGGTCTGCTTATGTATCAATGATAAGGAATACAATTTCTGCCGGCAGCACCCACTTTTACCCTATTTACCTATTACAATATCCCAAAGATCCATAAAGATAAGAAGCATCCCCCTGGTTGGCCTATAATATCGGGCATTGAGGGCCCAACTGAGCGTGCAAGCAAGTATGTTGACTATGTTCTCAGGTCATTTTTGCTGGGCCTACCCCCTATATTCAAGATACCAGGGATGTGTTTTAAGAATTGATGGACTCTGTGTACTGGATTACAGAATCTTGGCCACCATGACTTGAGGGTCTCTATTCCTCAATCCCTGATCCAAAGGTCTGGAAGCAGCACAATATTTCTTGAATGTGCATGGATGAGATATGGTCAACACACAGAGTTTATGATTGAATTATTGAAGGTATCCTATTCAATAACGGCTTAACTTTTGATGACGGTTTACAGCAAATGAGGGGCACAAGATTAGGCAACTTGTGCCCCGACTACGCATGCCTCCATCTGGGTAAGTGGGAATTAACTACTGTGAAGATACAAATAAAGGAGAAAGGGTTAATAAGTGATTATAAGCCATAGTATCAACTGGGTTAGGCTCATAAACCCACAAATATCAGACTGAAATCCTCTGTCTGACATAACAAACAATAAAAAACCATAGATACTTGGGTATCAATAAAAGAGAAGATATTCCTTAATCATGGAATAAATGTATACCAATATAAGACATAAAATATAAACACAATCTTAAGTGTGTCTTAATAAATAAACTATATCCGTGTTCCATTGATATAAGTCCATATATATGTTTAGTCCATGTATTACACTATAATCCAAGTGTTGTGACCACTATACAAGTCCTGCACACTCCAACCTCTTAATGCTGCTACCACTGCTATCTCACTATCATCTGGTCTCTCTGTTGGTAATACGCCAAATGGGTTAGCACTCCAATGCGGCGTCTCGGACCACGGACCCTTCACTGAGTGAGAAAGCTGTCCGGCACAGTGCTTTTCGCCATGGGACAGTCAGAGGTAAGTAAAAGTGCAGAGTGCTGATAAAAGAGCTGTGCTGAAATATATATATATTAATTAATAAAGTGCACAATTGGTTACAAAAATCCACTAATAAAATGCTACGCGTTTCGTCGAACTCTCCGACTTTAGCAGGCATCAAGAAGAACATATTCAATTTAATTGTTACTTTTACTCCATCATACATATTAGAACAATTATACAATACAAGGATTGTGGAAGCACTCCAATTAGGCTAATTTACAACTACATTTAGCGGAAGGGCTACTGATCTGGTCAAACATTTATACAAACATAGAAAAGATAATCAATGCACATTCCTAGGCCCCATACAATCATATATTCTGCACACTGGCATCCTTTATAAACAAAGGGGTTTAGTATACATTACTGTGATCACATGAATGAAAAGCCTCCAACCACGTCAAGTAACCCCAGTCTGGAAGGTCCTAACGTTCTAACCTTTTCAGTTTCTTTTACTTCAATTACGATTAGCAAACTTTTGCATTTCTATTAGAACAATTTATAATATAATTTTACAATAAACTTTATTATTATTAATAATATTCAACACTTAATATTATTCTTTTTACTTTAAAAGGCATTAGTTTGATCATTTCATTTAAACAACCAGGATATACTGGATATACTGAAAATTCATTTTGTTCTAATTTAATAATTTATTATTAAAATCAACTCCTCTTATTGTCCTCTTATATCGATGTTTCCTTTATTGTTACCTTACTACCTTTAAATGATGCATTATGACATAATTTAAAATGTTTATAGATAGGAGGCTTTTATTGAATCAGTTATTATCTTCTTACTTTTATTATTTCTCTTACAGTAGTTCCTTAATTCTCACATGTTATTCTCTGATGTTTTTTCTTATATATTGTTATATCCACATTGACAACTTATTAAATAAATTTTACTTTTGCAATTAAAAAACTCCTCATTTTCCCTCCTGTTCTCTCTATAGTTTTAGCATTTTTATAAACTCACAAATGTTCAATTTCCACACTTGTATATCCTTTTACTGTTCTGTCTTAGTTTTATTTCTTTTATTTGGGGTATTGCTGTTGGGGCTAGAACACATAGAATTACTTAAGAAGCATGCCGCTTCCGAAAATGTGGGAAAACTTTGAAACATGTGGGTATAAGGGATCAGATCTATTAAAAGCCAACAAACTACCAAGGAGAGAGGCTTTTGTTTAAAGATAATAAAAAGAAAACAGGTGATAGCAAATGGGGTAAGAAAAGATTATTTACCAAATTTATGTGAAGTGGGATAAGCTGAAAGTATTCTTAGTCCATTCTGGTTCTTAATAATGAAGATATAGAGCTTAAAGACAAAATAGATATAAGGCCCTCTATAACAGCAAGAAGGCCACTCATTAAGGGACATGTTTTCTCACACTATTTTTTTCTGCAACCAAATAAAAAAGGCCTGTACGAAATGGATGGAAGACCTGAAAAGATAGGCAATAGAAAATGTGGACGTTGCTCATACATGGTAAATACCCTTAATAGGACGGTGCTTGGGACCCTCCAAAAATTAAATCCCAAAAAAGATGGGGGAAGAACCACCCCAGAAACAGTCCTGTCCCCAACCAATCAGATGTTAGCTTTCAAATGTTAAATAAAATCTGATTGGTTGGGGCAAAATTTGCACTATTTTAAATGATAAGAATACGATTTTATTGAATAACCTGGTAGTCTCTTAAAAGTTGGTGTTCCAGATATCTCTGTCTCTCTGTCTCTCTCTGTCTGTAAGGAGGACCAGTCAGTGCTACGCTGCAGAGCCAAGTGATCTGTGAGTAAACAGAAACTCTGATGTTTGTGTTGTGGTGTCTTTTAGGGGACACCTGTATAGAGTTGGAAATAGCCAGATGCACCGAGACCCACATTGGCACCCGGTGCAAACATATGGCCATGCTCTACACCAATTGCGGCTCTCGTAGCATCACCAAGTGCCGGTATCTAATTCAGACTTATAACACCCAGCTATCAGCTGGCATTTAAAGTGCTGCAATAGAATGCCGCTTATATTACACTGTGGCTGTGCAGTTAACTTCCGCATTAGCCACACAACCAACAAATTGATGGAGTTTAAGTCACGCCAACCATATAACATTGGTTAGTGTAACCCAAAATTAGCACCATTTTTAATGATAAGCAGGGAGATTCAATAAGTTCTTATCGTTTAAAATGGTGCTAATTTAGCCCCAACCAATCAGATGTTAGCTTTCAAATGTTAAATAAGATATGATTGGTTGGGGCAAAATTAGCACCATTTTAAACGATAAGATCTTTTATTGAATAACCCTGTAGAACTTTTATTGAATCTCCTGTAATTTTTTAAAATTATTTTTTATATATATTTTAATACAATATTTACACTTAAGGCACTGTATACCAGCACTTTATACCAGCACTTACATATGCACTTTATTGAAATTGATAAATAACAAGCAATTTTATGATATGTATTTTAGTAACCTTGTTAATATATGTATCCTATGTCACTGTTTCACCAAGTTACACTAGATGGGGTTGTTTGATTATCACTCCACCTATAAATAGCAGTTTTTTACTTAGCACTTTATATGTCTGATGAAGGTGCCATGTAACGCCGAAACGTTACACCATTGTTTTTAAATAAACACAATTGTTTGTTCACTGAAAGACTGGCGTGCACTATTTGTTATTTACTACTTTGGTACTAGTCACTGGCTGTGACATTATAGCAGTACCCGCGGATATTCCTCATTTTGAAGGGTGGTGCGGGAGACATATCTACTTATCTACAATTTTTACTTTAAGTTAAATGATAGACAAAAGAGAGTGAAAAAAGAAAGTTAATCTAAAGATAGTTTGGATTTGGAGACTAACCGCATATAAAAAAAACAGTAAAAGTAAAAAGTACCTAGGAATGGGAGTC
The DNA here is from genome assembly GCA_019447015.1 of Hymenochirus boettgeri. Lineage (NCBI taxonomy): Eukaryota > Metazoa > Chordata > Amphibia > Anura > Pipidae > Hymenochirus > Hymenochirus boettgeri. The sequence goes on from CM033469.1 coordinate 11,457,103, forward strand.
ATGATTCCTTCCTCAAATTTAGGTTATAGTGAGGAGCAAAATCAGGAGCGTAGACTTATGGGCCCTGATGCAAAATTTGGACATGGCCCCCCACACTGCTGCAAACACAAATCATCAATACAAACCAAATAATCATTTCCAAAAACATCCAAATTCACCATTAAAGGGTTTGTCCACCCTAAAATTCATTTTTTTAATATAAGATTCCCCCTGCCACCCAGCCCCAACCGCTATATTTATATGTTTAGAAAGCTCCCCAAACTCTACTTACTTCCCCTCTTTCCTCCCGCCGTCTCCCGGCCCTCTGCTTGCGAAAAAATGCCGGTAGCCACGTCCAATCACGGACGTGGCTACCGGCAGCTCATTTCGGCGGAGTAAAGAGGAGAGGTAAGTAAAGTTTGGGGAGCTTTCTAAACATATAAATATAGCGGTTGGGGCTGGGCTGGCGGGGGGAATCTTATATATTAAGGATTTACACTAGGGGGAGGAATCCTGTGAGGGAGGGAGAGGGAGGGGGGGAGGGGGAGAAGGACTGCAGTACGCTGCCAAATTCTCCCGAGGCCAGGTAGGAGGCAGAGTCCTATATGGACTCTGCTATCCTCCTGGTGGGCAGTTTTTGGGACTTGGGGGGGGACTACAAGGAAACCATATGGAGCTGGGATGTGAGGTAAGGATTAAACTACACTACATGATGGGGCCAGTAGTTGGGGGATTATAGTTTTGGAGGTGGACATGCCCTTTAACATTTTGTTTAAAGGCTCTCATTATAAAACACACAAACATACTTTCCCCATACACCTAGCAAACTATTCAATCAGATTCCAACAGTATTTCTAAACTTATTTCCTCAACCTTCTAAAATAACTAACTGGACGCTAGTAAGATGCTTGGCACACAGAGAGTGGTGTGATTTGTATATAACCACTGGTAATATAGTTGGCACAAAGACTGTTTAAATGCTTGGCATGCAGACACTAATAAACTGGTTGGGAAACTGGCACTGCACACAGCCAGACACTGGTTAAATGCTTGGCACACAGACAATGGTAAAAATGCTTTGTACACAGACCAATGGTAAAGCAGTTGGCACACAGATGTTTTTGGAACCTTACACAAAATGGGGCCCTTTCTTGGCCAAGAGCCCTGGTGCGGTCACATCTCCTGCACCCCGGGTACTACGCCCCAGAGCAAAACTGTTTTTTCCAGGCTTATTCAGTGCTTTATAACTGTCTTTAAAGGGGAACTTTGGTCTCCATACAAGTTGCCTAAAAGAGCACACTCCTCCCACCACTCCAGGATCACACTTCAATCCAAAGTTATAGCAGTATAAAGAGTGTTTTTTCCTGCTAGCACTGTGGACTGTGACATCACCAGCACTTTGGGTCTGCCTCCAAGTTTTATGTTGAGCATGCCCACTGCTGGGACGAGTATCATCAATTACATCATAAGACCCGTCCCATAAGGCTCCTGAACTTCAATCACTTTTAAAGCTAGCCACTTCTTTTCACCTTTCCTAAGGTGTCTACAGATAGAGAAATGGACAGAAATGGGTGTAGGTCGGTAACTAGCTCAGAAAAGATGCATTGTTTGGGAGTGGTGCATCTTACACCTCAAATCATGTGCCTGTCACACTTCCATGTCTGCCCTGTCTGTCTGAGGCTGTATATGTACAAGCCAATAAGATCCAAAGAGACATCATCTTTGCTTGTTTGAAAGGTATGAGTGAGGTTTCTTTTTTAATAGGACACTTGTATGGAGACCATGGTACCCTTTAATAAGGAAAACCCAGGAAACTAACCTGACAGATTAAAACTGTATGTGCTGGTGCTCCTTACCAAATTATATTGGGAGGTTGGAATAATATCCTACCTCCCTGCCTTAGATACTTTTCATTTTTTTAAAGTTCAGGGAACAGGCACCTAATGCTAAATCCCTTTTCGAAGGAGGCATTACCTAACCTTCTCACTTACCTTCTGGGATCCTGCAATTCAGTAAATCATGCAAAGTTAATACTGCATTGTGGGAACCCAGAAGGTAGGAGGAGCACCAAGGTAAGTATGTATGTATATGTTTATTTATATTGCGCCACTAGGGGACGCGCACTGTACACTATATAATACAAAAAGTCATACAAGGGGGACAGTAAATAAATACATAAATAAGTATGAGCATCACTAAATATACAAGTGCTTAAAACATGTAACATGGGGGAAAGGTCCCGTCCCTTAGAGCTTACAATCTACTTATCCAATCTCCCAATATAATTTTGGTAAGGACACCAGCACATACGTTTTAATCTGTCAGGTTTGTTCCTGGGTTTTTCCTACATTAAAGGGTAATGTGGTCTCCATACAAGTGTCCTTTAGTATTATATCTTCCTGTTAATTGTTACAGTTTAGTTGTCCTCTAAGTACTAATTATCATGTAATTATCATGTAACCCTACCAGTTATATTGGAGATCTCCCCTTCGGAACACAGGACACAATCATAGCAGCAGGACTGGGATCCTTGTTTTGGTGCCTTCCTAGAGCCAGTAAGACAATTGTCTGAACATTGAGCTCTTGGCATCTAAATATATTTAAATAAAAAAACGCTTGTTTATATGATATTAGGTAGACTGGGATAATAACATAATTAAAAAACTAAACAGTTCAACTGTCACAGCTAATTTCAATTTATTAAAAAACATGAACCAGATAGAGGCGTCCAGATAATGGCCAATATCCTATAGATTTTAAGAGTATAAGACTTTTTTACTTAATAAAACAAGGAATACATGTGTCTTAGTAGTGGCCAAATGGCTTAGAGCCATAGAGGGCTCGTCACATTAAAAGTCAATTAAATTAGTTGTTGCCATGTGTATAGTGAAACAATACTCGTAGATTAGAATTCTTTTTTTTCTTTGTGAGGTTGTTGGACCTATTGCAGAAAATATTTAATGGGTAATATTATAAAAAGGGATGGTAAGGAATAGCACTTTTAATAATAACAGATATTAGGGGAAATAGTAAATTATCTGTTTTTATTAACTGACTAGCAGACGTGCTTGCTGGTGGATTTCATAACCGCACCTAACCGGAAAGTAGTCAGACCTGCACCTCACCCTAAATTAAACAGACCCCACCCAAAACGCAGCTTTCTACCGAATCCCAACCCACAACCCAACTCAGTAGTTTCTCAGTAGGGCAATCACTCTATTGTCCATCCGATGGCAGCACAAAGGTCAGATTAGAATTCTGCGCGGGTCTTATTTTTAAGATGCGGACCCACAAAACTATTAACTTGCTCCCACCTGCACCTGGTAGGTTTCAAAAGCTTACACGACTCGCAAGTAGTCAAAAACTGACCAGCACCTAAAATAAAACAGACCCACAACCCAATCAGATCTCATTTCCAATTAATAGGCTAATTTAGATTCACTACCAGATGGTAGCACATAGATCAGATATCATCCCCCATTCATTAAAATATGAATTAAGAGGGTCAAAAAAAGAGATAAGGGGTGCTTTGTAAAGTAGCCTATGTTATTTCCAGGTCCTAAAAAAACATATGTATACCAAGTCTCATAAAAATCGGGAAATACAAACACACATTGACTTTTATATTATAGATAATGGCAAGTATTATTTAAAGGGTATGTCCACCCCAAAAATAAAAAAGTTCCATAGTGTAGGGCAAGGAAGGAACAAAAAAGGTAAAAGTTTGGATGTTTCCAAGTTTATTTTCTCAGAATTACCCATAGAAAGTATTGGTTGCACTGAGGATTCTACTTCCCACATCCTTTCAGAAGAAGTATATAGATTTTTTTTGCCCAAAATATGTCCCCAATTTGTGTTGAGGATTTAGTAAATTTGGGTACCAAGGATGGTAAAAAACGAAATGGTCGCCATATTGGTTTTGGATGCACGACTAAATAAATGGCCATTGCTGATGTGGGCAATAATGAGATTTTTAGTGTGTCTGTGTCCAGTTATGTTTCCCCCTTGTGTAAGTAGAGCATTGCGTAAGTAAGTATCACAAGGTCAATGCAAGTGGAGGACATGAACAGCTGTACCGGAAACCACAGCGATTTCTAGAGATCCTATGGAAATCCTATGAATATGGTAAAATGTTTCTGAGTTTGCATTGCTACAGGTTAGTGAGGCCAATGAGGGTGATGGCATTTCACAAATGGAAACTCTTGTAAACAAAGTAACTGAGTTGAAATCCTTGCTGGTAATGTAAGTAATAACTGATATTTTGCCAAATGATGATAAAAGTATCAACTTGATTGCAGTGGATGCTGTGCTACCCTTCCCCAATTCCTGCTGTCTCTCCCCAAAGTACCCCCTGTGTCTTCCTCTGTGTCTGATGTCATTAGCCCTGTCCTGTCTATCCCTTGTGAGTCATTCCTTTTTCCTCCGGTTAAAGGGTATCTCCACCCTAAATAAAAATTTCTTATCTAATTTAGGCTACCCCTGCCCACCCCCAACCGCAATATTACATTGTTAAAATAAGATTAGAACAGTACTTACAGCGCTTTGCTTCTGTGACACACTGATCTGGCTCCCTGCTTGCTGGAACTACAAATGTGAGAGGTAGCCAATGACAGACGCGCTGCTGTCAAAGGAGAGCGCCACGGGAAAGAAGGGCTGTAAGTACAGTTCTGAATCTTAATTTAGTAAACTAACATAGCATTTGGGGTGGGCGGATACTAGCCTATATGCTAGGTGGAAGGGCAGCAATGGATAGATCCAGATGATGGGAGAAGCGGGGGAAGGGCTCCCCTGTGCGTGCCACACCTCCCGTAGGCTACAGAAGAGGCAGAACCCTTTGGACCTTAGGCAGCTCTTACTCTTCATTTTCCTGTAGTTTTTTTAACTACACAGTGGGGTTAAATTTTAGTTTGGGGGTGGACATGCCCTTTAAGTTGGATAAACATGCTAGAACATATACTGCACATTACATCTATTACAAGAACTTTTGCCTCCTTGGTAGCGATGTCTTTAGGAGGATGGAGTGAAATACAGCTTTACCAGGAGGATGAAGAAATGTGGTAAATTTAGAAGAGACAAGTTCAGCAGGTTTCAGTGCAAGAACTTTTATACATTTATCACAGGTCCCAATGTGGGAGAATTTATAAATTTTTGTTAATTTTAATGGCCTTGAAACTTTCAGTCAATGGAAGGATTTCAAGTCAATTCCAGTCTCCGAACCTGGTATCATTAAGGTCACTGTTAAGGACTTTATGGTATACCACCATCAGACCTTCGTACCTGGTTGCCTAGATATGGTTTTTTCACTAATGAACATGGATTTGGGATGGAAGTTGGAGGTGTCACATGAGTCTTTTGTCATTAGGCATGTGACACAGCACATCCCAAAATCCACCATCATTGACACAGATAGAATTCAAAGCTTCTATCCAGGTCAACCATAGAAAGGTTGGTGGTGGAAGCAGTGGAATTCTCAAATCACTGTTCATTGGTTATACTTCGAATATTCCAGAGACGTCCTCAAGAAGCAAGGTTTGGCACCTAAATCAGTTCCCTTCTTTTGCAATCAGGAGTATTTGAAAGATCTCTGTCACTGCAGGATGGAATGGTGGGAGATAACCAAAAAGAGGACATCACAACTGTTTTGAGGCCTAGCAACTGAAAAGTACAGGATAAATATTCTTCCTATCTTAAGCATTAGAGAAATATGGTAGGTTGGTGTCTGATTATGGTATCCTGAGTGAAATATTTTGAGAGGGATTATGGGTCACACCATTCACCGATCCTTACCAAAATTGCAAGGAATTAGTCACTTGCAAACTTGTTGAGGTTTTGTGAGACTTCTGTCAGGAGTATCTTGTCCATTGTTAAAGGTTTCCATGCTGATCTCTTATCTGAGAAGAAACTCGTCCAGAAAATATGTCTAGGTTTCTGAGCAAACTCTAATTCCAGTAAGATCTGATATTCTTTGGGATTCTTTGTTTAAGGATATTAGGAGGAGTTGAAGGCAGTCATAGAGGCCCTTGCAGTTAAGAAATCCCCTAGGCCTGATGGGCTTACAAGCCTTTTGTGATGCTCTAGCTCCTAGTCCCTTGGAGGTTCTTTTCAGACTCAATTTCTAAGGGTCCCCTTCCACCTTTCATGAGATTTCTGCTTTGATTCTTTTGTCAAAGGGGTTGGATTCTTCAAAAATTGTCAGCCTATGCAGATGAAGGATCCATTGCAGTTGCAAGAGTATCTGAAGCCAAGCAGTTGCAGGCTTCAGGATCGTTAACAAACAGCAACAAATGTATTTTACATCTATTAAGGTGCATCGGTGGAAGGGGAGATCTTTCATGGCTTTAGTGGTCAAACCTGGTTCATTTGCTGGAAAAGAACTATACACAAATCAATGTTTTATTTTTTTACTTTGTGGGAAAACAGTAAACCTGATCCAAATGAATGATACCTACCTAAAAAGGCAGGAGGGTAGATATGATAACCTAGTGGTACTTTCATAAACATTTTAGTTTAATACAACTTTTAGAATCTCCTTGCCAAGAAGCCTCCTTTTGGGTAGAGGTTTTTAGGGCTTGGGTTGCTCCTTTTCTTGAGCTTTGGATGAATAGAGGCTTGGTAAAGAGTGTGTGTGCCCATCAAGTTCTTCTGCCATCCTATGTGATAGGGGTCCTGAAAGTTGTGAGAAAGTGGATGATGGGAGAGAGGAAATGGATCCTTAACTAGGAGAGACAGCGATCAGAGGATTTTGTCCTCTTATTTCCATGCTTCATGGCCTTAAATTGCCCAAACAATGTTTTGAGAACTGGGCTTTCTCTAGTGGTGTCCCCTAATGTTAACCCTAGGTTTAGGGATGTTGTTTGGCATTCCTTTCATGTAAATCTTCAGGTAAGAGCCATCTAAGGGGAGGAGCCTTCATAATTGAAAGAGTGCTTTGATCTTGAGGAAACAATGGATCCCTTCTTGCTGGATTGTCCTTTTGATGTGAAAGTTTACAAGAAGGTGTCCAGAGAAATTGTATTCTTGCCTCTCAGGTATGACATACCAGGGGTGGGCATAAGGGGTCCCTCCCCTTTATTGAATAACCCTGGTAGTTCCTTAAAAGTTGGTGTTCCAGATATCTCTGTCTCTCTGTCTCTCTCTGTCTGTAAGGAGGACCAGTCAGTGCTACGCGCAGAGCCAAGTGATCTGTGAGTAAACAGAAACTCTGATGTTTTGTGTTGTGGTGTCTTTTAGGGGACACCTGTATAGAGTTGGAACTAAGCCAGATGCACCGAGACCCACATTGGCACCCCGGTGCAAACATATGGCCATGCTCTACACCAATTGCGGCTCTCGTAGCATCACCAAGTGCCGGTATCTAATTCAGACTTATAACACCCAGCTATCAGCTGGCATTTAAAGTGCTGCAATAGAATGCCGCTTATATTACATGTGGCTGTGCAGTTAACTTCCGCATTAGCCACACAACCAACAAATTGATGGAGTTTAAGTCACGCCAACCATATAACATTGGTTAGTGTAACCCAAAATTAGCACCATTTTTAATGATAAGCAGGGAGATCAATAAGTTCTTATCGTTTAAAATGGTGCTAATTTAGCCCCAACCAATCAGATGTTAGCTTTCAAATGTTAAATAAGATATGATTGGTTGGGGCAAAATTAGCACCATTTTAAACGATAAGATCTTTTATTGAATAACCCTGTAGAACTTTTATTGAATCTCCTGTAATTTTTTAAAATTATTTTTTATATATATTTTAATACATATTTACACTTAAGGCACTGTATACCAGCACTTTATACCAGCACTTACATATGCACTTTATTGAAATTGATAAATAACAAGCAATTTTATGATATGTATTTTAGTAACCTTGTTAATATATGTATCCTATGTACTGTTTTCACCAAGTTACACTAGATGGGGTTGTTTGATTATCACTCCACCTATAAATAGCAGTTTTTTACTTAGCACTTTATATGTCTGATGAAGGTGCCATGTAACGCCGAAACGTTACACCATTGTGTTTTAAATAAACACAATTGTTTGTTCACTGAAAGACTGGCGTGCACTATTTGTTATTTACTACTTTGGTACTAGTCACTGGCTGTGACATTATAGCAGTACCCGCGGATATTCCTCATTTTGAAGGGTGGTGCGGGAGACATATCTACTTATCTACAATTTTTACTTTAAGTTAAATGATAGACAAAAGAGAGTGAAAAAAGAAAGTTAATCTAAAGATAGTTTGGATTTGGAGACTAACCGCATATAAAAAAAACAGTAAAAGTAAAAAGTACCTAGGAATGGGAGTCATGATTCCTTCCTCAAATTTAGGTTATAGTGAGGAGCAAAATCAGGAGCGTAGACTTATGGGCCCTGATGCAAAATTTGGACATGGCCCCCCACACTGCTGCAAACACAAATCATCAATACAAACCAAATAATCATTTCCAAAAAACATCCAAATTCACCATTAAAGGGTTTGTCCACCCTAAAATTCATTTTTTTAATATAAGATTCCCCCTGCCACCCAGCCCCACCGCTATATTTATATGTTTAGAAAGCTCCCCAAACTCTACTTACTTCCCCTCTTTCCTCCGCCGTCTCCCGGCCCTCTGCTTGCGAAAAAATGCCGGTAGCCACGTCCAATCACGGACGTGGCTACCGGCAGCTCATTTCGGCGGAGTAAAGAGGAGAGGTAAGTAAAGTTTGGGGAGCTTTCTAAACATATAAATATAGCGGTTGGGGCTGGGCTGGCGGGGGGAATCTTATATATTAAGGATTTACACTAGGGGGAGGAATCCTGTGAGGGAGGGAGAGGGAGGGGGGGAGGGGGAGAAGGACTGCAGTACGCTGCCAAATTCTCCCGAGGCCAGGTAGGAGGCAGAGTCCTATATGGACTCTGCTATCCTCCTGGTGGGCAGTTTTTGGGACTTGGGGGGGGACTACAAGGAAACCATATGGAGCTGGGATGTGAGGTAAGGATTAAACTACACTACATGATGGGGCCAGTAGTTGGGGGATTATAGTTTTGGAGGTGGACATGCCCTTTAACATTTTGTTTAAAGGCTCTCATTATAAAACACACAAACATACTTTCCCCATACACCTAGCAAACTATTCAATCAGATTCCAACAGTATTTCTAAACTTATTTCCTCAACCTTCTAAAATAACTAACTGACGCTAGTAAGATGCTTGGCACACAGAGAGTGGTGTGATTTGTATATAACCACTGGTAATATAGTTGGCACAAAGACTGTTTAAATGCTTGGCATGCAGACACTAATAAACTGGTTGGGAAACTGGCACTGCACACAGCCAGACACTGGTTAAATGCTTGGCACACAGACAATGGTAAAAATGCTTTGTACACAGACCAATGGTAAAGCAGTTGGCACACAGTGTTTTTGGAACCTTACACAAAATGGGGCCCTTTCTTGGCCAAGAGCCCTGGTGCGGTCACATCTCCTGCACCCCGGGTACTACGCCCCAGAGCAAAACTGTTTTTTCCAGGCTTATTCAGTGCTTTATAACTGTCTTTAAAGGGGAACTTTGGTCTCCATACAAGTTGCCTAAAAGAGCACACTCCTCCCACCACTCCAGGATCACACTTCAATCCAAAGTTATAGCAGTATAAAGAGTGTTTTTTCCTGCTAGCACTGTGGACTGTGACATCACCAGCACTTTGGGTCTGCCTCCAAGTTTTATGTTGAGCATGCCCACTGCTGGGACGAGTATCATCAATTACATCATAAGACCCGTCCCATAAGGCTCCTGAACTTCAATCACTTTTAAAGCTAGCCACTTCTTTTCACCTTTCCTAAGGTGTCTACAGATAGAGAAATGGACAGAAATGGGTGTAGGTCGGTAACTAGCTCAGAAAAGATGCATTGTTTGGGAGTGGTGCATCTTACACCTCAAATCATGTGCCTGTCACACTTCCATGTCTGCCCTGTCTGTCTGAGGCTGTATATGTACAAGCCAATAAGATCCAAAGAGACATCATCTTTGCTTGTTTGAAAGGTATGAGTGAGGTTTCTTTTTTAATAGGACACTTGTATGGAGACCATGGTACCCTTTAATAAGGAAAACCCAGGAAACTAACCTGACAGATTAAAACTGTATGTGCTGGTGCTCCTTACCAAATTATATTGGGAGGTTGGAATAATATCCTACCTCCCTGCCTTAGATACTTTTCATTTTTTTAAAGTTCAGGGAACAGGCACCTAATGCTAAATCCCTTTTCGAAGGAGGCATTACCTAACCTTCTCACTTACCTTCTGGGATCCTGCAATTCAGTAAATCATGCAAAGTTAATACTGCATTGTGGGAACCCAGAAGGTAGGAGGAGCACCAAGGTAAGTATGTATGTATATGTTTATTTATATTGCGCCACTAGGGGACGCGCACTGTCCACTATATAATACAAAAAGTCATACAAGGGGGACAGTAAATAAATACATAAATAAGTATGAGCATCACTAAATATACAAGTGCTTAAAACATGTAACATGGGGGAAAGGTCCCGTCCCTTAGAGCTTACAATCTACTTATCCAATCTCCCAATATAATTTTGGTAAGGACACCAGCACATACGTTTTAATCTGTCAGGTTTGTTCCTGGGTTTTTCCTACATTAAAGGGTAATGTGGTCTCCATACAAGTGTCCTTTAGTATTATATCTTCCTGTTAATTGTTACAGTTTAGTTGTCCTCTAAGTACTAATTATCATGTAATTATCATGTAACCCTACCAGTTATATTGGAGATCTCCCCTTCGGAACACAGGACACAATCATAGCAGCAGGACTGGGATCCTTGTTTTGGTGCCTTCCTAGAGCCAGTAAGACAATTGTCTGAACATTGAGCTCTTGGCATCTAAATATATTTAAATAAAAAAACGCTTGTTTATATGATATTAGGTAGACTGGGATAATAACATAATTAAAAAACTAAACAGTTCAACTGTCACAGCTAATTTCAATTTATTAAAAAACATGAACCAGATAGAGGCGTCCAGATAATGGCCAATATCCTATAGATTTTAAGAGTATAAGACTTTTTTACTTAATAAAACAAGGAATACATGTGTCTTAGTAGTGGCCAAATGGCTTAGAGCCATAGAGGGCTCGTCACATTAAAAGTCAATTAAATTAGTTGTTGCCATGTGTATAGTGAAACAATACTCGTAGATTAGAATTCTTTTTTTTCTTTGTGAGGTTGTTGGACCTATTGCAGAAAATATTTAATGGGTAATATTATAAAAAGGGATGGTAAGGAATAGCACTTTTAATAATAACAGATATTAGGGGAAATAGTAAATTATCTGTTTTTATTAACTGACTAGCAGACGTGCTTGCTGGTGGATTTCATAACCGCACCTAACCGGAAAGTAGTCAGACCTGCACCTCACCCTAAATTAAACAGACCCCACCCAAAACGCAGCTTTCTACCGAATCCCAACCCACAACCCAACTCAGTAGTTTCTCAGTAGGGCAATCACTCTATTGTCCATCCGATGGCAGCACAAAGGTCAGATTAGAATTCTGCGCGGGTCTTATTTTTAAGATGCGGACCCACAAAACTATTAACTTGCTCCCACCTGCACCTGGTAGGTTTCAAAAGCTTACACGACTCGCAAGTAGTCAAAAACTGACCAGCACCTAAAATAAAACAGACCCACAACCCAATCAGATCTCATTTCCAATTAATAGGCTAATTTAGATTCACTACCAGATGGTAGCACATAGATCAGATATCATCCCCCATTCATTAAAATATGAATTAAGAGGGTCAAAAAAAGAGATAAGGGGTGCTTTGTAAAGTAGCCTATGTTATTTCCAGGTCCTAAAAAAACATATGTATACCAAGTCTCATAAAAATCGGGAAATACAAACACACATTGACTTTTATATTATAGATAATGGCAAGTATTATTTAAAGGGTATGTCCACCCCAAAAATAAAAAAGTTCCATAGTGTAGGGCAAGGAAGGAACAAAAAAGGTAAAAGTTTGGATGTTTCCAAGTTTATTTTCTCAGAATTACCCATAGAAAGTATTGGTTGCACTGAGGATTCTACTTCCCACATCCTTTCAGAAGAAGTATATAGATTTTTTTTGCCCAAAATATGTCCCCAATTTGTGTTGAGGATTTAGTAAATTTGGGTACCAAGGATGGTAAAAAACGAAATGGTCGCCATATTGGTTTTGGATGCACGACTAAATAAATGGCCATTGCTGATGTGGGCAATAATGAGATTTTTAGTGTGTCTGTGTCCAGTTATGTTTCCCCCTTGTGTAAGTAGAGCATTGCGTAAGTAAGTATCACAAGGTCAATGCAAGTGGAGGACATGAACAGCTGTACCGGAAACCACAGCGATTTCTAGAGATCCTATGGAAATCCTATGAATATGGTAAAATGTTTCTGAGTTTGCATTGCTACAGGTTAGTGAGGCCAATGAGGGTGATGGCATTTCACAAATGGAAACTCTTGTAAACAAAGTAACTGAGTTGAAATCCTTGCTGGTAATGTAAGTAATAACTGATATTTTGCCAAATGATGATAAAAGTATCAACTTGATTGCAGTGGATGCTGTGCTACCCTTCCCCAATTCTGCTGTCTCTCCCCAAAGTACCCCCTGTGTCTTCCTCTGTGTCTGATGTCATTAGCCCTGTCCTGTCTATCCCTTGTGAGTCATCCTTTTTCCTCCGGTTAAAGGGTATCTCCACCCTAAATAAAAATTTCTTATCTAATTTAGGCTACCCCTGCCCACCCCCAACCGCAATATTACATTGTTAAAATAAGATTAAGAACAGTACCTTACAGCGCTTTGCTTCTGTGACACACTGATCTGGCTCCCTGCTTGCTGGAACTACAAATGTGAGAGGTAGCCAATGACAGACGCGCTGCTGTCAAAGGAGAGCGCCACGGGAAAGAAGGGCTGTAAGTACAGTTCTGAATCTTAATTTAGTAAACTAACATAGCATTTGGGGTGGGCGGATACTAGCCTATATGCTAGGTGGAAGGGCAGCAATGGATAGATCCAGATGATGGGAGAAGCGGGGGAAGGGCTCCCCTGTGCGTGCCACACCTCCCGTAGGCTACAGAAGAGGCAGAACCCTTTGGACCTTAAGGCAGCTCTTACTCTTCATTTTCCTGTAGTTTTTTTAACTACACAGTGGGGTTAAATTTTAGTTTGGGGGTGGACATGCCCTTTAAGTTGGATAAACATGCTAGAACATATACTGCACATTACATCTATTACAAGAACTTTTGCCTCCTTGGTAGCGATGTCTTTAGGAGGATGGAGTGAAATACAGCTTTACCAGGAGGATGAAGAAATGTGGTAAATTTAGAAGAGACAAGTTCAGCAGGTTTCAGTGCAAGAACTTTTATACATTTATCACAGGTCCCAATGTGGGAGAATTTATAAATTTTTGTTAATTTTAATGGCCTTGAAACTTTCAGTCAATGGAAGGATTTCAAGTCAATTCCAGTCTCCGAACCTGGTATCATTAAGGTCACTGTTAAGGACTTTATGGTATACCACCATCAGACCTTCGTACCTGGTTGCCTAGATATGGTTTTTTCACTAATGAACATGGATTTGGGATGGAAGTTGGAGGTGTCACATGAGTCTTTTGTCATTAGGCATGTGACACAGCACATCCCAAAATCCACCATCATTGACACAGATAGAATTCAAAGCTTCTATCCAGGTCAACCATAGAAAGGTTGGTGGTGGAAGCAGTGGAATTCTCAAATCACTGTTCATTGGTTATACTTCGAATATTCCAGAGACGTCCTCAAGAAGCAAGGTTTGGCACCTAAATCAGTTCCCTTCTTTTGCAATCAGGAGTATTTGAAAGATCTCTGTCACTGCAGGATGGAATGGTGGGAGATAACCAAAAAGAGGACATCACAACTGTTTTGAGGCCTAGCAACTGAAAAGTACAGGATAAATATTCTTCCTATCTTAAGCATTAGAGAAATATGGTAGGTTGGTGTCTGATTATGGTATCCTGAGTGAAATATTTTGAGAGGGATTATGGGTCACACCATTCACCGATCCTTACCAAAATTGCAAGGAATTAGTCACTTGCAAACTTGTTGAGGTTTTGTGAGACTTCTGTCAGGAGTATCTTGTCCATTGTTAAAGGTTTCCATGCTGATCTCTTATCTGAGAAGAAACTCGTCCAGAAAATATGTCTAGGTTTCTGAGCAAACTCTAATTCCAGTAAGATCTGATATTCTTTGGGATTCTTTGTTTAAGGATATTAGGAGGAGTTGAAGGCAGTCATAGAGGCCCTTGCAGTTAAGAAATCCCCTAGGCCTGATGGGCTTACAAGCCTTTTGTGATGCTCTAGCTCCTAGTCCCTTGGAGGTTCTTTTCAGACTCAATTTCTAAGGGTCCCCTTCCACCTTTCATGAGATTTCTGCTTTGATTCTTTTGTCAAAGGGGTTGGATTCTTCAAAAATTGTCAGCCTATGCAGATGAAGGATCCATTGCAGTTGCAAGAGTATCTGAAGCCAAGCAGTTGCAGGCTTCAGGATCGTTAACAAACAGCAACAAATGTATTTTACATCTATTAAGGTGCATCGGTGGAAGGGGAGATCTTTCATGGCTTTAGTGGTCAAACCTGGTTCATTTGCTGGAAAAGAACTATACACAAATCAATGTTTTATTTTTTTACTTTGTGGGAAAACAGTAAACCTGATCCAAATGAATGATACCTACCTAAAAAGGCAGGAGGGTAGATATGATAACCTAGTGGTACTTTCATAAACATTTTAGTTTAATACAACTTTTAGAATCTCCTTGCCAAGAAGCCTCCTTTTGGTAGAGGTTTTTAGGGCTTGGGTTGCTCCTTTTCTTGAGCTTTGGATGAATAGAGGCTTGGTAAAGAGTGTGTGTGCCCATCAAGTTCTTCTGCCATCCTATGTGATAGGGGTCCTGAAAGTTGTGAGAAAGTGGATGATGGGAGAGAGGAAATGGATCCTTAACTAGGAGAGACAGCGATCAGAGGATTTTGTCCTCTTATTTCCATGCTTCATGGCCTTAATTATTGCCCAAACAATGTTTTGAGAACTGGGCTTTCTCTAGTGGTGTCCCCTAATGTTAACCCTAGGTTTAGGGATGTTGTTTGGCATTCCTTTCATGTAAATCTTCAGGTAAGAGCCATCTAAGGGGAGGAGCCTTCATAATTGAAAGAGTGCTTTGATCTTGAGGAAACAATGGATCCCTTCTTGCTGGATTGTCCTTTTGATGTGAAAGTTTACAAGAAGGTGTCCAGAGAAATTGTATTCTTGCCTCTCAGGTATGACATACCAGGGGTGGCATAAGGGGTCCCTCCCCACAGGACTGTTTCGGGGTGGTTCTTCCCCCATTTTTTTGGATTTAATTTGGAGGGTCCAAGTCACCGTCATTGACAGGGTATTCTGACATGTCTCAGAGCAACGTCCACATTTTCTATTGCCTATCTTTTCAGGTCCTTCCATCCATTTCGTACAGGCCTTTTTTATTTGGTTGCGAAAAAAATAGTGTGAAGAAAACATGTCCCTTAATGAGCATGGCACTTCTGCTGTTGTAGACGGCCTTAGTATACTATTTGTCTTTAAGCTCATATGCTTGCAATTATTAAGAACCAGAATGGAACTAAGAATACTTTCAGCTTATCCCACTTCACAGTAAATTTGGTAAAAATCTTTTCTTACCCCATTGCTATCACCTGTTTTCTTTTTATTATCTTTAAACAAAAGCCTCTCTCCTGGTAGTTTGTTGGCTTTTATAGATCTGATCCCTTGATACCCACATGTTTCAAAGTTTTCCCACATTTTCGGAAGCGGCATGCTCTTAAGTAATTCATGTGTTCTAGCCCCAAACAGCAATGACCCCAAATAAATAGAAATAGAAAACTAAGACAGCAACAGTAAAAAGGATTACAAGTGGAAATTGAACCATTTGTGAGTTTTAAAAATGCTAAAACTATAGAGAGAACAGGACGGGAAAATGAGGAGTTTTTTAATTGCAAAAGTAAAAAATTTATTTAATAAGTTGTCACATTGGATATAACAATTTATAAGAAAAAACATCAGAGAATAACTGAGAATTAAGGAAACATACTGTAAGAGGAAAAATAAAAGTAAGAGATAATAACTGGATTTTCAATAAAAGCCCTCCTATCTATAAACTTTTTAAATTATGTCATAATGCATCATTTAAAGGTAGAAAAGGTAACAATAAAGGAAACATCGATATAAGAGGACAATAAGAGGAGTTGATTTAATAATAAATTATTAAATTAGAACAAACATGGAATTTTCAGTATATCCAGTATCCTGGTTGTTTAAATGAAATGATCAAAACTAATGCCCTTTTAAAGTAAAAAGAATAATATAAGTGTTGAATATTATTAAAATAATAAAGTTTATGTGTAAAATTATATTATAAATTGTTCTAATAGAAATGGCAAAAGTTTGCTAATCGTAATTGAAGTAAAAGAAACTGAAAAGGTTAGAGTTAGGACCTTCCAGACTGGGGTACTGACGTGGTTGGAGGCTTTTCATTCATGTGATCACAGTAATGTTATACTAAAAACCCCTTTGTTTATAAAGATGCCAGTGTGCAGAATATATGATTGGTATGGGGCCTAGGAATGTGCATTGATTATCTTTCTATGTTTGTAAAATGTTTTGACCAGATCAGTAGCCCTTCCGCTAAATGTAGTTGTAAATTAGCCTAATTGGAGTGCTTCCACAATCCTTGTATTGTATAATTGTTCTAATATGGTATGATGGAGTAAAAGTAACAATTAAATTGAATATGTTACTTCTTGATGCCTGCTAAAGTCGGAGAGTTCGACGAAACGCGTAGCATTTTATTAGTGGATTTTTGTACACAATGTGCACTTTATTAATTAATTATATATATATTTCAGCCACAGCTCTTTTATCAGCACTCTGCACTTATTACTTACCTTGACTGTCCTGGCGAAAGAGCACTGTGCCGGACAGCTTTCTCATCAGTGAAGGGTTTCCGAGGTCCGAGACGCCGCATTGGAGTGCAACCTTTGGCGTATTACCAACAGAGAGACCAGATGATTAGTGAGATAGCAGTGGTGGTAGGCAGCATTAAGAGGTTAGGAGTGTGCAGACTTGTATAGTGGTCACAACACTTGGATTATAGTGTAATACATGGACTAAAATATATATGGACTTATATCAATGGAACACTGGATATAGTTTATTATTAAGACACACTTAAGCAATTGATGTTTATATTTTTATGTCTTATATTGGTTACATTTATTCCATGATTAAAGGAATATCTTCTCTTTTATTGATACCCAAGTATCTATGGTTTTTTTAGTTGTTTTTATGTCAGACAGAGGATTTCAGTCTGATATTTGTGGGTTTATGAGCCTAACCCAGTTGATACATGGCTATAACACTTATTAACCCTTTCCTTTATTGTATCTTCACAGTAGTTAATTCCCACTTACCCAGATGGAGGCATGCGTAGTCGGGGCACAAGTATCCTAATCTTGTGCCCCTCATTTGCCTGTAAACCCGTCGATCAAAAGTTAAGCCGTTTATTGAATAGGAATACCTTCAATAATTCAATCATAAACTCTGTGTGTTGACCATATCTCATCCATGCACATTCAAGAAATATTGTGCTGCTTCCAGACTCTTTGGATCGGGATTGGGAATAGAGACCCTCAAAGTCATGGTGGCCAAGATCTGTAATCCAGTACACAGAGTCCATCAATCTTTAAAACACATCCTGGATCTTGAATATAGGGGGTAGGCCCAGCAAAAATGACCTGAGAACAAGTCAACATAATTGCTTGCACGCTCAGTTGGCCTCAATGCCCGATATTATAGGCCAACAGGGGGATGCTTCTATCTTTATGGATCTTTGGGATATTGTAATAGGTAAATCGGGAAAAGTGGGTGCTGCCGGCAGATAAATTTGTATTCCTTATCATTGATCACATAAGCAGACCTTGCTTGTCTAGTACTGTTTTTAGTGCAGTTTGTATGTGTGGTCTAGGGGTTTTCAGATATACTTTCGTATTGGTCCTTATTGTTAGTTGTTTATATAAGATTCTTTCATATAAGATTTCTTCTTATAAGATTCCTTCAGTTTCAGCAACATATTCCCACCGTTATATGCTGATCTTATCTCTACATACTTCCTATCTCTCAGTGTTTAGGGGGAATTCTTTCTCCTCTAGGTAAGTTTCACAAGATTTAATCTGACAATCAAACCCACTAATTTCTTGTTAAACCTTAGTAAACAAAACATTTTAATGTTTTGTAATTGAGATAAAGGGGGAAAGAATTAGATTCAATTTTAACTTAGGGGCATATTTATAAAAGGTTCGATAAAATTTTCGCTTCTTTAACGCAGCGTTTTCGCTCTATTTGGCCTTTTCCCTATTTATAAAGCAGTGATTAACCATGGCGAAAGGTATTACCGACAATTTCGCTTTGTGTATTTTTGCGTTAATTCAGCCATTCCAATGCGTCAAGTCTTAGTGGCGAAAAACGCTAAGTGGCCATTATTTATCCTGCCAATGGGTCCATGGAGGTGTCACGTATGTGGAGTGTTTCTCAACTAATAATAAGTACCAGGAGGGTTTAGACTATTTTCAGCATTTACTGTAAACGATCTGAGATTTCACTTTTTTAAGAATTTTTTTTTTTTTTAATGTTCTGATTTTTTATTCACCAATTAAGTCAAATGGGGGTCTGAGGGACACATATTTATAAAGGGGCATTATTTGTGCTTTTTTTTCCTACCAGCCTTTACACATAATTTTTAAACTTTCATCTTTTCCTTTCATTCAGTATTATAAAAGGCGAATTTCATCAAAAGCGAAAATTATCTAGCAAAAAGTAACACTAATAATGCTGAAAAAGTTCAGCACATATGATGGTAAATAGGTAATACTCCCTGGTGGATTCAAAGTAGTATTAAATTGGTTATACAATGAAACACCTATCTTGTTATTTTTGTATTGCTTATTTTAGCAAAACTGCAGCTAATTATCAAACCAGTTCAATTAATATAGGAACATACCATAGTGCTGTGTAAGAAATAGTCATGTTAATGTAACATTCCAGAAGTAATGTGTTGCAAAATTCTGTAAAAACTGCAAAAACATTCAACAAAAGGGAGAAAAGGAGCAAAAAGGTTTTTCATTGATATCAAGTGCTATTGTTTTGGCCAAAAAGACTGAGGTCCTTAAAAAACTCAAACTTATTAAGGTTACTGGTGGGACAAATCATAGTGCCCTTTGAAAGTAGGGAAACCATAATTTCAGGCAGCACGGTGGTGGTTAGCAATGATGCCTTGCAGCACTGAAGTCCTGAGTTCGATTCCACACCTTCGACACATCTGCAAGGGTTGTATGGCACTCCGGTTTCCCCAATCTAAAGACATACTGATAGGCTGTTTGTGTCAAAAAATGTACTTAGATTGTAAGCTCTTCAGGCAGGGCCTGATGTGAATGTATACATGCAATTGTAAACGCTATGGAAGATGTTGGTGGTATATAAATCCACAATAATAATAATAATAATTTAATATGTTATGCCCATATTTAGCTTTAAACAAGCCAAACAGCATTAAAATCCGTTCAGCCAATTTTAAGATAATTTTTCACTACCTTTTTTGTCTGACCAGAGCATCTCAGTGTAATTACGCTCCTTACGTCAGCTAACGTCCGTGCCTTTTCCATTCCACGCAGCCTGCATAGTAGTGACGTCCCTCCAACAATTCCGATCCATCCTTGCTTGTTCGTTCCACCTTGCATTAAACCTTTTAGTTATAAGGTAGAAACCCCCTGCCCACCCCTATCACTGAGTTATTTTTAAAAAACAAACAATAAGAACTGTACTTACAGCCTTCATTCCTGCGTCGCTTTTCATTGATTGTCAGCCATGTCTAAGCCAATCACAGACACAGCTGCCAGTTTGGCCCCTGCTTGCAAGTTCGGATCAATGCGCCAGAGGATCGAGGAGATGTAGAAAGGTTCAAAAGTTTCTTTTTAATTCTGACAGGCGGTTGGGAGTGGGCAGGGGTTATCTATCACATATTAAAAGATATTTTTAGGGGGACGTACACTGTAATATATTCTCCAGTTGGTAAATGACCTTAAGTTTATTGCCATCTTGAATAGTGTCTGCGATGAACCTCTCCGCTTTTTTTTTTGTATCCCCAATCTCTTAGTTGGGGTGGAAACCTTTTTACTTTTCCCCTGCCTCGACTGATTTTTCTCCTCCTAACATTTTTTTTTATTACTGTCTTTCTCTCCTTAGCACCCTCTACTGAATTTTATATATATTATTGGGGACAGGGGCTGTCTACAAAAATAACTTTTTTATTATAGAGGAACTTTTTATGCCTTTTACCTCCGGTGGTGTGTTTACATGTATGGACTTTTGCATGTGTAATTATTGTCTGATAATTTGGTATGTACTGGGCACTTTTTTAGCATTAATATTAAAAAATATAGAAGTGTTGCTCAAAGCCAGTTTTGACTCCAGATATTATTGTAAGTATGCTGTGCCGTTCTGAGGATATCTATTTGCTTAGGGTGGCAGGTGTTGTTCTGGTATAGTAAGTGCTTGTGCATGCATTTATAATACATTTCATGAAAAACTTGTTACTGTACCTTTTATAGTTAACAGGGTTAGTCAATAAAAGTTCTTACTGTTAAAAATGGTGCTAAAATTGCCCCATTCATTTTGAAATATCAGCAGCCAATATGACAGTGCAATGTTCTGATTAGTTTAAAAGTACCTTGATAGTGGGATGTCACAGTTTTCGGCGAGTTCAGTCTTCCACAGTATGTTTCCAAGTTTGAAATCCCAGAAGATCCTAGTGTTTCGGACACACTCTGTTTTTTAAGCCATGTGAGATATTGCAACTAACTTGATCCACAACAGCCCTTCTTCGATATATCAGTGTTCTCAATGGCAATACCTCCAGACCTCTTTCACCATTACCCACAGTCCTCTGCTACGCGTTTTGTTCACTTGCTTCATCAGGCAGTCTAAGGTAAAAAGGGCAAAAGTGCAACAGAGATAGAACACCCATCACCTAGAAACATCAGATTCCTCAGGGAGTAAAGCCCCCCTCCAAAGAGAAGACCACAATCTTGTTGTTCATCCTTTGTTTCCCAAGAGCCTTTAACTTCCGAAGTTCATTCACTAACAGGGGAGGACTCCGCCCAATTGTTATCATACAACCTGCATTCCAAGTGTAATATTTAACCACTGCACTAACTAGAAAAAGGTACGTAAAATAATTATCTATATCTTAGGGAGACCCCTTATGCCCACCCCTGGTTGTCATACCTGAGAGGCAATGAATACCAATTTCTCTGGACACCTTCTTGTAAACTTTCACATCAAAAGGACAATCCAGCAAGAAGGGATCCATTGTTTCCTCAAGATCAAAGCACTCTTTCAATTATGAAGGCTCCTCCCCTTAGATTGGCTCTTACTGAAGATTTACATGAAAGGAATGCCAAACAACATCCCTAAAACTAGGGTTAACATTAGGGGACACCAATAGAGAAAGCCCAGTTCTCAAAAACATTGTTTGGGCAATCATTTAAGGCCATGAAGCATGGAAATAAGAGGACAAAATCCCTTGATCGCTGTCTCTCCTAGTTAAGGATCCTCATTCCTCTCTCCCATCATCCACTTTCTCACAACTTTAGGAACCCTATCACATAGGATGGCCAGAGAGAACTTGATGGGCACACACACTCTTTACCAAGCCTCTATTCATCCAAAGCTCAAGAAAAGGAGCAACCCAAGCCCTAAAAACCTCTACCAAAAGGAAGGCTTCTTGGCAAGGAGATTCTAAAAGTTGTATTAAACTAAAATGTTTATGAAAAGTACCACTAGGTTATCATATCTAACCTCCTGCCTTTTTAGGTAGGTATCATCATTTGGATCAGGTTTACTTTGTTTTCCCACAAAGTAAAAAAATAAAACATTGATTGGTGTATAGTGTCTTTTCCAGCAAATGAACCAGGTTTGACCACTAAAGCCATGAAGATCTCCCCTTCCACCGATGCACCTTAATAGATGTAAAATACATTGTTGTGTTTGTTAACGATCCTGAAGCCTGCAACTCTTGCTTCAGAATACTCTTGCAACTGCAATGAGATCCTTCCTCTGCATAGGCTGACAATTTTTGAAGAATCCAACCCCTTTGACAAAAGAATCAAAGCAGAAACATCTCATGAAAGGTGGAAGGGGACCCTTAGAAATTGAGTCTGAAAAGAACCTCCAAGGGACTAGGAGGAGAGCATCACAAAAGGCCTTGTTGTAAGCCCATCAGGCCTGGGGATTTCTAACTGCAAAGGGCCTCTATGACGCCTTCAACTCCTCCTAATATCCTTAACCAAAGATCCCAAAGAATATCAGATCTTACTGGAATTAGAGTTTGCTCCAGAAACCTAGACATATTTCCTGGACGAGGTTCTTCTCAGATAAGAGATCAGCATGGAAACCTTTAACAATGGACAAGATACTCCTGACAGAAGTCTCACAAACCCTCAACAAGTTTGCAAGTGACTAATTCCTTGCAATTTTGTAAGATCGGTGAATGGTGTGACCCATATCCCTCTCAAAATATTTCACTCAGGAATCACATAATCAGACACCAACCTACCATATTTCTCTAATGCTTAAGATAGGAAGAATATTTATCCTGTACTTTTCAGTTGCTAGGCTCAAAACAGTTGTGATGTCCTCTTTTTGGTTATCTCCCACCATTCATCCTGCAGTGACAGAGGATCTTTCAATACTCCTGATTGCAAAAGAAGGGAACTGATTTAGGTGCCAACAACCTGCTTCTTGAGGACCGTCTCTGGAATATTCGAAGATATAACACATGAACAGTGATTTGAGAATTCCACTGCTTCCACCACCAACCTTCTATGGGTGACCTGGATAGAAGCTTTGAATTCTATCTGTGTCAATGATGGTGGATTTTGGGATGTGCTGTGTCACATGCCTAATGACAAAAAAGACTCATTGTGACACCTCCAACTTCCATCCCAAATTCCATTGTTCATTAGTGAAAAAACCATTAGGCAACCAGGTACGAAGGTCTGATGGTGGTATACCTAAAGTCCTTAACAGTGACCTTAATGATACCAGGTTCGGAGACTGGAATTGACTCTGAAAAATCCTTCATTGACTGAAAGTTTCAAGGCCATTAAAATTTAACAAAATATTATAAATTCTCCCACATTGGACCTGTGATGAAATGTATAAAAGTTTTGCACTGAAAACCTGCTGAACTTGTCTCTTCTAAATTTACCACATTTCTTCATTCCTGGTAAAGCTGTATTTCACTCATCCTCCTAAAGGAATCGCTCTTACCAAGGAGGCAAAAAGTTCTTGTAATAGATGTAATGATGCAGTATATGTTCTAGCATGTTTATCCAACTTAAAGGGCATGTCCACCCCCAAACTAAAATTTAACCCCCACTGTGTAGTTTAAAAAAACTACCAGGAAAAATGAAGAGTAAGAGCTGCCTTAAGGTCCAAAGGGTTCTGCCTCTTCTGTAGCCTACGGGAGGTGTGGCACGCACAGGGGAGCCTTCCCCCGCTCTCTCCCATCATCTGGATCTATCCATTGCTGCCCTTCCACCTAGCATATAGGCTAGTATCCCTGCCCACCCCAAAGCTATGTTAGTTTACTAAATTAAGATTCAGAACTGTACTTACAGCCCTTCTTTCCCGTGGCGCTTCTCTTGACAGCAGCCGCGTCTGTCATTGGATACCTCTCACATTTGCTAGTTCCAGCAAGCAGGGAGCAGATCAGTGTGTCACAGAAGCAAAGCGCTGTAAGTACTGTTCTAAATCTTATTTTAACAATGTAATATTGGCGTTGGGGGTGGGCAGGGGTAGCCTAAAATTAGATAAGAAATTTTTATTTAGGGTGAGATACCCTTTAACTGAGGAAAAAGTTGATGACTCACAAGGGATAGACAGGAAGGGCTAATGACATCAGACACAGAGGAAGGACACAGCTGGGGGGTACTTTGGGGAGAGACAGCAGGAATTGGGGGAAGGGGTAGAACAGCATCCATAGCAATCAAGTTGATACTTTATCATCATTTGGCAAAATATCAGGTTTATTACATTACCAGCAAAGGATTTCTCAACTCAGTTACTTGTTTACAAGAGTTTCCATTTGTGAAATGCCATCACCATCATTGGCCTCACTAACTGTAGCAATGCAACATCAAAGAAAACATTTTTACCATATTTCATAGGATTTCCATAGGACTCTCTAGAAATCGCTGTGGTTTCCGGTACAGCTGTCAGTGTCCTCCACTTGCATTGACTTGTGATACTTACTTAGCAATGCTTTTTACACAAGGGGGAAACATAACTGGACACAGACACACTAAAAATCTATTATTGCCCACATCAGCAATGGCCATTTTATTTAGTCGTGCATCCAAAACCAATTATGGCGCCATTTCTTTTTACCATCCTTGGTACCCAATTTATAACATCCTCAACACAAATGGGGACATATTTTTGGGCAACAAAAAACTATATATTCTTCTGAAAGGATAGTGGAAGTGTAGAATCCTCATGCAACCAATACTTTCTATGGGTAATTCTGAGAAAATAACTTGGAAACATCCAAACTTTTACCTCTTTTGTTTTTCCTTGCCTACACTATGGAACTTTTTATTTTTGGGGTGGACATACCCTTTAAATTAAAACTTGCCATTATCTATAATATAAAAGTCATGTGGGTTTGTTATGTTCCCGATTTTTATGGGACTGGTATACATATGTTTTTTAGGACCTGAAATAACATAGGCTACTTTACAAAGCACCCCTTATCTCTTTTTTTGACCCTCTTAATTCATATTTTAATGAATGGGGGATGATATCATCTATGTGCTACCATTGTAGTGAATCTAAATTAGCCTATTAATTGGAAATGAGATCTGATTCGGGTTGTGGGTCTGTTTTATTTTAGGTGCTGGTCAGTTTTGACTACTTGCGAGTCGGTAAGCTTTTGAACTACCAAGGTGCAGGTCGGGAGAGCAGTTAGTTAATAGTTTGGGGGGGCTCGCATCTTAAAAATAAGACCCGCGCAGAATTCTAATCTGACCTTTGTGTGCCATCGGTATGGACAATAGAGTGATTGCCCACTGAGAAACTACTGAGTTGGGTTGGGGTTGGGATTGGTAGAAAGCTGCGTTTTGGGTGGGGTCTGTTTAATTTAGGGTGCAGGTCTGACTACTTCGGTTAGGTGGGTTATGAAATCCACCAGAAGCACGTCTGCTAGTCAGTTAATAAAACAGATAATTTACTATTTCCCCTAATATCTGTTATTATTAACTAGCTTGCTATTCCTTACCATCCCTTTTTATAATATTACCCATTAAATATTTTTGCAATAGGTCCAAACAACCTCACAGCAAAAAAAAAGAATTCTAATCTTACGGAGTATTTGTTCACTATACACATGGCAACAACTAATTTAATTGACTTTTAATGTGACGAGCCCTCTATGGCTCTAAGCCATTTTGGCCACTACTAAGACACAGTATTCCTTGTTTTATTAAGTAAAAAAGTCTTATACTCTTAAAATCTTATGGATTGGCCATTATCTGGACGCCTCTATCTGGTTCATGTTTTTTAATAAATTGAAATTAGCTGTGACAGTTGAAACATGTTTAGTTTTTAATTGTGTATTATCCCAGTCTACATAATATCCCTATAAACAAGCGTTTTTTTTATTAAATATATTTAGATGCCAAGAGCTCAATGTTCAGACAAATGTCTTACTGGCTCTAGGAAGGCACCAAAACAAGGATCCCAGTCCTGCTGCTATGATTGTGTCCTGTGTTCCGAAGGGGAAGATCTCAATATAACTGGTAGGGTTACATGATAATTACATGATAATTAGTACTTAGAGGACAACAAACTGTAACAATTAACAGGAAGATATAATACTTAAAGGACAATGTATGGAGACCACAGTTACCCTTTAATGTAGGAAAACCCAGGAACAAACCTGACAGATTTAAAACTGTATGTGCTGGTTGCTCCTTACCAAAATTATATTGGGAGATTGGATAAGTAGATTGAAGCTCTAAGGGACAGGGACCTTTTCCCCCATGTTACATGTTTTAAGCACTTGTATATTTAGTGATGCTCATACTTATTTATGTATTTATTTACTGTCCCCCTTGATGACTTTTTGTTTATATAGTGTACAGTGCTGCGTCCCCTAGTGGCGCAATAAATAAACATATACAACATACTTACCTTGGTGCTCCTCCTACCTTCTGGGTTCCACAATGCAGTATTAACTTTGCATGGATTTACTGAATTGCAGGATCCCAGAAGGTAGTGAGAAGGTTAGGTAATGCCTCCTTCGAAAAGGGATTTAGCATTAGGTGCCTGTTCCCTGAATCTTTAAAAAAATGAAAAGTATCTAAGGCAGGGAGGTAGGATTCATTATTCCAACCTCCCAATATAATTTTGGTAAGGAGCACCAGCACATACAGTTTTAATCTGTCAGGTTAGTTTCCTGGGTTTTCCTATATTAAAGGGTAACCATGGTCTCCATACAAGTGTCCTTTATTAAAAAAGAAACCTCACTCATACCTTTCAAACAAGCAAAGATGATGTCTCTTGGATCTTATTGGCTTGTACATATACAGCCTCAGACAGACACGGGCAGACATGGATAGTGTGACAAGGCACATGATTTGAGGTGTTAAGATGCACCATCCCAAAAACATGCATCTTTTCTGTAGCTAGTTACCGACCTACACCCATGTTCTGTCCATTTCTCTATCTGTAGACCCCTT
Source organism: Hymenochirus boettgeri (assembly GCA_019447015.1). NCBI lineage: Eukaryota > Metazoa > Chordata > Amphibia > Anura > Pipidae > Hymenochirus > Hymenochirus boettgeri. The sequence goes on from CM033469.1 coordinate 11,483,969, forward strand.
AGGAAGCGGAAGTGAAAAGAAGTGGGCTAGCTTTAAAATGATTTAGAAGTTCAGGAGCCTTAGGACGGGTCTTATGATGTAATTGATGATACTCTGTCCCAGCAGTGGGCATGCTCCAACATAAACTTGGAGGCAGACCCAAATGCTGGTGATGTCACCAGTCCACAGTGCTAGCAGGAAAAAAAACTCTTTATACTGCCTAACTTTGGATTGAAGTGTGATCCTGGAGTGGTGGGAGGAGGTGGCTCTTTAGGCAACTTGTATGGAGACCAAAGTTCCCCTTTAAAGACAGTTATTAAGCACTGAATAAGCCTGGAAAAAAACAGTTTTGCTCTGGGGCGTAGCTACCAGGGGTGCAGGAGATGTGACCGCACCAGGGCTCTTGGCCAAGAAAGGGCCCCATTTGTGCTAAGGTTCCAAAAACATCTGTGTGCCAACTGCTTTACCATTGGTCTGTGTACAAAGCATTTTTACACCATTGTCTGTGTGCCAAGCAGTTAACCAGTGTTGGCTGTGTTGCAGTGCCAGTTTCCCAACCAGTTATTAGTGTTGCATGCCAAGACATTTAACCAGTCTTTGTGCCAACTATATTACCAGTGGTTATATACAAATCACACCACTCTCTGTGTGCCAAGCATCTTAACTAGCGTCAGTAGTTATTTTAGAAGGTTGAGGAAATAAGTTTAGAAATACTGTTGGAATCTGATTGAATAGTTTGCTAGTGTTGGGGAAAGTATGTTGTGTGTGTTTTATAATGAGAGCCTTTAAACAAAATGTTAAAGGGCATGTCCACCTCCAAAACTATAATCCCCCCAATACGAGGCCCATCATGTAGTGTAGTTTAACCTTACCTCACATCCCAGCTCCATATGGTTCTCTTGTAGTCCCCCCCCAAAGTCCCAAAAACTGCCCACCAGGAGGATAGCAGAGTCCATATAGGACTCTGCCTCCTACCTGGCCTCCGGGAGAATTTTGGCATGCGTACTGCAGTCCTTCTCCCCCTCCCCCCCTCCCTCTCCCTCCCTCACAGGATTCCCTCCCCCTAGTGTAAATCCCTTAATATATAAGATTCCCCCTGCCAGCCCAGCCCCAACCGCTATATTTATATGTTTAGAAAGCTCCCCAAACTCTACTTACTTCCCCTCTTTCCTCCGCCGCTCTCCCGGCCCTCTGCTTGCGAAAAAATGCCGGTAGCCACGTCCAATCACGGACGTGGCTACCGGCAGCTCATTTCGGCGGAGTAAAGAGGAGAGGTAAGTAAAGTTTGGGGAGCTTTCTAAACATATAAATATAGCGGTTGGGGCTGGGCTGGCAGGGGGAATCTTATATATTAAGGGATTTACACTAGGGGGAGGGAATCCTGTGAGGGAGGGAGAGGGAGGGGGGGAGGGGGAGAAGGACTGCAGTACGCATGCCAAAATTCTCCCGGAGGCCACATCTAGAAAATCTAGAGATGACACCTCGTACTGTGGTAAAAATGCAATACTTAAATAATTCATCTGCATCCCTCACAATACTTGTGCATGGTAAATTGGAAATAATTCATCTGCATCCCTCACAATACTTGTGCATGGTAAATTGGACTTTTGCCCGAATTTGCCCCAGAGAGAATTAAGAAACAATTTAGCAACTTTTGCCCGAATTTGCCCCAGAGAGAATTAAGAAACAATTTAGCAATTTGTCTTTTTGATGCATTTTTGATAATGTGTTCCTTACGCAATGACACCCCCTCTCTAGCTTTGTAATCATCAATGTACTGCTGTTTTTTGTCATCATCTGTACACCAGTCCGGATACCCTGATGCTTCCTGCTTATCCCTGAGGTGAGTTTGTATGTATTTTTGAAACAGAGATTGGCTACCTGAAGAAAAATCCCATATCTCAAAAATCTCACCCAGTCTGTATCCCTTCTCCATGGCCTTAATAACCTCTAACAGCAAGAAGGGCCAGCTCATTAAGGGACATGTTTTCTCACAGCTATTTTTTTCTGCAACCAAATAAAAAAGGCCTGTACGAAATGGATGGAAGTACCTGAAAAGATAGGCAATAGAAAATGTGGACGTTGCTCGATACATGGTAATACCCTTTAATAGGACGGTGCTTGGGACCCTCCAAAAATTAAATCCCAAAAAAGATGGGGGAAAGAACCACCCCAGAAACAGTCCGTGTCCCCTCTTAGCACTCACTAACTTTCAACTCCCAAAGTAAATAAATTGACCTTTATTGACGTATAATATACCACATAAAACATCTAACCATCAGTGTATGCATTAACAACAGATACAAAACAATCCCATTTGCACCACAGGAACATCAGTTCCACTCAAAAGGATATAATGTCTATAAATATAAAATGCTGTTTGAAAAATCCCCAAATGTAGCAGGGCATCCCCTGCTTAAAAATAGATTGATGGAAGTCACAATCTAACTAGAGCAAGGTGTACAAATGTAGCAAACTAGAGCAAGGTGTACAAATGTAGCAGGGCATCCCCTGCTTAAAAATAGGTTGATGGAAGTCACAATCTAACTAGAAAACTTAGCCAGAGTGCACCGAGACCCCTATTGGCAACCGTGCAAACAGATGGCCATGCTCTACACCAATTGCGGCTCTCGTAGCATCACCAGTGCCGTATCTATTCAAACTTTATAACACCAGCTACAGCTGGCATTTAAAGGCTGCAATGAATGCCGCTTAATGTAACATGTGGCTGTCAGTTAACTTCCGCATTAGCACACAACCAACAAATTATGAGTTTAGAGTCACCCAACCCAATTAACATTGGTTATGTAACCCAAAATTAGCACCATTTTTAATGATAGCAGGGAGATTCAATAAAAGTTCTTATCGTTTAAAATGGTGCTAATTTAGCCCAACCAATCAGATGTAGCTTTCAAATGTTAAATAAGATATGATTGGTTGGGGCAAAATTAGCACCATTTTAAACGATAAGATCTTTTATTGAATAACCCTGTAGAACTTTTATGAATCTCCTTATTTTTTAAAATTATTTTTATATATATTTAATACATATTTTACACTTAAGGCACTGTATCACCAGCACTTATACCAGCACTTACATATGCACTTTATTGAAATTTGAATAACAAGCAATATTTATATATTGAATTTTAGTAACCTTGTTAATATAGTATCCTATGTACTGTGTTTCACCAAGTTAACACTATGGTGTTGTTTGATTATCACTCCACCTATAAATAGTGCAGTTTTTACTTAGCACTTTATATGTCTGATAAGTGCCATGTAACGCCAAACTTTACACCATTGTGTTTAAATAAAACACAATTGTTTGTTCACTGAAAGACTGGCGTGCACTATTTGTTATTTACTACTTTGGTACTGATCACTGGCTGTGACATTAGCAGTACCCGCGATATTCCTCATTTTGAAGGTGGTGCGGGAGACATATCTACTTATCTACAATTTTTACTTTAAGTTAATGATAGACAAAAGAGAGTGAAAAAAGAAAGTTAATCTAAAGATAGTTGGATTTGGAAAGACTAACCGCATATAAAAAAACAGTAAAATAAAATATACCTAGGAATGGGAGTCATGATTCCTTCCTCAAATTATGTTATAGTGAGGAGCAAAATCAGGACGTAGACTTATGCCCTGATGCAAAATTTGGACATGGGCCCCACCAACACTGCTCAAACACCAAATCATCATAACAAACCAAATAATCATTTCATAAAAAACATCCAAATTCACCATTAAGGTATGTCCACCCTAAAATTCATTTTTTAATATAAGATTCCCCCTGCCAGCCCAGCCCCAACCGCAATTTATAGTTTAAAACCCCAAACTCTACCAAACTCTACTACTTCCCCTCTTTCCTCCGCCGCTCCTCCCGGCCCTCTGCTTGCGAAAAAATGCCGGTACCACGTCCAATCACGGACGTGGCTACCGGCAGCTCATTTCGGCGGAGTAAGAGGAGAGGTAAGTAAGTTTGGGGAGGCTTTCTAAACATATAATATAGCGGTTGGGGCTGGGCTGCAGGGGGAATCTTATATATTAAGGATTTACACTAGGGGAGGGAATCCTGTGAGGGAGGGAGAGGGAGGGGGGAGGGGGAAAGGACTGCAGTACGCATGCCAAAATTCTCCCGGAGGCCAGGTAGGAGGCAGAGTCCTATATGGACTCTGCTATCCTCCTGTGGGGCAGTTTTTGGGACTTTGGGGGGGACTACGAGAACCATATGGAGCTGGGATGTGAGGTAAGGATTAAACTACACTACATGATGGGGCCAGTAGTTGGGGGGATTTATGTTTTGGGGTGACATGCCCTTTAACATTTTGTTTAAAGCCTCATTATAAACACACAAACATACTTTCCCCATACACCTAGCAAAACTATTCAATCAGATTCCAACAGTATTTCTAACTTATTTCCTCAAACCTTCTAAAATAACTAACTGACGCTGTAAGATGCTTGCACACAGAGAGTGTGTGATTGTATATAACCACTGGTAATATAGTTGGCACAAAGACGGTTTAAATGCTTCATGCAGACACTAATAAACTGGTTGGGAAACTGGCACTGCACACACCAGACACTGGTTAAATGCTTGGCACACAGACAATGGTAAAATGCTTTGTACACAGACCAATGGTTAAAGCAGTTGGCACACAGATGTTTTTGGAACCTTAGCACAAATGGGGCCCTTTCTTGGCCAAGAGCCTGGTGCGGTCCATCTCCTGCACCCCTGGTAGCTACGCCCCAGAGCAAAACTGTTTCCAGGCTTATCAGTGCTTTTAACTGTCTTTAAAGGGAACTTTGGTCTCCATACAAGTTGCCTAAAAGAGCACACTCCTCCCACCACTCCAGGATCACACTTCAATCCAAAGTTATAGCAGTATAAAGATGTTTTTCCTGCTAGCACGTGGACTGTGACAATCACCAGCACTTTGGGTCTGCCTCCAAGTTTTATGTTGGAGCATGCCCACTGCTGGGACAGAGTATCATCAATTACATCATAAGACCGTCCCATAAGGCTCCTGAACTTCTAAATCACTTTTAAAGCTAGCCACTTCTTTCACTCTTCCTAAGGTGTCTACAGATAGAGAAATGGACAGAAATGGTGGTAGGTCGGTAACTAGCTACAGAAAAGATGCATGTTTGGGAGGTGGTGCATCTTACACCTCAAATCATTGCTTTCACACTTCCATGTCTGCCCTGTCTGTCTGAGGCTGTATATGTACAAGCAATAAGATCCAAAGAGACATCATCTTTGGCTTGTTTGAAAGGTTGAGTGAGGTTTTCTTTTTAATAAAGGACCTTGTATGGAGACCATGGTTACCCTTTAATATAGAAAACCCAGGAAACTACCTGACAGATTAAAACTGTATGTGCTGGTGCTCCTTACCAAAATTATATTGGGAGGTTGGAAATAATGAATCCTACCTCCCTGCCTTAGATACTTTCATTTTTTTAAAGATCAGGGAACAGGCACCTAATGCTAATCCCTTTTCGAAGGAGGCATTACCTACCTTCTCACTTCACCTTCTGGGATCCTGCAATCAGTAAATCATGCAAGTTAATACTGCATTGTGGGAACCCAGAAGGTAGGAGAGCACCAAGGTAAGTATGTATGTATATGTTTATTTATAGCGCCCCTAGGGGACGCAGCACTGTACACTATATAATACAAAAAGTCATACAGGGGGACAGTAAATAAATACATAAATAAGTATGAGCATCACTAAATATACAATGCTTAAAACATGTAACATGGGGGAAAAGGTCCCTGTCCCTTAGAGCTTACAATCTACTTATCCAATCTCCCAATATAATTTTGGTAAGGAGCACCAGCACATACAGTTTTAATCTGTCAGGTTTGTTCCTGGTGTTTTCCTACATTAAAGGGTAAACTGTGGTCTCCATACAAGTGTCCTTTAGTATTATATTATCTTCCTGTTAATTGTTACAGTTTAGTTGTCCTCTAAATCTAATTATCATGTAATTATCATGTAACCCTACCAGTTATATTGGAGATCTCCCCTTCGAAACACAACACAATCATAGCAGCAGGAATGGGATCCTTTGTTTGGTGCCTTCCTAGAGCCAGTAAGACAATTGTCTGAACATTGAGCTCTTGGCATCTAATATATTAAATAAAAAAAAACGCTTGTTTATATGATATTATGTAGACTGGGATAATAACATAATTAAAAAACACTAAACAGTCAACTGTCACAGCTAATTTCAATTATAAAAACATGAACCAGATAGAGGCGTCCAGATAATGGCCAATATCCTATAAGATTTTAAAGTATAAGACTTTTTTACTTATACAGAAAACAAGGAAATACATGTGTCTTAGTAGTGGCCAAATGGCTTAGAGCCATAAGGGCTCGTCACATTAAAGTCAATTAAATTAGTTTGTGCCATGTGTATAGTGAACAAATACTCGTAGATTAGAAATTCTTTTTTTTTTTTTGCTGTGAGGTTGTTGGACCTATTGCAGAAATATTTAATGGGTTATTTATAAAAAGGGATGGTAAGAATAGCAAGCTAGTAATAAACAGATATTAGGGGAAATAGTAAAATTATCTGTTTTTATTAACTGACTAGCAGACGTGCTTGCTGGTGGATTTCATAACCGCACCTAACCGGAAAGTAGTCAGACCTGCACCCTAAATTAAACAGACCCCACCCAAAACGCAGCTTTCTACCGAATCCCAACCCACAACCCAACTCAGTAGTTTCTCAGTAGGGCAATCACTCTATTGTCCATCCGATGGCAGCACAAAGGTCAGATTAGAATTCTGCGCGGTCTTATTTTTAAGATGCGGACCCACAAACTATTAACTGCTCCCGACCTGCCACCTGGTAGGTTTCAAAAACTTACACGACTCGCATAGTCAGAACTGACAGCACCTAAAATAAAACAGACCCACAACCCGAATCAGATCTCATTTCCAATTAATTAAGGCTAATTTAAATTCACTACCAGATGGTAGCACATAGATCAGATATCATCCCCCATTCATTAAAATATGAATTAAAGAGGGTCAAAAAAAAGAGATAAGGGTGCTTTGTAAAGTAGCCTATGTTATTTCCAGGTCCTAAAAAACATATGTATACCAATGCATAAAAATCGGGAACATACAACACACATTGACTTTTATATATATAGATAATGGCAAGTATTAATTTAAAGGGTATGTCCACCCCAAAAATAAAAAAGTTCCATAGTGTAGGGCAAGGAAAGGAACAAAAAAGGTAAAAGTTTGGATGTTTCCAAGTTTATTTTCTCAGAATTACCCATAGAAAGTATTGGTTGCACTGAGGATTCTACTTCCCCATCCTTTCAGAAGAAGATATAGATTTTTGTTGCCCAAAAAATGTCCCCAATTTGTGTTGAGGATGTAGTAAATTTGGGTACCAAGGATGGTTAAAAACGAAATGGTCGCCATATTGGTTTTGGATGCACGACTAATAATGGCCATTGCTGATGTGGGCAATAAATAGATTTTTATGTGCCTGTGTCCAGTTAGTTTCCCCCTTGTGGTAAGTAGAGCATTTGCGTAAGTAAGTATCACAAGGTCAATGCAAGTGGGAGGACATGAACAGCTGTACCGGAAACCACAGCGATTTCTAGAGAGTCCATGGAAATCCTATGAAAATGGTAAAATGTTTCTGATGTTGCATTGCTACAGGTTTGAGGCCAATGATGGTGATGGCATTTCACAAATGGAAACTCTTGTAAACAAAGTAACTGAGTTGAGAAATCCTTGCTGGTAATGTAGTAATAACTGATATTTTGCCAATGATGATAAAAGTATCAACTTGATGCAGTGGTGCTGTTGTCTACCCCTTCCCCAATTCCTGCTGTCTCTCCCAAAGTACCCCAGCTGTGTCTTCCTCTGTGTCTGATGTCATTAGCCCTGTCCTGTCTATCCCTTGTGAGTCATCAACTTTTTCCTCCAGTTAAAGGTATCTCCACCCTAAATAAAAATTTCTTATCTAATTTAGGCTACCCTGCCCACCCCCAACCGCAATATTACATTGTTAAAATAAGATTTAGAACAGTACTTACAGCGCTTTGCTTTGTGACACACGATCTGGCTCCCTGCTTGCTGGAACTGCAAATGTGAGAGGTAGCCAATGACAGACGCGGCTGCTGTCAAAGGAGAGCGCCACGGGAAAGAAGGGCTGTAAGTACAGTTCTGAATCTTAATTAGTAAACTAACATAGCATTTGGGGGGCAGGGATACTAGCCTATATGCTAGGTGGAAGGGCAGCAATGGATAGATCCAATGATGGGAGAGAGCGGGGGAAGGGCTCCCCTGTGCGTGCCAACCCTCCCGTAGGCTACAGAAGAGGCAGAACCCTTGGACCTTAAGGCAGCTCTTACTCTTCAGTTTCCTGTAGTTTTTTAAACTACACAGTGGGGTTAATTTTAGTTTGGGGTGGGACATGCCCTTTAAGTTGGATAAACATGCTAGAACATATACTGCATCATTACATCTATTACAAGAACTTTTGCCTCCTTGGTAAGCGATGTCTTTAGGAGGATGGAGTGAAATACAGCTTTACCAGGAGGATGAAGAAATGTGGTAAATTTAGAAGAACAAGATTCAGCAGGTTTCAGTGCAAAAGACTTTTATACATTTATCACAGGTCCCAATGTGGGAGAATTTATAATATTTTTTTAAATTTTAATGGCCTTGAAACTTTCAGTCAATGGAAGGATTCAAGTCAATTCCAGTCTCCGAACCTGGTATCATTAAGGTCACTGTAAGGACTTTATGGTATACCACCATCAGACCTTCGACACTGGTTGCCTAGATATGGTTTTTTCACTAATGAACAATGGAATTTGGGATGAAGTTGGAGGTGTCACATGAGTCTTTTGTCATTAGGCATGTGACACAGCACATCCCAAAATCCACCATCATTGACACAGATAGAATTCAAGCTTCTATCCAGGTCAACCATAGAAAGGTTGGTGGTGGAAGCAGTGGAATTTCTCAAATCATGTTCATTGGTTATACTTTCGAATATTCCAGAGACGTCCTCAAGAAGCAAGGGTTTTGGCACCAAATCAGTTCCCTTCTTTTGCAATCAGGAGTATTTGAAAGATCTCTGTCACTGCAGGATGGAATGGTGGGAGATAACCAAAAAGAGGACATCACAACTGTTTTGAGGCCTAGCAACTGAAAAGTACAGGATAAATATTCTTCCTATCTTAAGCATTAGAAGAAATATGGTAGGTTGGTGTCTGATTATGGTGATCCTGAGTGAAATATTTTGAGAGGGATTTGTCACCCCATTCACCGATCCTTACCAAAATTGCAAGAATTAGTCACTTGCAAACTTGTTGAGGGTTTGTGAGACTTCTGTCAGGAGTATCTTGTCCATTGTTAAAGGTTTCCATGCTGATCTCTTATCTGAGAAGAAACTCGTCCAGGAAAATATGTCTAGGTTTCTGGAGCAAACTCTAATTCCAGTTAAGATCTGATATTCTTTGGGATTCTTTGGTTAAGGATATTAGGAGGAGTTGAAGGCAGTCATAGAGGCCCTTGCAGTTAAGAAATCCCCTAGGCCTGATGGGCTTACAAAGGCCTTTTGTGATGCTCTAGCTCCTATCCCTTGGAGGTTCTTTTCAGACTCAATTTCTAAGGGTCCCCTTCCACCTTTCATGAGATGTTCTGCTTTGATTCTTTTGTCAAAGGGGTTGGATTCTTCAAAAATTGTCAGCCTATGCAGATGAAGGATCTCATTGCAGTTGCAAGAGTATTCTGAGCCAAGCAGTTGCAGGCTTCAGGATCGTTAACAAACAGCAACAAATGTATTTTACATCTATTAGGTGCATCGGTGGAAGGGGAGATCTTTCATGGCTTTAGTGGTCAAACCTGGTTCATTTGCTGGAAAAGAACTACACAAATCAATGTTTTATTTTTTTCTTTTGTGGGAAAACAAAGTAAACCTGATCCAAATGAATGATACCTACCTAAAAAGGCAGGAGGGTTAGATATGATGAACCTAGTGGTACTTTTCATAAACATTTTAGTTTAATACAACTTTTAGAATCTCCTTGCCAAGAAGCCTTCCTTTTGGTAGAGGTTTTTAGGGCTTGGTGTTGCTCCTTTTCTTGAGCTTTGGATGAATAGAGGCTTGGTAAAGAGTGTGTGTGCCCATCAAGTTCTTCTGCCATCCTATTGATAGGGGTCCTGAAAGTTGTGAGAAAGTGGATGATGGGAGAGAGGAAATGAGATCCTTAACTAGGAGAGACAGCGATCAGAGGATTTTGTCCTCTTATTTCCATGCTTCAATGGCCTTAAATGATTGCCCAAACAATGTTTGAGAACTGGGCTTTCTCTAGTGGTGTCCCCTAATGTTAACCCAGGTTTGGGATGTTGTTGGCATTCTTTCATGTAAATCTTCAGGTAAGAGCAATCTAAGGGGAGGAGCCTTCATAATTGAAAGAGTGCTTTGATCTTGAGGAAACAATGGATCCCTTCTTGCTGGATTGTCCTTTTGTGTGAAGTTTACAGAAGGTGTCCAGAGAAATTGGTATTCATTGCCTCTCAGGTATGACATACCAGGGGTGGGCATAAGGGTCTCCCTAAGATATAGATATATTATTTTACGTACACTTTTTCTAGTTAGTGCAGTGGTTAAATATTACACTTGAATGCATGGTGTATGATAACAATTGGGGGCTGCCTCCCCTGTTGGTGAATGAACTTCGGAAGTTAAAGGCTCTTGGGAAACAAAGGATGAACAAAGGATTGTGGTCTTCTCTTTGGAGGGGCTTACTCCCTGAGGAATCTTGATGTTTCTAGGTGATGGGTTTCTCTCTTTGCACTTTTGCCCTTTTTTACCTTAGACTGCCTGATGAAGCAAGTGAACAAAACGCGTAGCAGAGGACTGTGGGTAATGGTGGAAAGAGGTCTGGAGGTATTGCCATTGAGAACACTGATATAATCGAAGAAGTGGCTGTTGTGGATCAAGTTAAGTTGCAATATCTCACATGGCTTAAAATAAACAGAGTGTGTCCGAAACACTAGGATCTTCTGGGATTTCAAACTTGGGAAACATACTGTGGAAGACTGACTCGCCGAAAACTGTGACATCCCACTATCAAGGTACTTTTAAACTAATCAGAACATTGCACTGTCATATTGGCTGCTGATATTCAAAATGAATGGGGCAATTTTAGCACCATTTTTAACAGTAAGAACTTTTATTGACTAACCCTGTTAAAATATAAAAGGTACCGTAACAAGTTTTCATGAAGAATGTATTATAAATGCATGCACAAGCACTTCTATACCAAGACAGACACCTCCACCCTAAGCAATAGATATTCCTCAGAACGGCACAGCGATACTTACAATAATACTGGAGTCAAAACTGGCTTTGAGCAACACTTCTTATATTTTAATATTAATGCTAAAAAAAGTGCCCAGTACATACCAAATTATTCAGACAATAATTACACAGTGCAAAGTCCATACATGTAAACACACCAGACAGGTAAAAGGCATAAAAAGTTCCTCTATAATAAAAAGTTATTTTTGGTAGACAGCCCCTGTCCCTCAATAAATATAAAATTCAGTTAGAGGGTGCTAAGGAGAGAAAGACAGATAATAAAAAAAATGTTAGGAGGAGAAAAATCAGTCGAGGCAGGGGGAAAAGTAAAAGGTTTCCACCCCAACTAAGATGGGGATACAAGAAAAAAACGAGAGGTTCGCAGACACTAATTCAAGATGGCATAAACTTAAGGTCATTTACCAACTGGGAGAATATATTAAAGTGTACGTCCACCCTAAAAATAATCTTTTAATATGTGATAGATAACCCCTGCCCACTCCCACCCGCCTGTCAGAATTAAAAAGAAACTTTAGAACCTTTCTTACATCTCCTCGATCCTCTGGCGCATTGATCCGGAACTTGCAAGCAGGGGGCCAAACTGGCAGCTGTGTCTGTGATTGGCTTAGACATGGCTGACATCAATGAAAAGCGACGCAGGAATGAAGGGCTGTAAGTACAGTTCTTATTGTTTGTTTTTTAAAATAACTCAGTGATTAGGGGTGGGCAGGGGTTTTCTACCTTATACTAAAAGGGTTTAATGCAAGGTGGAACGACAAGCAAGGATGGATCAGGATTGTGGAGGGGACGTCACTACTATGCAGCTGCGTGGGGAAGGAAAAGGCACGGACGTGAGCTGACGTAAGAGAGCTAGATTTACACTGAGATGCTCCTGGTCAGCAAAAAAAAGTAGTGAAAATGTATCTTAAAATTGGCTGAACGGATTTTAATGCTGTTTGGCTTGTTTTAAAGCTAAAATAATGGGCAATAACATATTAAATATATTATTATATTGTGGATTATATACCACCAACATCTTCCATAGCGTTAACAATTGCATGTATACATTCACATCAGGCCCTGCCCTGAAGAGCTTACAATCTAAGTACATTTATTTGACACAAACAGCCTATCAGTATGTCTTTATGATTGGGGAAACCGGGTGCCATACAAACACCTTGCAGATGTGTCGAAGGGTGGAATCGAACTCAGGACTTCATGCTGCAAGGCATCATTGCTAACACCACACGTGCTGCCTGAAATTATGGTTTCCCTACTTTCAAGGGCACTATGATTTGTTCCCACCAGTACCTAATAAGTTTGAGTTTTTAAGGACCTCAGTCTTTTGCCAAAAAACTAGCACTTGATATCAATGAAAAACCTTTTTGCTCCTTTTCTCCCTTTGTTGAATTTTTTTGCAGTTTTAACAGAATTTTGCCAAACATCATTACTTACTATGTTACATTAACATGACTATTTCTTCCACAGCACTATGGTTATGTTCCTATATTAATTGAACTGGTTTGATAATTAGCTGCAGTTTGCTAAAAATAGCAATACTAAAAAATAACAAAGATAGTGTTCAGTGTATTAACCAATTTAATACTACTTTGAAAATCCACCAGGGAGTATACCTATTTACCATCATATGTGCTGAACTTTTTCAGCATTATTAGTGTTACTTTTTGCTAGATAATTTCGCTTTTGATGGAAATTCGCCTTTTAATAACTGATGAAAGGAAAAGATGAAGTTTAAAAAATTATGGTAAAGGCTGGTAGGAAAAAAAAGCAAAAATAATGCCCCTTTATAAATATGTCCCTCAGACCCCCATTTGACTTTATTGGTGAATAAAGAAAATCAGAACATTAAAAAAAAAAAAAAATCTTAAAAAAGTGAAATCTCAGATCGTATTACAGTAAATCTGGAAAATAGTCTAACACCTCCCTGGGTCTTTAGTATTGAAAACACTCACAATCTACATGTACTGACACTCCATGGACCCATTGGCAGGATAAATAAATGGCCACTTATGCGTTTTCGCCACCTAAGACTTGACGCATTGGAATGGCTGAATTTAACGCAAAAATACACAAAAGCGAAATGTAGCGGTAATGACCTTTCGCCACTGGTTATCACGCTTTATAAATAGGGAAAAGGCCAATTAGGCGAAAACGCGGCGTTAAAGAAGGCGAAAAGTTTATCGAACCTTATAAATATGCCCCTAAGTTAAAATTGAATTCTAATTTCTTCTCCCCCTTTATCTCAATTACAAAACATTAAAATGTTTGTTACTAAGGTTAAACAAGAAATTAGGGGTTTGATTGTCAGATAAATATTGTGAAAACTTACCTAGAGAGAAAGATTCCCCCTTAAACAACTGAGAGATAGGAAGTATGTAGAGATAAGATCAGCATATAACGGTGGGAATATGTTGCTGAAACGTAAGGAATCTTATAGAAAGAAATCTATATGAAAGAATCTTATATGAAACACTAACAGATAGGGCCAATACGAAAGTATATCTGAAAACCCACAGACCACATACAAACGCACTAAAAACAGTACTAGAACAAGCAAGGTCTCTTATGTGATCAATGATAAGGAATACAAATTTATCTGCCGGCAGCACCCACATTTACCCTATTTACCTATTACAAATACAAAGATCCATAAAGATAAGAAGCATCCCCCTGGTTGGCCTATAATATCGGGCATTGAGGGCCCAACTGAGCGTGCAAGCAAGTATGTGACTATGTTCTCAGGTCATTTTTGCTGGGCTACCCTCCTATATTCAAGATACCAGGGATGTGTTTTAAAGAATTGTGGACTCTGTGTACTGGATTACAGAATCTTGGCCACCTGGACGTTGAGGGTCTCTATTCCTCAATCCCTGATCCAAAGGTCTGGAAGCAGCACAATATTTCTTGAATGTGCATGGAATGAGATATGGTCAACACACAGAGTTTATGATGAATATTTAAGGTAGTCCTATTCAATAACGGCTTACTTTTGATAGACGGTTTACAGGCAAATGAGGGGCACAAGATGAGGCAACTTGTGCCCCGACGTACGCATGCCTCCATCTGGGTAAGTGGGAATTAACTACTGTGAAAGATACAAATAAAGAGAAAGGGTTAATAAGTGATTATAAGCCATAGTATCAACTGGGTTAGCTCATAAACCCAGCAAATATCAGACTGAAATCCTCTTGCTGACTAAAACAAACAAATAAAAACCATAGATACTTGGGTATCAAAAAAGAGAGATATCCTTTAATCATGGAATAATGTATACCAATATAAGACATAAAATATAAACATCAATGCTTAAGTGTGTCTTAATAAATAAACTATATCCAAGTGTTCCATTGATATAAGCCATATATATGTTTAGTCCATGTATTACACTATAACCAAGTGTTGTGACCACTATACAAGTCCTGCACACTCCTAACCTCTTAAATGCTGTCTACCACTGCTATCTCACTATCATCTGGTCTCTCTGTTGGTAATACGCCAAATGGTTAGCACTCCAATGCGGCGTCTCGGACCATCGGACCCTTCACTGATGAGAAGCTGTCCGGCACAGTGCCTTTCGCCATGGGACATCAGAGGTAAGTATAAAGTGCAAGTGCTGATAAAAGAGCTGTGCTGAATATATATATATTAATTATAAAGTGCACAATTGGTACAAAAATCCACTAATAAAATGCTACGCGTTTCGTCGAACTCTCCGACTTTAGCAGGCATCAAGAAGGGAACATATTCATTTAATTGTTACTTTTACTCCATCATACATATTAGAACAATTATCAATACAAGGATTGTGAAGCACTCCAATTAGGCTAATTTACAACTACATTTAGCGGAAGTGCTACTGATCTGGTCAAACATTTATACAAACATAGAAGATAATCAATGCACATTCCTAGGCCCCATACAATATCATATTATCTGCACACTGGCATACTTTATAAACAAAGGGGTTTTAGTATACATTACTGTGATCACATGAATGAAAAGCCTTCCAACCACGTTCAAGGTAACCCCAGTCTGGAAGGTCCTAACGTCTAACCTTTCAGTTTCTTTTACTTCATATCGATTAGCAAACTTTTGCATTTCTATTAGAACAATTTAATATATAATTTTACAATAAACTTATTATTATTAATAATATTCAACACTTAATATATTCTTTTTACTTTAAAAAGGCATTAGTTTGATCATTTCATTTAAACAACCAGGATACTGGATATACTGAAAATTCATTTTTGTTCTAATTTAATAATTTATTATTAAAATCAACTCCTCTTATATGTCCTCTTATATCGATGTTTCCTATTATTGTTACCTTACTACCTTTAAATGATGCATTATGACATAATTAAATGTTATAGATAGGAGGGCTAGTTATTGAATCAGTTATTATCTTCTTACTTTTATTAATTTCTCTTACAGTAGTTCCTTAATTCCACATGTTATTTCTGATTGTTTTTCTTATATATGTTATATCACACATTGACAACTTATTAAATATAATTTTACTTTTGCAATTAAAAAACTCCTCATTTTCCCTCCTGGTCTCTCTATAGTTTTAGCATTTGTTATAAACTCACAAATTGTTCAATTTCCACACTGTATATCCCTTTTACTTGTTCTGTCTTAGTTTTATTTCTTTTATTTGGGGTATTGCTGTTGGGGCTAAAACACATAGATTACATTAAGAAGCATGCCGCTTCCGAAAATGTGAAAACTTTGAAACATGTGGGTATAAGGGATCAGATCTATTAAAAGCCAACAAACTAGCCAAGGAGAGAGGCTTTTGTTAAAAATAATAAAAGAAAACAGGTGATAGCAAATCGGGTAAGAAAAGATTATTTACCAAATTTAATAGTGAAGTGGTAAGCTGAAGAGTATTCTTAGCCATTCGGTTCTTAATAAGTGAAGATATAGAGCTTAAAGACAAAATAGATATAAGGCCCTCTATAACAGCAAGAAGGGCCAGCTCATTAAGGGACATGTTTTCTCACAGCTATTTTTTTCTGCAACCAATAAAAAAGGCCTGTACGAAATGGATGGAAGTACCTGAAAAGATAGGCAATAAAAAATGTGGACGTTGCTCGATACATGGTAATACCCTTTAATAGGACGGTGCTTGGGACCCTCCAAAAATTAAATCCCAAAAGATGGGGGAAAGAACCACCCCAGAAACAGTCCGTGTCCCCTCTTAGCACTCACTAACTTTCAACTCCCAAAGTAAATAAATTGACCTTTATTGACGTATAATATACCACATAAAACATCTAACCATCAGTGTATGCATTAACAACAGATACAAACAATCCCATTTGCACACAGGAACATCAGTTCCACTCAAAAGGATATAATGTCATAAATATAAAATGCTGTTTGAAAATCCCCAAATGTAGCAGGCATCCCCTGCTTAAAAATAGATTGATGGAGTCACAATCTAACTAGAGAAGGTGTACAAATGTAGCAGGACATCCCCTGCTTAAAAATAGGTATGGAAGTCACAATCTAACTAGACAAGTGTACAAATGTAGCAGGACATCCCCTGCTTAAAATAGGTTGAGGAAGTCACAATCAACTAGAGCAAGGTGTACAAATGTAGCAGGACATCCCCTGCTTAAAAATAGGTTCATGGAAGTCACAATCTAACTAGAGCAAGGTGTACAAATGTAGCAGGACATCCCCTGCTTAAAATAGGTTGATGGAAGTCACAATCTAACTAAGCAAGGTGTACAAATGTAGCAGGACATCCCTGCTTAAAAATAGGTTGATGGAGTCACAATCTAACTAGAGCAAGGTGTACAAAGTTAGCAGGACATCCCCTGCTTAAAAATAGGTTGATGGAAGTCACCAATCTAACTAGAGCAAGGTGTAACAAATGTAGCAGGACATCCCCTGCTTAAAAATAGGTTGATGGAAGTCACAATCTAACTAGAGCAAGGTGTACAAATGTAGCAGGACATCCAATGCTTAAAATAGGTTTGTGAAGTCACAATCTACTAGAGCAAGGTGTACAAATGTAGCAGGACATCCCCTGCTTAAAAATAGGTTGATGGAAGTCACAATCTAACTAAGAAAGGTGTACAATGTAGCAGGACATCCCCTGCTTAAATAGGTTGATGAAGTCACAATCTAACTAGAGCAAGGTGTACAAATGTACAGACATCCCCTGCTTAAAAATAGGTTGATGGAAGTCACAATCTAACTAGAGCAAGGTGTACAAATGTAGCAGGACATCCACTTAAAAATAGGTTGATGGAAGTCACAATCTAACTGAGCAAGGTGTACAAATGTAGCAGGACATCCCCTGCTTAAAAATAGGTTGATGGAAGTCACAATCTAACTAGAGCAAGGTGTACAAATGAGCAGGACATCCCTGCTTAAAAATAGGTTGATGGAAGTCACAATCTAACTAGAGCAAGGTGTACAAATGTAGCAGGGCATCCCCTGCTTAAAAATAGATTGATAAAGTCACAATCTAACTAGAGCAAGGTGTCAAATGTAGCGGACATCCCCTGCTTAAAAATAGATTGATGGATTCACAATCTAACTAGAGCACGGTGTACAAATGTAGCAGGCATCCCCTGCTTAAAAATAGGTTGATGGAAGTCACAATCTAACTAGAGCGGTGTACAAAGTAGCAGGACATCCCCTGCTTAAAATAGGTTGATGGAAGTCACAATCTAACTAGAGCAAGGTGTACAAATGTAGCAGGACATCCAATGCTTTAAAATAGGTTGATGGAAGTCACAATCTAACTAGAGCAAGGTGTACAAATGTAGCAGACATCCCCTGCTTAAAAATAGTGTTGATGGAAGTCACAATCTAACTAGAGCAAGGTGTACAAATGTAGCAGGACATCCCCTGCTTAAAAATAGTGGATGGAAGTCACACATCTAACTAGAGCAAGGTGTACAAATGTAGCAGGGCTTCCCTGCTTAAATAGGTGTATGGAAGTCACAATCTAACTAGAGCAATGTTACAAATGTAGCGACATCCCTGCTTAAAATAGGTTATGAAGTCACATCTAACTAAGCAAGGTGTACAAATGTAGCAGGACATCCCTGCTTAAAATAGGTTGATGGAAGTCACAATCTAACTAGAGCAAGGTGTACAAATGTAGCAGGACACCTCTGCTTAAAAATAGGTTGATGGAAGTCACAATCTAACTAGAGCAAGGTGTACAAATGTAGCAGGACATCCCCTGCTAAAAATAGGTTATGATAAACAGAAGAAAACAGAATGTGTATAAACAGGGCACACCCAAAATATAATAATATATAAATATCCTTTATTAAATAAAACTTGGGATATGGCAGAAAGGTGCAGCAAAAATATATTAAAAACACATCTCCACTCAGTATCACAAAGGTACATCACACAGAGAATATACCGGTATATTCATTCATCCATTCATACATAGATGTTAATTTATACATAAATCAGTATAACAAAGGGTGCATCAGATGTATTGCATTAATACAGTCTTATATATACACAAGTAATATGGTTCATAGAACAGCGCAACTACCTAGAAAAACGGTTTTTGGAAAGGGTTTCCGTCGACACTTCTAGATGCATATAGAAACACGGTAAAGAAAATGCCACAGGAGATGACTTATTAATGTCTAGACAGAAGATGAGAGATAATAATCTTAGATTCATTACCCCCTTTAACTAACAGTGGGATAGAATCCAAAAGGTTCTGTCGGACAATTGGCAAATACTTACCAGTGACCCTCTACTAAGAGAGGTGATACCTGGGATACCTCTCATGACAGCAAAAAGGTGTCAAAATTTGGCTGACAAACTTTGCAAGAGTCACTTTGAGAAATCGTCTCATACTCTTGGGAGAGGTACTAAATACACTGGTATGCACAAGTGTGGGACATGCAAACTCTGTAAATTCATGAATCAAAAAGATGTGTTTGAAGATAATAAGGGGAAAAAATATAAAATCAGGAAATTTTATAACTGCAATAGTAAAAATGTGATCTATTTACTTACCTGTACCTGCCCTACAAGTTATGTGGGTAAGACGACACAGAAAATTAAGGAGAGGCTTAGTGCCCATCTGTCCAACATTAGAAATGCAGCGAGACTTTCTATAAGGGACGCTACATTACTAGTGTGGCTGAGCATTCTTAAACCAGCTATGGTAGGACTGATGCACTCAAATGTATGGTTATTGATAATGTCAGAACAGCTCTAGAAGTGGGGATTTTGAAAACCTACTACTAAAAAGAGAGGCCCAGTGGATTTATAGATTGGGTACTATGGCCCCTGCTGGTTTGAATGAAGAGTGGGATCTGACCCCTTTTATATGACTATACCTTTTTTTCTTATTTCCTTATCTGATCCAGATGGATGATCGTTTATTATTGGTGACTTTGGATATCGCTTATCCCTTTCAACTACATCTATTTTGGAAGACATCTAGTTTATTGGGGGTTGGATTCTTGGATGGCTGTATTCTTCATCGGTTTGACTAGGATTGATACTAGATCATGTGGATCAACAACTATGCACAAATTGTGGAGTCTCTGTCGCTCTATCCATTTATAGTCTCACTCCCGCCTGCAATCTGACCTCTTACCCATTTCTGAGGAAAATGGATGATTGGTTACCATTAAGGACTTCGGATATCGTTTTCTACTTTGAGATACTATTACTATGGATGATTGTTTATTCCTGATGACTTTGGATATCGTTTATCCCTTCTAATTAAATCTACGTTGGAAGACAACAATTATACTATGGGTTGGTTCCTTGGATAACTATATTAGGAAGCATTGGTCCGACCTGGAAGTACTGTTATTATTATTGATTGGATTAAAAATTATGCACAGACTGTGGAGTTTTTGTCGCTCTATCCACATATAGTCCGCCTGCAATCTGGACCGCTTTCTGAGGAAAGATGGATGACCATTAAGGACTCAGATATCGTTTACCATGATGAGATATTGTTTATTATGTTGAGATATCACTACTGTATGGGTGTTTTTTGTGCTGCTTATGCTGTACTTTTGTGATATGTTACTTTGGTCACTAGGGGGACCCATTTGCCCCTATGGATGTTTGGTATTTTATGACATTTATGAGACTTTGATATAATGCCACTAATATACTAGTATTATTGAGCCATGCACACTACTTATGTTTAAGTTAGGGTGACCTGGATACGAATGCTATCAGTATATGACTTATCATTAGTAAGCGATGTGCATAAGTTGTGGGCATTTCTCTGTGCCGTTTTTCCCTTCTTAAAGATGGCCGATGGAGAGCGGACGTATGTACGTACATGCATACGGCTTACGGAGAGACATGTGATGTTTCGGTGGGGATTCAGCTAGGTATCGCGGGATTCTTCTGTTTGGGTTTCGCGGGCTTCTTCTCTCCCAGGCCTATACTATTTCCGGTTCTTTTTCACTGATGCCGCATGGTATATAAGGTGCTATCTAGTTGTTGTTAATTTGCCGTTGATGAAGTCCGATTATACGGACAAAACGCTCTCGGCTTCGTTTTAACTGCTCTCCATACCTCTCTTTTGTATCCTGACCATGCAGATGAGTGCTCAGTGTGAGATCTTGCTGGTGATGCTTGGTTATTGGTTATAGGTGTTCCCCTCCTATTTTTAGGGTATTTACAGGGAGGTCGGGAAGTTAGCCTATATCTTTTTGATCATATTCTATGAACCATATTACTGGTGTATATATAAGACGTATTAATGCATATACATCTGATGCACCACTTTGTTATACTGATTTATGTAAAATTAACATCTATGTATGAATGGATGAATGAATATACCGGTATATTCTCTGTGTGATGTACCTTTGTGATACGAGGGTTGGAGATGTGTTTTTAATATATTTTGCTGCACCTTTCTGCCATATCCCAAGTTTATATTTAATAAAGGATATTTTTATATATTATATTTTGGGTGTGCCCTGTTTATACCACTTCTGTTTCTTCTGTTATCATGTTATATTAGTGGTAAGAGCACCCCTTGTATTACTGTCCTTTGATATTAAGGGATCTGTGCCAGCGCAATTCTCTTTACATAAAAATAGGTTGATGGAAGTCACAATCTAACTAAGCAAGGTGTAGGCTCCCATATATCTTGGCAGCTCAATAAAATTTAAGCAACAGTACGTAGGAGACCCACAGTTGGCAACCAAATCACACACCTCCCAATAACACAGCTTGAATCCACCTACTGGGGCTTATCGGACACTCATCAATTCCACCCACCTAGCACGCTTCCAGCTTCCACCCCGCTTAGCACTGCTTGGTGTTTAGAAGACTCCACTCACGTGATCCCGGCTCTTTGTTTCCTCTTCACCCAGTCCGTTTGCTACGGGAGTGAGTCTCTTGTTTGCCTCTCGAATTGTACATTGTAGCTTCCGTTGGAGCACACACCTCACTCACACTAACCTACGCACGTTTCGCTTGTGCGCCAAACATTTTGTTCCAAGCTTCCTCAGGGTATCACGATAGTCTTGCCTGTGCTTCCTTTTAAACCCAGTCTCTTAAGGAATGTCTCTTTTTCGACAGAATCATACAGATTATAGGCACAATATCCAATTTGGCCTTTGGATTCCATTCACATTCCCTATACCTACACATTCTGTAACTCAACACAACAGCACCAGTATTCATGCACATACAATTATTAATATTATAACATACAGTATTACACTGGTTTTAATTTCTCATCTAATTCTTATCCTATCTCTTAGTCAACTACTGTGTCCCCCTGTTGGACCTCTCAATTCCACCTTGGACATATCACTAATATTACTACGCCTGTCCTTTAATTCGTACACAACTTTTCAAAATTCTGACAATACCTGAAGTAATTTCTTACCCAGATAATCCAGAGCAAAAAAGGCTCATTCCACCTCCAGACCTCTCAGCACTTTTTAAGAATTGGGGAGAGCTTCAGCTCCACAGAACATCCCTAAAAGTTTATAATTTTATCGATACTCTCCAAATCATAGTTCCATAGTGTAAATGATACTGAAAATTATGATGCCCACCACGCATTTTCACATACCCCTAATCCAAGGTGGAGACCCCCTGCTCTTTTCAACCCCGTTCACATTTCCTCTGTACATTGAGGTCATTTCACTTTAACCATCAATAGAAAACAATTTGTTTTATAAAAAGCAGGCATAATATATTATCGGGGACATCCAATAACTGCGCTCGCGTTACTTACCCTAGCCCGATCCTGCGATACATTAACTGACGTAAACGAGATTACGTCAGTTACTGCATTGCGGGATCGGGCTAAGGTAAAGAGCGCGTCCTAACGCTCCTAAACCTTTCCCGTTAAGTTTCGCGCTACGAGGTAGCACAAACCTTAAATTTTTTCGGGTTAGCGTGGGTTTTAGCGAAAAAGGCTATATTGGATCTCCCCTTTATCATTTAGACCTTTTGGATCATTTT
Organism: Hymenochirus boettgeri; assembly: GCA_019447015.1. Taxonomy (NCBI): domain Eukaryota; kingdom Metazoa; phylum Chordata; class Amphibia; order Anura; family Pipidae; genus Hymenochirus; species Hymenochirus boettgeri. The sequence goes on from CM033469.1 coordinate 11,506,793, forward strand.
TTTAATGATATATCCACTAGTGATGGCCCAGTGAGGTGGATTTACCTCGTTCGCGAATGGCGGATATCGCGGATTGTCCGGTTTTCCACCTTCCGAACTTTTCCGAACCGCGTTTTCAAAATTTTTCAAAATTACGAGGATTTCTCATATATTTCGAAAATGCATGAAAATCCTCATAAATTCGAAAAATTTCGGAAATACGTATTTTTGAAAAATTTCGAAATTATGAGTATTTCTCGCATTTTAGAAAATGCGGGAAATACGTATTTTCGAATAATCCTCGTATTTTCGAGGATTTTTTAGTTTTAATGGGTCCGCTCGCGGATTTTCGAATTTTCGATTTTTTCCGAAAATTCACGGATCCTCGAGCGGACCGCATTTTGCGAAGTTCGGACATCTCTAATATCCACTTGCTTTTTTCTTGAAGCAGCTTTTTTTCCACATCACCACTTCGTATTCCTAAAATCACTCTGAATACCCATAAAGCTAAATTTCTAGTTAAGGCACTTCTTTCCACATCCTTCGATCCTAACAAGCTCCTGAATTCTTACGCACAGCCTTTGTTTTGTCTGTCCTATATACTGCAGACCGCATTCACTCTCCAACAGGTACATTTTTCATATTCACTTTCATATTACTGCAGATGTAACTGGATTATCTCTCCCAGCATTCTCCTACAAGCACTCTCTAACATTAGGGCAGAGAATGATGGGAGTTATATCTTAAAGGAGTTATAACCTAAAGGTATCAGGAGCAGCAAGCTAAGCCAAAATAGAGGCATAACTGGCCCTGCACTCACCCTAACCCCTGCACACAGTCCATGCTGGAGTAATTCAGACCCATCAGCTGTTCTATCACGGGACCCCTTTCGCCCCCCTCTGCAATTGTTGGGGTCATGGGGGTAGTAGTTACACCTCTGGTCAGAAATAATACAATAGAAATGCAATCAACTTTTGATTAACATAGCACACTAATTACATTTATTAAGCATGCCCTTTAATCATAATGTGATCTGGTTTATGATTTGTGAAGGTTCCGTTCATTCAGGTCATGGTATATCTGTTGTATTCAGTTAGATCAACTGGACTTAAAGAAGGCAAAAGACTTGTATTTTGAAAACAGCATTTAGATGCAGACAAATACCTCATAAAGTAATATATGTTCATTTTTCTATAAATACTTTATATACTTTATATATATACTGATAAAGTATTCGGATTAGATATGATGTTTGCCACAAATGTCTGTTTTTCTTTAGTTGAGAATATCTTGTATATATTTATTTAGGTAAAGCTCTCCTTAAAGGGGGAGTGTAGCCTCCATATACCATACTGCCTTACCTCCCATTCTTCAATCAATAGTGTGGCCACGGTGGATCGTGCAGAAGGTAAGTTTTCTTCCTCTTTTTGTTCCCGGACCCTGTGCTTTGATTGAAGAACGGGAAGTAAACTCCCCAGGCTTCAATCAATATATTAAAGGAATAATTCACTTTGAGAGTGAACTGTTCCTTTAAAGATTTGGGGGCATATTAACAAATAAATGGTACTATGATAGTTGGGAAAAATTAGTTTCCAGTAAAGGGCAATTTGAGTACAGATGCCCTATAAGATCCAGAGAGGCTGATACATCCCCTAGGCTTGGTTGAAAGGTAGAGAGGGCACTTGTATGGAGACCACTGTCCCATTTAAACATGAACAACCAAATCAAGTTAGTTTTAATATTTTAATATTTAGGTAGAATTATTGTAATTGCTTTGGCATTGTAGGTATAGGCAGTTACAATTCACTCCTCTTAAACAAGGGGAAACTAGCTTCTTTAATCAACAAAATATTTCTGAAAGGTAAGTCTGGAACAGTAACACACCTACTGGGTTGTTCAATACTGTTTGGCAAAATAAATAGGAAAACATCACAAAACATTTTCCAGATGCTTAAGTGAAAGTTTAACCCTTTAACTGCCACAGTTAAAGGAGAACTAAACCCAAAAAATCAAAGTTTAAGTTAGAAAGTTCTTGCCTCAACATCCTTCTCAGCATGGAAGATTCCACTCAGGAGCCTTTTCTTTACCTCTATGAGCTTATTTTAGGTTCTGTTTGTTCCCCAACTCTGAAGCTGACATTTTCCCTTGCCTGCCAGTACTTTTACCTTGATTACATTCTCAGCACCTGTGTGATTTCCACTCCCACCCCTTAACCCCTATGATGTAGGAATATATTACATCATCAATATTCAAATTGGTGGTGCAGCTGATTAACCCTTTCCTAGTAGCAGTGTTGTAGTGTGATGTATATAGGTCTGGGTATCTAGTGTATCCGGATCTGAAATGTCCCCCCACGGTTCTGTTCAAATCCGATGGGGGGATCGGGAGATAACATACCTTTTTTTATGTGACCGTACAGGAGCAGCCGGTCCCACTAGGAAGTCCGGGTCTGTGCAGTAAGTGAGACCCCGGTTACATCACAGGATTTCCTGCTTCACCAGGGGCTTCCCTTAGGCTTCCACCTGTGGTCTAGTTAGGGTACTGCAATGCAATCTTTATTCAGATCGCAGTGCAGTACATGCTATAATAAGCTGTTAACGTGTGACAGCTTACTATAGTATTTGTGAATATAGCTCAGAGTTCCATTCACAAATAGAATTTTTTCTTTGCTAATTAATTCTTCTTCTTTTCAATGAATGAAAAATCATATCTTGGAAAGAAAAATTCCGTGGAAGTGATTTTTCCGATTGGATTTCAACTTTCAACTAGAGATTGACATTTAGTGGGTTATTTTACTTGCCAAGTGGGTTTAGGTAGGATTTCCATCTTTGAATCGTCTTATTTTATTTTTATTTTTTTTTACAAAATCAGGCATCTGGAAAAGGCATCTGGAATTCTTTATGTATGTATGAAAACATATAACTGTTGCATATCTGAAAGTGTGTAGATTCCAAAAATATATAGTTTGTGGGGGTTATATGCAAGTTTTGGGGCCGTTTCCTTTGAAAAAGAGTAGGCTGTTCAAATTACAGAGCACTTTGATTTTTTCTGGTAATTGCACTTGTGCATGCGTCCTATTTGAGTTAGTTGGTGGCCATGTCTCTGTGTGCACCCACACATATGGCATACTCTTTGATTCTGGACATTTGGAAGATTAAAATTTGGTAACTTTTTTTTATTACTTGGGGTTTTGACATCATTTTTAACTTTGAAACTTGCTTTTCCTTTACTTTTTCACCTAGAAGTGTGAAATTCTACTAAGATCTACACCCACACCATAGATGGTATTTTTGAAAGAGCAGTTTTAGTTTGGGGGGGGGTCTCCTGTACAGGTAAAGTGAGGTACCTACATATTTCTGGTTCTCGTTGTACTCGAGAGTATCAGAGCTTTTAGAAATAGTAAGATTTTTGTGCGTAACCTCAAGATAACTATAAATAAAAATGGGAAAAATCCATGAGAATTTGCTAAATTATATTTTTGTTTTACATATTTTTCTCAAAAAAATCCAGTAAAATCTCCAGAAAAGTTACAAAATTCTGTTACCATGTTAAAGTAAACTTTGTGCTGGAAAAAAACATCAGAAACATTCCCTATTTACTGCAAGGTTTCGTACTGTAAACTTTGACTGAACCACGCAAAGTGGGGAATTCTACTGGCAGTGAAAGGGTTAATAAATTCAGAGACTGTGCTTAATAAAGATATAATATATAAAAGAAACAGTAACAAGTCTTCTCCAACATTGTATTATAATTGCATGCACAAGGACCTATTATATATATATAAAGTAAGGTATATTTTGAAACTTCCTATGTTTAGCTTAAATTCAGGAGTCCGTGTCAAACTGAGCATGCACAAGGTACAGTGTACTTTATTAGCCTAATATCCGGTAATATGATATGATGACTTCAGTGGACAACTTCAGAAGCATAGATCTTAATATAAAACAAACACACTATACATCTGACCCAAAGCCAGAAGGTATTCATCTGCCATCTAGCTAAAAATTGTAGAAAAGCTTTATCTCAAAAAGACTAAAAAATACCTGTGAGATAAGAGCCAAAAATTAGAAATCAACAGGGTCATCTTGATCCACACACTTTATTACATACAGTATTTCCAAATTTAATTAAGACAAAGTGTGAGTGCATACCATAAACTGCATCATTAACAATATACAGTATGTCACAAAAGTGAGAACACCCTCACATGTATGTAAATATGTTATTATATATTTTCATGGGACAATACTAAAGATATGACACTTTCAAACAATGTAAAGGAGTCAATGTATAATAGTGTAAATTTGATGTCCTTTAAAAATAACTCAACACACAGCCATTAATCTACTGTATAAACCGCTGGCAACAAAGTTATATGTTACATATAGATTATTTCCTCTTTCCATTTCTTCCCATTATACAAACTCTGTGTTATTTCCTTCTCTTTTTACCACTTATTTAACTTATTTTTTCCTAGCTATAGAAAAAAGTTAAACAATTTCTGATGTTCCTATCAGTGACATAAGGATCATTATAGCAGAACAGCTGCTATGGGGCCTGCAGCCAAGCCATAAAGGGTTATGTCCACCCTAAAATTCATTTTTTATATAAGATTCCCCCTGCCAGCCCAGCCCCACCGCTATATTTATATGTTTAGAAAGCTCCCCAAACTCTACTTATTCCCCTCTTTCCTCCGCCGCTCTCCCGGCCCTCTGCTTGCGAAAATACCGGTAGCCACGTCCAATCACGGACGTGGCTACCGGCAGCTCATTTCGGCGGAGTAAAGAGAGAGGTAAGTAAAGTTTGGGAGCTTTCATATAAATATAGCGGTTGGGGCTGGGCTGGCAGGGGGAATCTTATATATTAAGGGATTTACACTAGGGGGAGGGAATCCTGTGAGGGAGGGAGAGGGAGGGGGGGAGGGGGAGAAGGACTGCAGTACGCATGCCAAAATTCTCCCGGAGGCCAGGTAGGAGGCAGAGTCCTATATGGACTCTGCTATCCTCCTGGTGGGCAGTTTTTGGGACTTTGGGGGGGGACTACAAGAGAACCATATGGAGCTGGGATGTGAGGTAAGGATTAAACTACACTACATGATGGGGCCAGTAGTTGGGGGGATTATAGTTTTGGAGGTGGACATGCCCTTTAACATTTTGTTTAAAGGCTCTCATTATAAAACACACAAACATACTTTCCCCATACACCTAGCAAAACTATTCAATCAGATTCCAACAGTATTTCTAAACTTATTTCCTCAAACCTTCTAAAATAACTAACTGACGCTAGTAAGATGCTTGGCACACAGAGAGTGGTGTGATTTGTATATAACCACTGGTAATATAGTTGGCACAAAGACTGGTTAAATGCTTGGCATGCAGACACTAATAAACTGGTTGGGAAACTGGCACTGCACACAGCCAGACACTGGTTAAATGCTTGGCACACAGACAATGGTAAAAATGCTTTGTACACAGACCAATGGTAAAGCAGTTGGCACACAGATGTTTTGGAACCTTAGCACAAAATGGGGCCCTTTCTTGGCCAAGAGCCCTGGTGCGGTCACATCTCCTGCACCCCTGGTAGCTACGCCCCAGAGCAAAACTGTTTTTTCCAGGCTTATTCAGTGCTTTATAACTGTCTTTAAAGGGGAACTTTGGTCTCCATACAAGTTGCCTAAAAGAGCACACTCCTCCCACCACTCCAGGATCACACTTCAATCCAAAGTTATAGCAGTATAAAGAGTGTTTTTTTCCTGCTAGCACTGTGGACTGTGACATCACCAGCACTTTGGGTCTGCCTCCAAGTTTTATGTTGGAGCATGCCCACTGCTGGGACAGAGTATCATCAATTACATCATAAGACCCGTCCCATAAGGCTCCTGAACTTCTAAATCACTTTTAAAGCTAGCCACTTCTTTTCACTCTTCCTAAGGTGTCTACAGATAGAGAAATGGACAGAAAATGGGTGTAGGTCGGTAACTAGCTACAGAAAAGATGCATTGTTTGGGAGGTGGTGCATCTTACACCTCACATCATGTGCCTGTCACACTTCCATGTCTGCCCTGTCTGTCTGAGGCTGTATATGTACAAGCCAATAAGATCCAAAGAGACATCATCTTTGGCTTGTTTGAAAGGTATGAGTGAGGTTTCTTTTTTAATAAAAGACACTTGTATGGAGACCATGGTTACCCTTTAATATAGGAAAACCCAGGAAACTAACCTGACAGATTAAAACTGTATGTGCTGGTGCTCCTTACCAAAATTATATTGGGAGGTTGGAATAATGAATCCTACCTCCCTGCCTTAGATACTTTTCATTTTTTTAAAGATTCAGGGAACAGGCACCTAATGCTAAATCCCTTTTCGAAGGAGGCATTACCTAACCTTCTCACTTCACCTTCTGGGATCCTGCAATTCAGTAAATCATGCAAAGTTAATACTGCATTGTGGGAACCCAGAAGGTAGGAGGAGCACCAAGGTAAGTATGTATGTATATGTTTATTTATATTGCGCCACTAGGGGACGCAGCACTGTACACTATATAATACAAAAAGTCATACAAGGGGGACAGTAAATAAATACATAAATAAGTATGAGCATCACTAAATATACAAGTGCTTAAAACATGTAACATGGGGGAAAAGGTCCCTGTCCCTTAGAGCTTACAATCTACTTATCCAATCTCCCAATATAATTTTGGTAAGGAGCACCAGCACATACAGTTTTAATCTGTCAGGTTTGTTCCTGGGTTTTCCTACATTAAAGGGTAACTGTGGTCTCCATACAAGTGTCCTTTAAGTATTATATCTTCCTGTTAATTGTTACAGTTTAGTTGTCCTCTAAGTACTAATTATCATGTAATTATCATGTAACCCTACCAGTTATATTGGAGATCTCCCCTTCGGAACACAGGACACAATCATAGCAGCAGGACTGGGATCCTTGTTTTGGTGCCTTCCTAGAGCCAGTAAGACAATTGTCTGAACATTGAGCTCTTGGCATCTAAATATATTTAAATAAAAAAACGCTTGTTTATATGGATATTATGTAGACTGGGATAATAACATAATTAAAAACACTAAACAGTTCAACTGTCACAGCTAATTTCAATTTATTAAAAAACATGAACCAGATAGAGGCGTCCAGATAATGGCCAATATCCTATAAGATTTTAAGAGTATAAGACTTTTTTACTTAATAAAACAAGGAAATACATGTGTCTTAGTAGTGGCCAAAATGGCTTAGAGCCATAGAGGGCTCGTCACATTAAAAGTCAATTAAATTAGTTGTTGCCATGTGTATAGTGAACAAATACTCGTAGATTAGAATTCTTTTTTTTTGCTGTGAGGTTGTTGGACCTATTGCAGAAAATATTTAATGGGTAATATTATAAAAAGGGATGGTAAGGAATAGCAAGCTAGTTAATAATAACAGATATTAGGGGAAATAGTAAAATTATCTGTTTTTATTAACTGACTAGCAGACGTGCTTGCTGGTGGATTTCATAACCGCACCTAACCGGAAAGTAGTCAGACCTGCACCCTAAATTAAACAGACCCCACCCAAAACGCAGCTTTCTACCGAATCCCAACCCACAACCCAACTCAGTAGTTTCTCAGTAGGGCAATCACTCTATTGTCCATCCGATGGCAGCACAAAGGTCAGATTAGAATTCTGCGCGGGTCTTATTTTTAAGATGCGGACCCACAAAACTATTAACTGCTCCCGACCTGCACCTGGTAGGTTTCAAAAGCTTACACGACTCGCAAGTAGTCAGAAACTGACCAGCACCTAAAATAAAACAGACCCACAACCCGAATCAGATCTCATTTCCAATTAATTAAGGCTAATTTAGATTCACTACCAGATGGTAGCACATAGATCAGATATCATCCCCCATTCATTAAAATATGAATTAAAGAGGGTCAAAAAAAGAGATAAGGGGTGCTTTGTAAAGTAGCCTATGTTATTTCCAGGTCCTAAAAAACATATGTATACCAAGTCTCATAAAAATCGGGAACATACAAACACACATTGACTTTTATATATATAGATAATGGCAAGTATTAATTTAAAGGGTATGTCCACCCCAAAAATAAAAAAGTTCCATAGTGTAGGGCAAGGAAAGGAACAAAAAAGGTAAAAGTTTGGATGTTTCCAAGTTTATTTTCTCAGAATTACCCATAGAAAGTATTGGTTGCACTGAGGATTCTACTTCCACATCCTTTCAGAAGAAGTATATAGATTTTTTGTTGCCCAAAAATATGTCCCCAATTTGTGTTGAGGATGTAGTAAATTTGGGTACCAAGGATGGTAAAAACGAAATGGTCGCCATATTGGTTTTGGATGCACGACTAAATAAAATGGCCATTGCTGATGTGGGCAATAAATGAGATTTTTAGTGTGTCTGTGTCCAGTTATGTTTCCCCCTTGTGTAAGTAGAGCATTGCGTAAGTAAGTATCACAAGGTCAATGCAAGTGGAGGACATGAACAGCTGTACCGGAAACCACAGCGATTTCTAGAGAGTCCTATGGAAATCCTATGAAATATGGTAAAAATGTTTCTGATGTTGCATTGCTACAGGTTAGTGAGGCCAATGATGGTGATGGCATTTCACAAATGGAAACTCTTGTAAACAAAGTAACTGAGTTGAGAAATCCTTTGCTGGTAATGTAAGTAATAACTGATATTTTGCCAAATGATGATAAAAGTATCAACTTGATTGCAGTGGATGCTGTGTCTACCCCTTCCCCAATTCCTGCTGTCTCTCCCCAAAGTACCCCAGCTGTGTCTTCCTCTGTGTCTGATGTCATTAGCCCTGTCCTGTCTATCCCTTGTGAGTCATCAACTTTTTCCTCCAGTTAAAGGGTATCTCCACCCTAAATAAAAATTTCTTATCTAATTTAGGCTACCCCTGCCCACCCCCAACCGCAATATTACATTGTTAAAATAAGATTTAGAACAGTACTTACAGCGCTTTGCTTCTGTGACACACTGATCTGGCTCCCTGCTTGCTGGAACTAGCAAATGTGAGAGGTAGCCAATGACAGACGCGGCTGCTGTCAAAGGAGAGCGCCACGGGAAAGAAGGGCTGTAAGTACAGTTCTGAATCTTAATTTAGTAAACTAACATAGCATTTGGGGTGGGCAGGGATACTAGCCTATATGCTAGGTGGAAGGGCAGCAATGGATAGATCCAGATGATGGGAGAGAGCGGGGGAAGGGCTCCCCTGTGCGTGCCACACCTCCCGTAGGCTACAGAAGAGGCAGAACCCTTTGGACCTTAAGGCAGCTCTTACTCTTCAGTTTCCTGTAGTTTTTTTAAACTACACAGTGGGGGTTAAATTTTAGTTTGGGGGTGGACATGCCCTTTAAGTTGGATAAACATGCTAGAACATATACTGCATCATTACATCTATTACAAGAACTTTTGCCTCCTTGGTAAGCGATGTCTTTAGGAGGATGGAGTGAAATACAGCTTTACCAGGAGGATGAAGAAATGTGGTAAATTTAGAAGAGACAAGTTCAGCAGGTTTCAGTGCAAAAGACTTTTATACATTTATCACAGGTCCCAATGTGGGAGAATTTATAATAATTTTTGTTAAATTTTAATGGCCTTGAAACTTTCAGTCAATGGAAGGATTTCAAGTCAATTCCAGTCTCCGAACCTGGTATCATTAAGGTCACTGTTAAGGACTTTATGGTATACCACCATCAGACCTTCGTACCTGGTTGCCTAGATATGGTTTTTTCACTAATGAACAATGGAATTTGGGATGGAAGTTGGAGGTGTCACATGAGTCTTTTTGTCATTAGGCATGTGACACAGCACATCCCAAAATCCACCATCATTGACACAGATAGAATTCAAAGCTTCTATCCAGGTCAACCATAGAAAGGTTGGTGGTGGAAGCAGTGGAATTCTCAAATCACTGTTCATTGGTTATATCTTCGAATATTCCAGAGACGTCCTCAAGAAGCAAGGGTTTTGGCACCTAAATCAGTTCCCTTCTTTTGCAATCAGGAGTATTTGAAAGATCTCTGTCACTGCAGGATGGAATGGTGGGAGATAACCAAAAAGAGGACATCACAACTGTTTTGAGGCCTAGCAACTGAAAAGTACAGGATAAATATTCTTCCTATCTTAAGCATTAGAGAAATATGGTAGGTTGGTGTCTGATTATGGTGATCCTGAGTGAAATATTTTGAGAGGGATTATGGGTCACACCATTCACCGATCCTTACCAAAATTGCAAGGAATTAGTCACTTGCAAACTTGTTGAGGGTTTGTGAGACTTCTGTCAGGAGTATCTTGTCCATTGTTAAAGGTTTCCATGCTGATCTCTTATCTGAGAAGAAACTCGTCCAGGAAAATATGTCTAGGTTTCTGGAGCAAACTCTAATTCCAGTAAGATCTGATATTCTTTGGGATTCTTTGGTTAAGGATATTAGGAGGAGTTGAAGGCAGTCATAGAGGCCCTTGCAGTTAAGAAATCCCCTAGGCCTGATGGGCTTACAAGGCCTTTTGTGATGCTCTAGCTCCTAGTCCCTTGGAGGTTCTTTTCAGACTCAATTTCTAAGGGTCCCCTTCCACCTTTCATGAGATGTTCTGCTTTGATTCTTTTGTCAAAGGGGTTGGATTCTTCAAAAATTGTCAGCCTATGCAGATGAAGGATCTCATTGCAGTTGCAAGAGTATTCTGAAGCCAAGCAGTTGCAGGCTTCAGGATCGTTAACAAACAGCAACAAATGTATTTTACATCTATTAAGGTGCATCGGTGGAAGGGGAGATCTTTCATGGCTTTAGTGGTCAAACCTGGTTCATTTGCTGGAAAAGAACTATACACAAATCAATGTTTTATTTTTTTACTTTTGTGGGAAAACAAAGTAAACCTGATCCAAATGAATGATACCTACCTAAAAAGGCAGGAGGGTTAGATATGATGAACCTAGTGGTACTTTTCATAAACATTTTAGTTTAATACAACTTTTAGAATCTCCTTGCCAAGAAGCCTTCCTTTTGGGTAGAGGTTTTTAGGGCTTGGGTTGCTCCTTTTCTTGAGCTTTGGATGAATAGAGGCTTGGTAAAGAGTGTGTGTGCCCATCAAGTTCTTCTGCCATCCTATGTGATAGGGGTCCTGAAAGTTGTGAGAAAGTGGATGATGGGAGAGAGGAAATGAGATCCTTAACTAGGAGAGACAGCGATCAGAGGATTTTGTCCTCTTATTTCCATGCTTCAATGGCCTTAAATGATTGCCCAAACAATGTTTTGAGAACTGGGCTTTCTCTAGTGGTGTCCCCTAATGTTAACCCTAGGTTTAGGGATGTTGTTTGGCATTCCTTTCATGTAAATCTTCAGGTAAGAGCCAATCTAAGGGGAGGAGCCTTCATAATTGAAAGAGTGCTTTGATCTTGAGGAAACAATGGATCCCTTCTTGCTGGATTGTCCTTTTGATGTGAAAGTTTACAAGAAGGTGTCCAGAGAAATTGGTATTCATTGCCTCTCAGGTATGACATACCAGGGGTGGGCATAAGGGGTCTCCCTAAGATATAGATATATTATTTTACGTACACTTTTTCTAGTTAGTGCAGTGGTTAAATATTACACTTGGAATGCATGGTGTATGATAACAATTGGGCGGAGTCCTCCCCTGTTAGGTGAATGAACTTCGGAAGTTAAAGGCTCTTGGGAAACAAAGGATGAACAAAGGATTGTGGTCTTCTCTTTGGAGGGGGCTTTACTCCCTGAGGAATCTTGATGTTTCTAGGTGATTGGGTTCTATCTCTTTGCACTTTTGCCCTTTTTTACCTTAGACTGCCTGATGAAGCAAGTGAACAAAACGCGTAGCAGAGGACTGTGGGTAATGGTGGAAAGAGGTCTGGAGGTATTGCCATTGAGAACACTGATATAATCGAAGAAGTGGCTGTTGTGGATCAAGTTAAGTTGCAATATCTCACATGGCTTAAAATAAACAGAGTGTGTCCGAAACACTAGGATCTATCTGGGATTTCAAACTTGGGAAACATACTGTGGAAGACTGACTCGCCGAAAACTGTGACATCCCACTATCAAGGTACTTTTAAACTAATCAGAACATTGCACTGTCATATTGGCTGCTGATATTTCAAAATGAATGGGGCAATTTTAGCACCATTTTTAACAGTAAGAACTTTTATTGACTAACCCTGTTAAAATATAAAAGGTACAGTAACAAGTTTTCATGAAGAATGTATTATAAATGCATGCACAAGCACTTACTATACCAAGACAGACACCTGCCACCCTAAGCAAATAGATATTCCTCAGAACGGCACAGCATACTTACAATAATATCTGGAGTCAAAACTGGCTTTGAGCAACACTTCTTATATTTTAATATTAATGCTAAAAAAAGTGCCCAGTACATACCAAATTATTCAGACAATAATTACACAGTGCAAAAGTCCATACATGTAAACACACCAGACGGAGGTAAAAGGCATAAAAAGTTCCTCTATAATAAAAAGTTATTTTTGGTAGACAGCCCCTGTCCCTCAATAATAATATAAAATTCAGTTAGAGGGTGCTAAGGAGAGAAAGACAGATAATAAAAAAAAATGTTAGGAGGAGAAAAATCAGTCGAGGCAGGGGGAAAAGTAAAAAGGTTTCCACCCCAACTAAGAGATGGGGATACAAGAAAAAAAAGCGGAGAGGTTCAGCAGACACTAATTCAAGATGGCAATAAACTTAAGGTCATTTACCAACTGGGAGAATATATTAAAGTGTACGTCCACCCTAAAAATAATCTTTTAATATGTGATAGATAACCCCTGCCCACTCCCAACCGCCTGTCAGAATTAAAAAGAAACTTTTAGAACCTTTCTTACATCTCCTCGATCCTCTGGCGCATTGATCCGGAACTTGCAAGCAGGGGGCCAAACTGGCAGCTGTGTCTGTGATTGGCTTAGACATGGCTGACATCAATGAAAAGCGACGCAGGAATGAAGGGCTGTAAGTACAGTTCTTATTGTTTGTTTTTTAAAAATAACTCAGTGATTAGGGGTGGGCAGGGGGTTTCTACCTTATACTAAAAGGGTTTAATGCAAGGTGGAACGACAAGCAAGGATGGATCAGGATTGTGGAGGGGACGTCACTACTATGCAGGCTGCGTGGGAATGGAAAAGGCACGGACGTGAGCTGACGTAAGAGAGCGTAGATTTACACTGAGATGCTCCTGGTCAGCAAAAAAAAGGTAGTGAAAATGTATCTTAAAATTGGCTGAACGGATTTTAATGCTGTTTGGCTTGTTTTAAAGCTAGAATAATGGGCAATAACATATTAAATTATTATTATTATTATTGTGGATTTATATACCACCAACATCTTCCATAGCGTTTTACAATTGCATGTATACATTCACATCAGGCCCTGCCCTGAAGAGCTTACAATCTAAGTACATTTATTTGACACAAACAGCCTATCAGTATGTCTTTATGATTGGGGAAACCGGAGTGCCATACAAACACCTTGCAGATGTGTCGAAGGGTGGAATCGAACTCAGGACTTCAGTGCTGCAAGGCATCATTGCTAACCACCACCGTGCTGCCTGAAATTATGGTTTCCCTACTTTCAAGGGCACTATGATTTGTTCCCACCAGTAACCTTAATAAGTTTGAGTTTTTTAAGGACCTCAGTCTTTTTGCCAAAAAAACTAGCACTTGATATCAATGAAAAACCTTTTTGCTCCTTTTCTCCCTTTTGTTGAATTTTTTTGCAGTTTTAACAGAATTTTTGCCAAACATCATTACTTACTGGAATGTTACATTAACATGACTATTTCTTACACAGCACTATGGTATGTTCCTATATTAATTGAACTGGTTTGATAATTAGCTGCAGTTTGCTAAAAATAAGCAATACTAAAAAATAACAAAGATAGGTGTTCAGTGTATTAACCAATTTAATACTACTTTGAAAATCCACCAGGGAGTATTACCTATTTACCATCATATGTGCTGAACTTTTTCAGCATTATTAGTGTTACTTTTTGCTAGATAATTTTCGCTTTTGATGGAAATTCGCCTTTTTAATAACTGATGAAAGGAAAAGATGAAAGTTTAAAAAATTATGGTAAAGGCTGGTAGGAAAAAAAAGCAAAAATAATGCCCCTTTATAAATATGTCCCTCAGACCCCCATTTGACTTTATTGGTGAATAAAGAAAATCAGAACATTAAAAAAAAAAAAAATTCTTAAAAAAGTGAAATCTCAGATCGTATTACAGTAAATGCTGGAAAATAGTCTAACACCTCCCTGGGTACTTATTAGTATTGAGAAACACTCCACAATGTACTGACACCTCCATGGACCCATTGGCAGGATAAATAAATGGCCACTTATGCGTTTTCGCCACCTAAGACTTGACGCATTGGAATGGCTGAATTTAACGCAAAAATACACAAAAGCGAAATGTAGCGGTAATGACCTTTCGCCACTGGTTATCACTGCTTTATAAATAGGGAAAAGGCCAAATTAGGCGAAAACGCTGCGTTAAAGAAGGCGAAAAGTTTATCGAACCTTTATAAATATGCCCCTAAGTTAAAATTGAATTCTAATTTCTTTCCCCCTTTATCTCAATTACAAAACATTAAAATGTTTGTTACTAAGGTTAAACAAGAAATTAGGGGTTTGATTGTCAGATAAATATTGTGAAAACTTACCTAGAGGAGAAAGATTCCCCCTTAAACAACTGAGAGATAGGAAGTATGTAGAGATAAGATCAGCATATAACGGTGGGAATATGTTGCTGAAACGTAAGGAATCTTATAAGAAAGAAATCTTATATGAAAGAATCTTATATGAAACAACTAACAGATAAGGACCAATACGAAAGTATATCTGAAAACCCACTAGACCACATACAAACTGCACTAAAAACAGTACTAGACAAAGCAAGGTCTGCTTATGTGATCAATGATAAGGAATACAAATTTATCTGCCGGCAGCACCCACATTTACCCTATTTACCTATTACAATATCCCAAAGATCCATAAAGATAAGAAGCATCCCCCTGGTTGGCCTATAATATCGGGCATTGAGGGCCCAACTGAGCGTGCAAGCAAGTATGTTGACTATGTTCTCAGGTCATTTTTGCTGGGCCTACCCTCCTATATTCAAGATACCAGGGATGTGTTTTAAAGAATTGATGGACTCTGTGTACTGGATTACAGAATCTTGGCCACCATGGACGTTGAGGGTCTCTATTCCTCAATCCCTGATCCAAAAGGTCTGGAAGCAGCACAATATTTCTTGAATGTGCATGGAATGAGATATGGTCAACACACAGAGTTTATGATTGAATTATTGAAGGTAGTCCTATTCAATAACGGCTTAACTTTTGATAGACGGTTTACAGGCAAATGAGGGGCACAAGATTGAGGCAACTTGTGCCCCGACGTACGCATGCCTCCATCTGGGTAAGTGGGAATTAACTACTGTGAAAGATACAAATAAAGGAGAAAGGGTTAATAAGTGATTATAAGCCATAGTATCAACTGGGTTAGGCTCATAAACCCAGCAAATATCAGACTGAAATCCTCTGTCTGACTAAAACAAACAATAAAAAACCATAGATACTTGGGTATCAATAAAAAGAGAGATATTCCTTTAATCATGGAATAAATGTATACCAATATAAGACATAAAATATAAACATCAATGCTTAAGTGTGTCTTAATAAATAAACTATATCCAAGTGTTCCATTGATATAAGTCCATATATATGTTTAGTCCATGTATTACACTATAATCCAAGTGTTGTGACCACTATACAAGTCCTGCACACTCCTAACCTCTTAAATGCTGTCTACCACTGCTATCTCACTATCATCTGGTCTCTCTGTTGGTAATACGCCAAATGGTTAGCACTCCAATGCGGCGTCTCGGACCATCGGACCCTTCACTGAGTGAGAAAGCTGTCCGGGCACAGTGCCTTTCGCCATGGGACAGTCAGAGGTAAGTATAAAGTGCAGAGTGCTGATAAAAGAGCTGTGCTGAAATATATATATAATTAATTAATAAAGTGCACAATTGGTACAAAAATCCACTAATAAAATGCTACGCGTTTCGTCGAACTCTCCGACTTTAGCAGGCATCAAGAAGGGAACATATTCAATTTAATTGTTACTTTTACTCCATCATACATATTAGAACAATTATACAATACAAGGATTGTGGAAGCACTCCAATTAGGCTAATTTACAACTACATTTAGCGGAAGTGCTACTGATCTGGTCAAACATTTATACAAACATAGAAAAGATAATCAATGCACATTCCTAGGCCCCATACAATATCATATTATCTGCACACTGGCATACTTTATAAACAAAGGGGTTTTAGTATACATTACTGTGATCACATGAATGAAAAGCCTTCCAACCACGTCAAGGTAACCCCAGTCTGGAAGGTCCTAACGTCTAACCTTTTCAGTTTCTTTTACTTCAATTACGATTAGCAAACTTTTGCATTTCTATTAGAACAATTTATAATATATAATTTTACAATAAACTTTATTATTATTAATAATATTCAACACTTAATATTATTCTTTTTACTTTAAAAAGGCATTAGTTTGATCATTTCATTTAAACAACCAGGATATACTGGATATACTGAAAATTCATTTTTGTTCTAATTTTAATAATTTATTATTAAAATCAACTCCTCTTATATGTCCTCTTATATCGATGTTTCCTATTATTGTTACCTTACTACCTTTAAATGATGCATTATGACATAATTTAAAATGTTTATAGATAGGAGGGCTAGTTATTGAATCAGTTATTATCTTCTTACTTTTATTAATTTCTCTTACAGTATGTTCCTTAATTCTCACATGTTATTCTCTGATTGTTTTTCTTATATATTGTTATATCCACATTGACAACTTATTAAATATAAATTTTACTTTTGCAATTAAAAAACTCCTCATTTTCCCTCCTGGTCTCTCTATAGTTTTAGCATTTGTTATAAACTCACAAATTGTTCAATTTCCACACTTGTATATCCCTTTTACTTGTTCTGTCTTAGTTTTATTTCTTTTATTTGGGGTATTGCTGTTGGGGCTAGAACACATAGAATTACATTAAGAAGCATGCCGCTTCCGAAAATGTGGGAAAACTTTGAAACATGTGGGTATAAGGGATCAGATCTATTAAAAGCCAACAAACTAGCCAAGGAGAGAGGCTTTTGTTTAAAGATAATAAAAAGAAAACAGGTGATAGCAAATCGGGTAAGAAAAGATTATTTACCAAATTTAATAGTGAAGTGGGATAAGCTGAAGAGTATTCTTAGTCCATTCTGGTTCTTAATAAGTGAAGATATAGAGCTTAAAGACAAAATAGATATAAGGCCCTCTATAACAGCAAGAAGGGCCAGCTCATTAAGGGACATGTTTTCTCACAGCCATTTTTTTCCGCAACCAAATAAAAAAGGCCTGTAAGAAATGGATGGAAGTACCTGAAAAGATAGGCAATAGAAAATGTGGACGTTGCTCGATACATGGTGACGACAGATAGATTTAAAGGACCAGTTGGTAATACCCTTTTATAGGACGGTGCTTGGGACCCTCCAAAAATTAAATCCCAAAAAAATGGGGGAAAGAACCACCCCAGAAACAGTCAGTGTCCCCTCTTAGCACTCACTAACTTTCAACACCCAAAGTAAATAAATTGACCTTTATTGACATATAATATACCACATAAAACATCTAACCATCAGTGTATGCATTAACAACAGATACAAAACAATCCCATTTGCACCAAAGGAACATCAGTTCCACTCAAAAGGATATAATGTCTATAAATATAAAATGCTGTTTGAAAAATCCCCAAATGTAGCAGGACATCCCCTGCTTAAAAATAGGTTGATGGAAGTCTGAAAACGCGGTTCGGAAAAGTTCGGAAGGTGGAAAACCGGACAATCCGCGATATCCGCCATTCGCGAACGAGGTAAATCCACCTCACTGGGCCATCACTAGTGGATATATCATTTAAAAACAATGATACCAAAAGGTCTAAATGATAAAGGGGGAGATCCAATATAGCCCTTTTTCGTCTAAAACCCACGCTAACCCGAAAAAATTTAAGGTTTGTGCTACCTCGTAGCGCGAAACTTAACGGTAAAGGTTTAGGAGCGTTAAGGACGCGCTCTTTACCTTAGCCCGATCCCGCAATGCAGTAACTGACGTAATCTCGTTTACGTCAGTTAATGTATCGCAGGATCGGGCTAGGGTAAGTAACGCGAGCGCAGTTATTGGATGTCCCCGATAATATATTATGCCTGCTTTTTATAAAACAAATTGTTTTCTATTGATGGTTAAAGTGAAATGACCTCAATGTACAGAGGCAAATCTGTGAACTGGGTTTGAAAAGAGCAGGGGGTCTCCACCTTGGATTTAGGGGTATGTGAAAATGCGTGGTGGGCATCATAATTTTCAGTATCATTTACACTATGGAACTATGATTTTGGAGAGTATCGATAAAATTATAAACTTTTAGGGAATGTTCTGTGGAGCTGAAGCCTCTCCCCAATTCTTAAAAAGTGCTGAGAGGTCTGGAGGTGGAATGAGCCTTTTTTCGCTCTGGATTATCTGGGTAAGAAATTACTCCAGGTATTGTCAGAATTTGAAAAGTTGTGTACGAAATTAAAGGACAGGCAGTAATATTAGTGATATGTCCAAGGTGGAAATTGAGAGGTCCAACAGGGGGACACCATGTAGTTGACTATAGGATAGGATAAGAATTAGATGAGAAATTAAAACCAGTGATATACTGTATGTATAATATTAATAATTGTATGTGCATGAATACTGGTGCTGTTGTGTTGAGTTACAGAATGGGTAGGTATAGGGAATGTGAATGGAATCCAAAGAGCCAAATTGGATATGTGCCTAAATCTGTATGATTCGTTCGAAAAAGAGACATTCCCTTTAAGAGACTGGGTTCAAAAGGAAGCACAGGCAAGACTATCGTGATACCCGAGGAAGCTTGGAACAAAATGTTTGGCGCACAAGCGAAACGTGCGTAGGTTAGTGTGAGTGAGGTGTGTGCTCCAACGGAAAGCTACAATGTACAATTCGAGAGGCAAAACAAGAGACCTTCACTCCCGTAGCACACGGACTGGGTGAAGAGGACACAAAGAGCCGTGGATCACGTGAGTGGAGTCTTCTAAACACCAAGCAGTGCTAAGCGGGGTGGAAGCTGGAAGCGTGCTAGGTGGGTGGAATTGATGAGTGTCCGATAAGCCCCAGTAGGTGGATTCAAGCTGTGTTATTGGGAGGTGTGTGATTTGGTTGCCAACTGTGGGTCTCCTACGTACTTGTTGCTTAAATTTTATTGAGCTGCCAAGAATATATGGGAGCCTACACCTTGCTCTAGTTAGATTGTGACTTCCATCAACTATTTTTATGTATAAGAGAATTTGCCTGGCACAGATCCCTTAATATCAAAGGACAGTAATACAAGGGGTGCTTCTACCACTAATATAACATGATAAACAGAAGAAAACAGAAGTGGTATAAACAGGGCACACCCAAAATATAATAATATATAAAATATCCTTTATTAAATATAAACTTGGGATATGGCAGAAAGGTGCAGCAAAAATATATTAAAAAAACATCTCCAACCTCAGTATCACAAAGGTACATCACACAGAGAATATACCGGTATATTCATTCATCCATTCATACATAGATGTTAATTTATACATAAATCAGTATAACAAAGTGGTGCATCAGATGTATATGCATTAATACAGTCTTATATATACACAAGTAATATGGTTCATAGAATATGATCAAAAAGATATAGGCTAACTTCCCTGACCCTGTAAATACCCCTAAAAATAGGAGGAGGGAACACCTATAACCAATAACCAAGCATCACCAGCAAGATCTCACCACTGAGCACTCATCTGCATGGTCAGGATAAAAAGAGAGGTATGGAGAGCTAGTTAAAACGAAGCCGGACGCGTTTCGTCCGTATAATCGGACTTCATCCAACGGCAAATTAACAACAACTAGATAGCACCTTATATACCCATGCGGCATCAGTGAAAAAGAACCGGAAATAGTATAGGCCTGGGAGAGAAGAAGCCCGCGAAACCCAAACAGAAGAATCCCGCGATACCTAGCTGAATCCCCACCGAAACATCACATGTCTCTCCGTAAGCCGTATGCATGTACGTACATACGTCCGCTCTCCATCGGCCATCTTTAAGAAGGGAAAAACGGCACAGAGAAATGCCCACAACTTATGCACATCGCTTACTAATGATAAGTCATATACTGATAGCATTCGTATCCAGGTCACCCTAACTTAAACATAAGTAGTTGTGCATGGCTCAATAATACTAGTATATTAGTGGCATTTATATCAAAGTCTCATAAATGTCATAAAATACCAAACATCCATAGGGGCAAATGGGTCCCCCTAGTGACCAAAGTAACATATCACAAAAGTACAGCATAAGCAGCACAAAAAACACCCATACAGTAGTGATATCTCAACATAATAAACAATATCTCATCATGGTAAACGATATCTGGAGTCCTTAATGGTCATCCATCTTTCCTCAGAAAGCGGTCCAGATTGCAGGCGGACTATATGTGGATAGAGCGACAAAAACTCCACAGTCTGTGCATAATTTTTAATCCAATCAATAATAATAACAGTACTTCCAGGTCGGACCAATGCTTCCTAATATAGTTATCCAAGGAACCAACCCATAGTATAATTGTTGTTTCCAACGTAGATTTAATTAGAAGGGATAAACGATATCCAAAGTCATCAGGAATAAACAATCATCCATAGTAATAGTATCTCAAAGTAGAAAACGATATCCGAAGTCCTTAATGGTAACCAATCATCCATCTTTCCTCAGAAATGGGGTAAGAGGTCCAGATTGCAGGCGGATGTGAGACTATAAATGGATAGAGCGACAGAGACTCCACAATTTTTGCATTATTTTTGATCCAACTGATCATAGTATCAATCCTAGGTCAAACCGATGAAGAATACAGCCATCCAAGAATCCAACCCCCAATATACTAGATGTCTTCCAAAATAAATATAGTTGAAAGGGATAAACAATATCCAGAGTCACCAATAATAAACGATCATCCATCTGGATCAGATATAGGAAATAAGAAAAAAAGGTATAGTCATATAAAAGGGGTCAGATCCCACTCTTCGTTCAAACCAGCAGGGGCCATAGTACCCAATCTATAAATCCACTGGGCCTCTCTTTTTAGTAGTAGGTTTTCAAAATCCCCACTTCTAGAGCTGATTCTGACATTATCAATAACCTACATTTGAGGCATCAGTCACAATCATGCTGGTTTAAGAAATGCTCAGCCACACTAGTAATGTAGCGTCCCTCTATAGAAAGTCTCGCTGCATTTCTAATGTTGGACAGATGGGCACTAAGCCTCTCCTTAATTTTCTGTGTCGTCTTACCCACATAACGTAGGGCAGGTACAGGTAAGTTAATAGATCACATTTTTACTATTGCAGTTATAAAAATTTCCTGATTTTATATTTTTTCCCCTTATTATCTTCAAACACTCTTTTGATTCATGAATTTACAGAGTTTGCATGTCCCACACTTGTGCATACCAGTGTATTTAGTACCTCTCCCAAGAGTATGAGACGATTTCTCAAAGTGACTCTTGCAAAGTTTGTCAGCCAAATTTTGACACCTTTTTGCTGTCATGAGAGGTATCCCAGGTATCACCTCTCTTAGTAGAGGGTCACTGGTAAGTATTTGCCAATTGTCCGACAGAACCTTTTGGATTCTATCCCACTGTTAGTTAAAGGGGGTAATGAATCTAAGATTATTATCTCTCATCTTCTGTCTAGACATTAATAAGTCATCCTGTGGCATTTTCTTTACCTGTGTCTTATATGCATCTAGAAGTGTCGACGGATAACCCCTTTCCAAAAACCGTTTTTCTAGGTCAGTTGCTGCTGTTCTATGAACCATATTACTTGTGTATATATAAGACTGTATTAATGCATATACATCTGATGCACCACTTTGTTATACTGATTTATGTATAAATTAACATCTATGTATGAATGGATGAATGAATATACCGGTATATTCTCTGTGTGATGTACCTTTGTGATACTGAGGTTGGAGATGTGTTTTTAATATATTTTTGCTGCACCTTTCTGCCATATCCCAAGTTTATATTTAATAAAGGATATTTTATATATTATTATATTTTGGGTGTGCCCTGTTTATACCACTTCTGTTTTCTTCTGTTTATCATCAACCTATTTTTAAGCAGGGGATGTCCTGCTACATTTGTACACCTTGCTCTAGTTAGATTGTGACTTCCATCAACCTATTTTAAGAAGAGGTGTCCTGCTACATTTGTACACCTTGCTTAGTTAGATTGTGACTTCCATCAACCTATTAAGCAGGGGATGTCCTGCCTACATTTGTACACCTTGCTCTAGTTAGATTGTGACTTCCATCAAACTATTTTTAAGCAGGGGATGTCTGCTACATTTGTACACCTTGCTCTAGTTAGATTGTGACTTCCATCAACCTATTTTTAAGCAGGGGAGCCTGCTCACTTTGTACAACTTGCTCTAGTTAGATTGTGACTTCCATCAACCTATTTTTAAGCAGGGGATGTCCTGCTACATTTGTACACCTTGCTCTAGTTAGATTGTGACTTCCATCAACCTATTTTTAAGCAGGGGATGTCCTGCTACATTTGTACACCTTGCTCTAGTTAGATTGTGACTTCCATCAACCTATTTTTAAGCATTGGATGTCCTGCTACAATTTGTACACCTTGCTCTAGTTAGATTGTGAATTCCATCAACCTATTTTTAAGCAGGGGATGTCCTGCTACATTTGTACACCTGCTCTAGTTAGATTGTGACTTCCATCAACCTATTTTTAAGCAGGGGATGCCCTGCTACATTTGTACACCGTGCTCTAGTAGATTGTGACTTCCATCAATCATTTTTAAGCAGGGGAGTCCTGCTACATTTGTACACTTGCTCTAGTTAGATTGTGACTTCCATCAATCTATTTTTAAGCAGGGGATGTCCTGCTACATTTGTACACCTTGCTCTAGTTAGATTGTGACTTCCATCAACCTATTTTAAGCAGGGATGTCCTACATTTGTACACCTTGCTCTAGTTAGATTGTGACTTCCATCAAACTATTTTTAAGCAGGGGATGTCCTGCTACATTTGTACACCTTGCTCTAGTTAGATTGTGACTTCCATCAACCTATTTTTAAGCGGATGTCCTGCTACATTTGTACACCTTGCTCTAGTTAGATTGGGACTTCCATCAACCTATTTTTAAGCAGGGGATGTCCTGTACATTGTACACTGCCTAGTTAGATTGTGACTTCCATCAACCTATTTTTAAGCAGGGATGTCCTGCTACATTTGTACCACTTGCCTAGTTAGATTGTGACTTCCATCAACCTATTTTTAAGCAGGGGATGTCCTGCTACATTTGTACACCTTGCTCTAGTTAGATTGTGACTTCCATCAACCTATTTTTAAGCAGGATGTCCTGCTACATTGTACACCTTGCTCTAGTTAGATTGTGACTTCCATCAACCTATTTTAAGCAGGGGATGCCCTGCTACATTTGTACACCTTGCTCTAGTTAGATTGTGACTTCCATCAACCTATTTTTAAGCAGGGGATGTCCTGCTACATTTGTACACCTTGCTCTAGTTAGATTGTGACTTCCATCAACCTATTTTAAGCAGGGGATGTCCTGCTACATTTGTACACCTTGCTCTAGTTAGATTGTGACTTCCATCAACCTATTTTTAAGCAGGGGATGTCCTGCTACATTGTACACCTTGCTCTAGTTAGATTGTGACTTCCATAACCTATTTTTAAGCAGGGGATGTCCTGCACATTTGTACACCTTGCTTAGTTAGTGTGACTTCCATCAACCTATTTTAAGCAGGGATGTCCTGCTACATTTGACACACCTTGCTTAGTTAGATTGTGACTTCCATCAACCTATTTAGCAAGGGGATGTCCTGCAATTTGTAACCTTGCTCTAGTTAGATTGGGGGACCCGTTGACCACCATGTCAAATATATTCTCTTGATCCCTGACCCAGTTTCTTATCTCTCAACTCCTACATTGAACTTCCTACCAGTCAAGACACCATGTATGTTCTGTTTCTCAGGGGGTCGGGGATCAAGAGAAAGACACCATGTATGTTCTGTTTCTCAGGGGGTCGGGGATCAAGAGATGTTTTTGAAAAAAAAAAAAAAATTCTTTCCTCCTCAAGGAATGAACCTTTTGAAGTCATGTTTATGTATATTGAAAAAAAATCATGTGTGTTTGTATCTGAATATGTGTACATGTAGCCATTAGTGTCTGTTAGTATGTACTCATTCTATTTATTAAAAAGGTAGCTTTGGCTGTAGTAAGTTTCTTAGGCTATGTTCACACTAAGCTGCATTTTGGTGCAATTTCATGTGTGAAAATCGCACCAAAATGGATGTGCAATAAAAGGAAACAGCCCCGTTCAGACTGTTCCGCTGCAATGTATTCATCAAAACCTACTAAATTGGAGATACTGAGAGGATCTCCCAGACCCCTTTCAATAGCACCCATGCACTTGTTCCCTAAATAAATCTCTTGTTTATTGAATGCAGAATCACACATATATACACAACTTCACATATACCTTCCAAACAATGTCTAATAATCAGATTGATAAAAAACGGTCCACAAAAATACATATCAAATAGGCCAAATTTCTAAAAGTACATATCCCATCGGGCATCCTCGATTATATGAAAAATAAGCCCCATCTAGGTTGGCTAGGAATGAATACTTTTCTTCTGTGGCAACAGTTCTGAAATTGTATTGGCTTTAGCACAGGCTTCCCAAGGAACCCTAAAGATTCCGATCACCAAACTCGGTAAAGTGTCTAACATGCAAAAAGGAATATTCCATCCAGTAAGTAAAACTGAAATTGAGGGTTGTGCAAAAGAACTAAAATATTGTTCATATGACAGTAAAAAAGTGATTCAATACTGCCTTACCAGGACTTAGGGACTCTTCCCTTGGACCCTTTATCACCCTTCAGCTTTAGATGTCCAGAAAGAGGAGGTCTCTTTCACCCAGCTACCAATCAGAACATATGCTGCGGTCCTATCTTATTACCAAATTCCGTGTACAGTATTCCTGTGTTTATGCTTGCCAGCCACCAACTCTCACCAACGCGCGTTTCTCCCACTTATGGCATACTCGCAGGTTTCATCAGGGTATTCGATACCCATACCACCTATTTGAGAGAGTCACAGTCTTATATATCCTGAAAAGGGTTTTAAGTGTGGGTGTATGTGTATAGTATAGTATAGTAGATATATATATATATATATATATATATATACAACCGCTGCCAATGTAGCAGTTTTGTGGGTAAACACACAGCAGTGCCAATAAAAATGTTCTGCTGCATTAAAAAACTGGTAGTATGAAGTGGACGCTTTTTATGAGGTTACCTACAAAAACAATTCTTATGTAAGGGGGAGGTCTAGAAACAAAAGGGGTTTATTTAATATTTATTTATTCTTGTGGTTAGGGAAAGGGCCCCATCCAAAATTTTGCTATTGGACACAGTTATTTCTAACTATGCCCTGGTTCAGTTGATTTCAAAGCTTGTGGCTTATTGGTGTTTTGCCAAAATAAAATAGATTCCAAAATTCAAGTAACTATGTACAAGGAGTGAGGAGAAGTTATCTTACTGTGTTGTCCTGGGTTTTCCATCTGATTGAGGTAAAGTTGATGTTTATCTTCCCTTTAGGAGCCAATGGGGATGACCCACCAATGAAGGATTTTATTAATCTTTTATTTATAATGTAGTTGGAGACCCCATATCCAGAGATACTCTCCCCAATTTTATTAAAAAAGAACATTTCTCCATCTTGGGATTTATACCGAAGCTTTTTTAAATAGTGATGTAACTGTTCAAATTATAAAGCAAAAGCAAATTAAAGGATTGTTGACCTTTGGGTCTAAATTATTTTTGGCATAAAAATACATAAAGACTTTTTGTTGGGACCTTTTTATTAATGAGTTGCAGTCTAGATAGATTTGTAAATACCCACACAGATGGCTACACAGACTTGTAAATATAAGATGCCCACAAAGACTTTTACATATAAGATGCCCACACGGACTTATAAATATAAGATGCCCACACAGACTTATAAATGTAAGATGTCCACACAGACTTGTAAATATAAGATGCCCACAAACTTTTAAGTATGAGATGCCCACACAGGTTTTTAAATATGTTGCCCACATAGACATAGTTGCACACACAAACATATAAAATACTAAATTATAGTAAATATAAGATATATAGACTGGTAAATATAAGATAGCCACACAGACTTGTAAATATGATTCCCAAACAGACTTGTATAACAATGGATGGTGAACTAGAAGGCTGATTTTACACTGTCTGCTAAACTAAAGGGCTGGCTTAAAACTGTCTGCTGAACTAGTAAATATAGTAAACTATCAAAATTGTGCCCGTTGGTGCACATTGGAAATTATGTGTATGTATGTTTTTCTACGTGTGGATATAGTGGATATAGAATCTTTACACAGGTATATTTTAAACTGTTACTCAGACAGTCACCAGCTTCCAGAGGAACCAAATAGGATAATACTGCAGGTCTGAGAGTAGACCCAGGCAATCCTGCTACACTGTGTGGTTGAAACTAAACATGCTAGGTTAATACTTATTAGTATTCACCACGACAAGTGGTGATGGGACCTCATATATTATAACAGAAGGTACCTCACAGCGTCATGTTATTATAATAGCATTGCCCTAATAATCTAACGTATAAACAAACATTTCTCAATCCCAGTTTACCTAAAGAAATTGACTTATCCTTTATATACTTTTATACAGATCTAACTGAAAAAAGCTGTTTCAGAGCAATTTCTAATAACTGATAACTGCTTTTTATTTCAGTATTACAGTAAATCCTTGGTATACCTGCCTGGCTTTACCACCAAGCAAAAGGCTAAAGACTTGCAAGCGAGCGCCTTCATCCCAACCATTGATAGTGGCTGCCAATTCAAATTGTTCTAGCCAATCAGTCCACTCCCTAGTTACCCCATCAAATGGATCAGATTTAAAAATAGGTTTGGCAATTGGGCCTGGTAGAGCTACTGAGTCTAATTGGGGAATATCATCTGCAGGTACAAGGACAGGAGGATTTAAATCAATACTATCAGTAGCAGCCTCCATAGCTTAATACAGAGAACAAATATACAAAGAAAACAGGGAGAATAAATGGTATTACCAGCACCGCTGCCACCAATTTGTACCAGATCACTGCTTTATGGAAGGATTATGGGTAGCATGGCACACAGTGGGTTACTCTGGTGTTCTGGCACAAAGCAAACAGTGCACATAAACAGGTTCCCACGTAACATGTGCAGTAATCAGGGGTGTCCCTGTCTATGGTGCACCACTTTGAATATTGACCAGGCCTGTATATTGTGTGTCCTTGTAATCTGGTGTACACTTATCTGTTGCCTCAGAGTCTGTATCCAATAAGGTAAATTGTCTGTCCAATAATCTGTCCTAAATATGTAAATCATAAAAATGAATAATCCCCATAAAAATGCAAAAACGGTTAACTTTATTCATAAGAACCTAAAAAATGATCTTCAGAATGACATCCGCTATTCAATACAACAATATATTGATGGCTGGCCAGCCGAATATTATAATCATAAATTAGAGTAAAATTCCATAAAAAGAATTTTTAAGTCCATACAAAATGATCTAATAGTATATTAATCGTATTATAATTTATGGAATTTTATAATTTATGATTATAATATTAGGCTGGCCAGCCATCAATATATTGTTGTATTGAATAGCGAATGTCATTCTGAAGATCATTTTTTAGGTCCTTATGAATAAAGTTAACCGTTTTTGAATTTTTATGGGGATTATTCATTTTTATGATTTACATATTTTTGACTGTCTATATTAGGCAGTTGTTAACTACCATGGAGGGATCCCGATGGTTGTTTTCCCCACATATTGTTTAATTGAAAGGAGGGTGTTTATATTGACAATAATCTGTCCTCCCAACAGGTGGTACCATGATCTTGTGTTGTAGTCAATATCACTCCAAAGCACACACCACAATCCACTTTCACTTTCTCTCCTCCTACCATAGAGAGCAGGGATGTCTTGTATTTTATTACTCACTGACACCACCTACAGGCTGGAGGTGGTATATTAGAAGCCTTGGTGTATATGTCCATTACAATACAGATCATATCCTGTGTAGCAGACAGAAACCTTTTTTGGATAACACTTCCTTTCATATGGAGCAGACACGGGTGTGGTTTAAGCTACCATTTGACCATTCCATTTTAAAATAGGGATCTCAGCTCTGTAAGTAAGTTTATGTATTTTGTATATTTTGTGTTGTACCTAATATAAGTCAGTGCTAAATTTTATATACATTTACTGATGGTCATTTAAATGGTAACAGTGAGATAGTACACACATACATATACACCTTTCCTATATGTAATATTATTTACCCCCCACCACAATGGTAGCTCCTAAAAACTCAATGCAATCTCCTATGGAGATATAAATATATTTATATAATATAAGGGATATAAGTACAACACAAAATGGTAAATATAAGATGTGCCCACAGAGACTTGTAAATATAAGATGCCCACACAGACTTATAAATATGAAGGCCACACATTCTTGTAAATATGAGATGTCATCCAGGCTGTGTGGGTATCTTATGTTTACTAGCTTGTGTGGGCATCGTATAGTTTGCTCTCTGCCCCCCTCCAACAACTTATCTCCATGCCCTCCTTCTCTGACCCTGACCTTGCAGCTGTCCACTATCATACAACTGTTTCCAATGCCCTCGACTCTGTTGCTCCCATATCCACCTGTCGCTTTAGTCAAAAGAACCCACAACCATGGCTTACGGATCAGATAAAAAAGTTGAAAAGGCAATCCCGCATAGCCGAACGACGCTGGTGCAAGAGCAATATTAATAGAGACTTTCTTGAATTTAAAAGTGCCCTCTACCGGACCAGAAGTGCTTTATCCTTAGCCAAACAAAAGTACTTCTCTTCACTCATATCCACACAGTCCCATAACCAGCTCTCCTCCTCCGCCTACGCCCTGTTTATCGGCAGATGAAATAGCCTCATATTTCACAGAAAAACTCGAAAATAACTGAAATGGGTTTCCTCCATACAGCTTCCAACTCCTACCACTGCACTGGCTAACCTCCCTTAATTTGTTAATCCCTTTAAATGCCCCTAACAAGCTTCACCACTATTACAGAACAGGGACTCTTATCTCTCCTATCCAGGACATGTCTCACCACCTGCCCCCTTGACCCCATTCCCTCTCATCTTATTCCCCCTCTCTCCTCTTCATTCATACCAGCCCTAAACTCTCTCTTTAACTTGTCCCTATCCACTGGTATTTTCCCCTCCTCATTTAAATATGCCGTGGTCTCCCCTATACTTAAAAAATCCTGCCTTGACCCGGCTGCTCTTTCCAGCTACCGGCCTGTCTTCTTTCTCCCATTTGCTTCCAAACTACTGGAAAGACATGTCTATGCAGATCTGGTCAGTCCCCTGTCTGCTAACTCTCTCTTTGACCACCTCCAGTCAGGCTTCTGCCTTAATTACTCCCCCCCGGAAACTGCCCAACGATCTACTTGCTAAATCTAAAGGTCACTACTCTTTGCTCATTCTTCTTGATCTGTCCTCTGTTTTTGAATACTGTTGACCACTCTCTAGTTCATCAGATCCTGGCCTCCTTTGGTATCCAGGACACTGCACTTTCTTGGCTATCCTCCTATCTCTCTTTTAGGACCTTTAGTGTTTTCCACTCTGAAATTAACTCCACCCCTCGCCCCCTCCCTGTGGGGGTCCTGCAATGCTCAGTACTCAGTCCTCTTCTTTTCTCCATCTACACCTATGGCCTTGGACAACTCATTAGTTCATTAGGATTCCAGTATCACCTGTACACGGATGATACCCAAATTGACATCTCTGCCCCTGATCTCCCTACACTGACATCCCAGGTCCCCGACTGCCTTAATGCCATCTCTGCTTTTATGTCCACCCGCTTCCTCAAACTCAACATGGACAAGACTGAACTTGTCCTTTTCCCACCCTCACGATCTGTTCCCCTCCCTAGTCTTACTATTAATATTGACAACACACTTATATCACCATCTCCTCATGTCCGCTGCCTGGGAATAATGCTAGATTCCGATCTTTCTTTCAAACCCCATGTCAATTCGCTTGCCAACTCCTGTCGGCTCCAACTCAAAAACATCTCCTGCATCCGACCCTTCCTCTCGAACGAAGCTACAAAAATCCTAGTCCATGCCCTAGTCATATCCTGGCTTGACTATTGCAACACACTCCTATGTGGTTTACCAAACAACCGCCTGGCTCCACTTCAATCCATCCTCAACTCTGCTGCCCGGCTCATTTATTTCTCTTCTCGCTCCTCTAATGCCTCTCCTCTCTGTCAGTCACTCCACTGGTTGACCATCACGCAAAGGATCCGGTTCAAGCTGCTTACCCTATCCTATAAAGCACTATCCAACACAGCCCCTTGTAAGGAAAGTCCTAACAGTTTACCTTAGGTAATTTTTCTGGGCTAACACTCCCTGCTTGTTTGCATTTTCTTGGGAAGGTTGTCTCCCTGACCTTGCATTGGATTAGTATTACAGGCTATCACTTCCCCCCGCCTACTGGCTTTTAACAAGGAGGGAAGAGGCCTTTCATCCAATGCTTAGTATTCAAGGCATAAGACCTCCAATTAAAGGGACGTGTTGGGGGTGCTACTACCACATGGAAGCTTGGTCAATCATCCTGCAGAGAAACTCTGCTACAATATATATACAAAGGGGGTCTGTGGGAGCACTCCTGTGACAAAATTACTTTATAACAAATAGTGGAAGTGCTACTGATTTGACCAAAACATTAGAACAAACAAGAAAAGAGATGATCAATGCACATTCCTGGGCCCCATATATCATAATATCTATGCTAGTGCAAACAGTAAAAACATGGGGGTTTTTAGTTACAATTTTATGCATAAAAGTGAAAAGCCTTTCAACCACGTCAAGGTAACCCCAGTATGGAAGGTCCTAACAGTTTACCTTGGGTCATTTTTCTGGGCTGACACTCCCTGCTTGGTTGAATTTTCTTGGGAAGGTTGTCTCCCTGACCTTGCATTGGATTAGTATTACAGGCTATCACTTCCCCCCACCTACTGACTTTTAACAAGGATGGAAGAGGCCTTTCATCCAATGCTTAGTATTCAAGGCATAAGACCTCCAATTAAAGGGACGTGTTGGGGGTGCTACTACCACATGGAAGCTTGGTCAATCTTCCTGCAGAGAAACTCTGCTACAATATATACACAAAAGGGGGGCTGTGGGAGCACTCCTGTGGCAAAATTACTTTATAACAAATAGTGAAAGTGCTACTGATCTGACCCAAACATTAGAACAAACAAGAAAAGAGATGATCAATGCACATTCCTGGGCCCCATATATCATAATATCTATGCTAGTGCAAATCTCTTCCCTCCTTGTTAAAAGCCAGTAGGCGGGGGGAAGTGATAGCCTGTAATACTAAACCGATGCAAGGTCAGGGAGACAACCTTCCCAAGAAAATGCAACCAAGCAGGGAGTGTCAGCCCAGAAAAATGACCCAAGGTAAACCGTTAGGACCTTCCATACTGGGGTTAACTTGACATGGTTGGAAGGATTTTCACTTTTATGTATAAAATTGTAACTAAAATCCCCCATGTTTTTACTGTTTGCACTAGCATAGATATTATGTTATATGGGGCCAGGAATGTGCATTGATCATCTCTTTTCTTGTTTGTTCTAATGTTTTGCTCAGATCAGTAGCACTTGTTTGTTATAAAGTAATTTTGCCTTAGGAGTGCTCCCACAGCCCCCCTTTTGTGTCAACACAGTCCCTTCATATATCTCAGAGCTGATCCACTAATATCGTCCCAGACGTGACCTCCGCTCCGCAAACTATCTCCTCTTCTCATCCACCCTTGTCACCTCTTCCTATGCCCGTATTCAGGACTTTGCTTGTGCTGCCCCTCTGCTCTGGAACTCCCTTCCTCCATCTGTCTGTCATTCACCATCCCTTAATACCTTTAAACGTAACCTTAAAAACCCACCTTTTCAGGCAAGCATATAACCTGGCCTAAACATTAGCCATCTTACTATACAATATGATCCAACCCGCCTTTCACACTCCACAGCCAATCTATTTACAGCCTACTGACTCCTGCAACCTTATGTCTCACCCTATATCCTCTAGACTTTAAGCTCTTTGGGCAGGGCCCTCTCTCCTATTGTATCATGGTATTGCTGTAAGAAACTCATCACTCTGTTTACTCATATTTTGTATTACCTGTGTATGTGATATGTATGACTTTGTATAACATGTATTACCCTGTATGTAATATGACTATGTAATTGTAAAGCACCACGGAAGATCTTGGCGCTATATAAATCCATAATAATAATAGTTACCAATCTGTGTAGGTATCTTATTTCTACAAGTCTGTGGGGACATCATATTTACAAGTCTGTGTGGACATCATATTCAATTTTAAGTTGCCCACATAGACTAATAAATATAAAATGCCCATGCAGATTGGTAAATACAAGGTTCCCATACAGACTTTCAAATAAAGGATGCACCTATTAACAGACTTGCAAATTTAAGATGATCAGCCCACATAGTAAAGTAAACAGAGTGACTCACTAGAAACCAGGATGAGACATTGATATGAGATATGGAATCTTCCCTTCTGTACATGTAAGTGCACAACCAGCAAAAGTGGTTGTGGCTTGTGGAGGGCTGGTGAACTGAAGGGCTGATTTGATACTGGCTGATGAACTGAAGGGCTGACTTAACCCTGGCTGGTGAACTGGTGGACTAACTTAAATGTAAAATACAGTTACCGCTGTGTTAATATGAAGAAAATATTTTGTTTGCTTTCACTTATTTGCTTTCAATAATATTGTAAATAACAAAAAAAAATGCCCTCTAGTGATATAATCTCTTCTTTACATAAGTTAATGTGACCACATCTTACTTTTGGAAAACAGCCTGAAGGTTAATGTGCTGTGAGCTGAGCTGTAATCACTGAAAAAAAAGCAGTGAAATAAAAGGATTATAACATCTACTAAATTTCTGGTCAGAAGGTGCACACGGTATGTGTGTTATTTGTATATTTTATGTATGTGTAACTGTATTTGTGTAACTGATTTAATACTGCATAATAGCTATAAAATAGAATATGGTTTAGAGAGATGTATAGTTAAAGGGCATGCCCAGCCTAAAAAAAAACTTTTGATAGTCTGGTAGAGGATCCCCTCTAACCCCATTTCCACACTATTTAAAATATCAAAGCTTCCATCAGTAACATTAGTCGAATTGAGTGTTTTATCTGTGTCAGAAATAATAAATTTGTGAGCAGTTACAAGATTTGTAAATGTAAGATGCCCACACAGACTTGTAAATGTAAGATGCCCACACAGACTTTTAAGTTTAATATAGCTTGTAAAAAAACAAAAGTGCACTGGGTTAAAAAAAAACTTTTAACTTTAGGAAATATAATTTTATGCGGTTAAAGGAATCACTCCTGCTCCTTACCTGTTCCTAGGTAAAGATATTGAGCAGAAGTGGACTTTTAAAGGGATATTAAACTATTACATTTTTAAATTATACCTTTGGGAACAAGTGTACAAAAAATAGGTCCACTCCTGCATGGCTTAATGCTCAGGTAAAAGGGGAAATCGAAGAAAAAAACCTTTAAAATGTTGAAATCAGAGGGAACAGAACAGGCTTACAGGGAGTATAAAAGCTTTAATAAGGAGTGCAAGATATTAATTAAACTAGCTAAAATAGCTGACAAAGCAAGTCCAACCACAAAAGTTTTTTTTTAAGTATATCATTAGTAAAAAGATGAGGAGTTAGAATGGGGGATCATTAAATAATGGGGCTAAGATGGTTATAGATGATGCCGAAAAGGCAAACATACTAAACAGTTTTTTCCCCTCTGCATTTACTATACCAGAACACTGCTTTGTGGAATGATTTATGGGTAGCATGGCACACAGTAGGTTACTCTGATGGTCTGGCTCAAAGCAGACAGTGCACTTACTCTCTTTAAGCAAAATAAAACAGTTTTAATTACATTTAACAGTAAGTATTGCAATGATTTAATAACAAAACATAAACAGTTTCCCCACATAACACATGCAGTAAAGGAGTAGCCGCTGCCTATGGTGCACTACACTAAATATTGACCAGGCCTGTGTATTGTGTGTCCTTGCAAGTTGGTGTACACTTATCTGTTGCCTCAGAGTTTATATCCAATAAGGTACATTGTCTATCCAGTAATCTGTCCTCCCAGGTGGTAACATGTTCTCATCCACAGGATCTTGTGTTGTATTAATCAGGGCATCACACTGTGCAAGGGATCACACCTCTCCATACACAGTCTGTATTAGGGATCACACCAATCAGATAAGTCCCAGCAGAAGCACATCACCACACACCTATATCTACTTTCACTTTCTGATTCCTAGCCATAGAGAGCAGGGATGTCTCTTATTGCACACTCATATCTCCCGCAGGCTGCAGGTGGTATATAAGGAGCCTTGGGGTATATATCCATTACAATACCATAGAAAATTCTAGTCCTTATAGCAGGGACTGTAATAATTGGAAGGGTATAAATAAGCAATATTTACTCTGGCTGACAAAGGGTAGGGAACAGAAATAATGAGACAAAGTTAATAACAATAAAGCCCCAGAAGCGGATGAAATACAATCTCAGATTTTAAGGGAGCCAAGTCCAGTTTTATCTAGACCACTGTCTCTTATCTTTATCTCAGATTCACTTTTGTTTGGTTATTTGTCTCTGGATTGAAAAAAAGCCAATGTAATACCAATATTGAAAAAAAGGTAGTCATTCCAAGCCTGGTAACTATAGACCTGTAAGTGTTACCTCAGTGGTATGGAAGGTACTGGAGAATTTGGTAGGAGATCATATTCTGGACTTTATAAATATTGGTGTTTGTTAACAGGCAATCAGGCAGAATAACTGCTCAAACTTGCTTTAATCCAAGTTCAACCATCATGTTTTAGGTTACATGGACCCTTTCTCAAGTATACAACATAGATTCACAGAGCCAAATATAAAAACTTTTCCAGGAAGTGATAATACCATTTAGGAATTGATGTCACACATCAAAGACACCATGTTAACCATTTAAATGATAAAGTGCTCAAGTGGTTTTAACACTGTTAAAACATAGTGATTTGTTTTGATGATAAAAGTGTATTACCGTTTATACTCGAGTATAAGTCGAGGTTTTCAGGCTGTGAAAACAGCCTGAAAACTGAACCTCGACTTATACTCGAGTCAGTCACATGTGTAAAGAATAGAAACTGGACATTATGCTGGATATGGGGAGATGCCTTCATTTTAATTATATGGAAGGCACAAAATATATATATATTTTTTTA
The DNA here is from genome assembly GCA_019447015.1 of Hymenochirus boettgeri. Classification (NCBI taxonomy): domain Eukaryota; kingdom Metazoa; phylum Chordata; class Amphibia; order Anura; family Pipidae; genus Hymenochirus; species Hymenochirus boettgeri. The sequence goes on from CM033469.1 coordinate 11,542,443, forward strand.
GATTGGTGGCTCATTTGGACCACATAGTTATTCTCCTTCAATAAATACCTGATCCCTATAATGATGTTTGTCCCTGGGGTGTTTAGTTTTGATCATATCATGAAGTGCACGAGACATGAGATACACCCCAAGATGCACACGGGGAGAACTGGACAGGTCACTAAAAAAGGGCAGGTCAGTAATACGTTCCTTTCCGGTGCAGTTCCGAAGATCATATTCTAATTCTGTAAACAAACGGTTTTTATTTTGATCCTTTGACAAACATGAATGATAAACAATCCAAATATCTTCAAGTAGTTTATCCTCCGGATATTTTAAAGGATAAAAATTCTCTAAAAATCTCCACATTTCTGGAGTGTTCAGATCATAATGATAAACTGGTGTAAATAACAAACTACAATTAAATATTGTTTCTGCATAAGGAATAACAAATTCATTAGCTCCCCAATTAGATGCGAGGATAAAGGTTCTTTTACTAATTACAGAAAATGAGGCCATGCTATTTAACATGAACAAAGAAAATGAAGAAACTGTCCCACAAAGTATAATGACGTTGGTAGTGGAATATTTAATGACATTTATGTAATGTTCTCTATTGTCTATTTGAGTTTGTTTCATATTAAACTTTATAGTGAAATCAATGCAGATGCCCTCATTGGAAAGATACTTTGTCAGCAGTTGATGTTCTTTCAAACCAGAGATATCATCAGATGTAATAATTCCAACCCAGGTCCAGCCAAACTGTGCCATTAGTTTTGATAAAGCAAAAAAATGATCATCATCGTTTTTAACTGTCCGATAAAAGTACGGGAAGGTGGATCTATCACTGAGCATTTGGTCTGTAGCTCCATAGCTGATCTGTTAACATCAAATCAGGGTTAAATACTAAAACTGTGTAATAGCCAAAATGTAGAAGTTTGGTATGTTTATTAATGTTTCAAATCCCATTATTGACATGGTCAGATCATGAAAATGGATGTTTAATTTCAACCCCTGGGTATCTAATGCTAGAGAACTGAGTAACCATATTGATCCAGTATGTCCCAGGTCTCCACTTTAGACTTGTGCCTCAAAAAACAGTATTAAACAACTGAAAGACGCACACACACACACACAGTATGGTCCATGGGAACCAACTAATGAACTAAAACTTGAGTGGGAAGGGGTTTTGAATGAGCGTTCAATGAAATTAATGCAAATTTGGATTAAACATGATAAAGCTCTGCTGGTGGAGAGTAAAGCAGTGATTGCTAACTTTGGCTTTACGACAGAAGGTTAACATACAAGAATTTGATGACATTAATAAAAAAATTAAGTTTTACTTAAATAAAATTAATTATGAGATAATTGATTTGAAAAAAATCTAAACTTCATATGGATTAGGAAGATCGAGCTGCAGGAAGGATATTTAGGTGGAGGCATAAGTCTAACAGAAGAGGTAATTTAAAGGGACAGAACAGTGTGGTAGACCAACATAGTAGCTCTACGTTCAACACCACAGACACAGATTCCAGCTCCCATTTCTTAGAAGGAAGATAAGGAGGGGGGGGTCAGCGCAAACCAGACATACAAAAGGCTATTATTCGGAGAAAAGGAGTTACATGTACTCTAACATGATTACAGAGGTTAGTATTGGAAAAAGGTCTGTATTTTTGTCCCTCACCCAATATGGATCACTTCACTTTAATTAAGGATTGGTTCCTTTTTTGTAGAACGATAGCCTTAAAAGCATACTTTATGAAGGATACCAGTGGGCAAAACAGTAAGAATAATAACCCTGCCCTGAATGAATTATGCAGCCTGATGCAAGGTAAGAGCTTCAAGAGAAAATCTAGGTTCACCCCTGCTTTTTCAGACTTTCCTGCCCTACAGAACTTTTATAGATGCACCATGGAGGCCCTATGAGATATGCCTGCCCCCACGATTAAAACAAGAAATTTATCATCAAAGGTGTTGTGAGCTATTAAAGAACTCAATGACCTACATGGTTTAGTTTTATAAAGAGGTCAAACAAAGGGGGAATATTGTGCTGTGGTATGAAAACTTGTACAACCGAGAAGCACATAAACTACTGCACAATGTTGGTAATTATAAACCTCTCCCCTCTGACCCCAGATACCATTACAAAGGAGTCCTTGTAGACATTCTGGAAAATGCCCTTGAGTCTAAAGTGATTTCCGAGAAAGTAAGTGACTTTCTCCTTGTAGAACATCTGGTGACGCCAAATTTTTACCTTGTACTGAAGGTTTATAAGAGTCTTAGCAACCCCCTAGGTAGGCCTATAATATCTGGTATTGGTGCAATTATTATTGCAACCGCTCTGTGAATATGTGGACTACTATCTGCAAACGCATGTGACGGCCATGGAGTCTTATATACGGGATACAACTGACTTTACCTGACAGATAAAGGAGATATGTATTCTGGAGGGCACCTTGATCATCACCTGCGATGTGGAATCATTGTATTCTAACATTTCACATGAGGATGGCATCAGAGCGGTAGAATACATCCTATCCGTGCAGCATGGAAATAGGAGGACGCATACTGATTTTTTGATTAGAGTTTTAAGATACATTTTGTATCAAAACTATTTTCTTTTTGATAGAAAATTCTATCTTCAAATAAGGGGTACAGCAACGGGTACCAAGTGTACCCCCTCATACGCCAACCTATTTTTAGGTTGGTGGGAGTGGGGGGTGGCACTTGGCATATCCATGGCCCCCTTTAATCAGTATGGGGACATTTGGCTTGGGTATATAGACAATATCATTTTTGTATGGCGGGGGCCAGAAGAAACCCTGCTGGAATTCATCAAGGAATTGAACAATAATAATTTGCATATATACCTGACCCACAATATTTCCTATAATGTACAGTATGTAAGTTCCTGGACGTTTTGGCTAGAAAATTAGGGGATCGCCTTGTTACCAAATTATATCGTAAACCAACGTCCACTAACTCACTTTTGCACTTTAAGAGCTCACATCCCAAATCCCTCCTAAAAGGCATACCGAAGGGACAATTTACCAGGTTCAGGCGTAACAGAAACACAGGACTATTCTTCTGCAGCAAAAAAGACGCTTCATAGAGAGGGGATAACACAGAGCTCTAGTTCGGGCATGTAAGGAGAATGAATACACTAGGACGCAAGATGAGTTATTGGCCCCTAGACAGCAGAGTAATCAGACACAAGAACTGAGGTTTATTACGGTGTTTAATGATCAGTGGGATGATATCTGTAAGATTCTAATGGATAAATGGCAAATACTTAAGAATGATACTGTATTGTCAACTTTCATACCTGAGAGACCCCTTTCAACAGCAAGACGCTGCAGGAATATTTCTGACAGGATATGCAGTAGCCACTTTGAAAGAATACCTGAAAATATAACCAAGGAGACCCCCATGCATGGTACCTTTGTTTGTGGCAACCGCAAATTCTGTCAAATTTTTAAAGGGGGAAACTTTTTTCGGATAGTGGAGGCAAAAAAAAAGCTTTAACATTAGAAGATATTCTAATTGTAACAGTAGCTATGTGATTTATATGCTCTCTTGCTCTTCCCCTCTTTTATACATTGGAAAGACGACCCAAATAATCAAACAGCATTTAAGTTCACATTTATCTAATATCAGGAATGCCCATCATGAATACAAGGCAAAAACATCACAGGAGTGGCAGAACATTTTCTAACTGTGCATAATAGCAAACTAAGTGTACTTAAATGCCAAGACATCGATGGTGTCCATAAAAGGCTTAGAGGTGGAGATTGGGAAAACCAGCTGCTACACAAGGAAGCTGAATAGATCTTCTGCCTCAATACCATATCAGCTCTTGGACTCAACAAGGACTGGGATTTAACTCCCTTTATATGAAATACATGAAATATAAGTTCCAGCAAATGTCATGATTATTACCTCTCTCCTTAAAATCCTTTTGGATATTAAAAGACTCTAAAGGGACTTTGATCTACTGTATATTTAGAAACTACTTCTCTTGAGGATCCTCTGGCATTCAAGATGAATCTTTAAAATATTTCATCCATGGTATAAAATACTTACCAGTAGATGCCTTGTGCGCCCGTTGGATGGACCTGTATGCATGGATCTGGTTGTTTTGCAGGAGGATTGGATGCATGCCAGTAGTATGTAGGGCCATATTATGTCAAACTCAACTTGACAGGTGCCCTGCCCTTAGGGGTGGAGCTTAGCCACTCGTCAAGTTGACAGTTGTCCCTCCCCCCTATGACGTCAGGCTTGCATTCTTGGAATTCCAAGCTGACATCATAGGTATGTAACCATCCACAGCCTTGAGTAGCCACGCCCCCCTGCATTCTCCATTTTGTGTAAGATGCGGCCGCCATTTTAAGTTGCTGTGTTATAGTGCGGCCAATATTTCAGTTGTTGTGATTACCAGCCGCCATTTTGCGTGCCCGTGCGCCATTTTATGTTAGATATCTCTAGGCAGGGGCATCGTGTCCAGGCATGTCTGTTTTGAACACAAGAGCAGACATGTCTGGGCATGTTTGTGACAGCGTACCCATAATTCCATGTCCGCCATTTTAAGTATCTCAGCTATAGACCCAATTCATCAGCAGCATTTTAACAAAAAAACTTTTACCCGAATTTGACGGTCCAGCTAATATACAGGAAAAGGGGTGTTGTAAGCGGGTATCCATGCTATCTGCTTAATACCCAAAGGGTAGTGTGGTAAAATCCTCGGCTAGCTGTCTTTTTGTATACACACACTTTTGGGTCTTTTGCAATGTTCGGGTCTCTATCTGCCAGCGTTTTTTATCCCTGACAATACCGTTATGACGTATTATAATTCTTTTTTGATTGTCAATGTTTGATGGGTCGTCTAAAACTATATCTTTCAAACTATCAAAATTTATTAACTGCACACAGCTGGCATTTAGGGTTATACCTTTCACTTTAAGGTTTGTCTTACCATTAGACAGGCGATGGCCATAAGTCTTTGGCCCTGCAGATACAAACTCTGTGATATGGGTGTCAGATGGTAACTCGCTAGTTAGTTCGCCAAGATAATCACCCAGTGGGGGATTCCAATCACCATCCTTACTCAGAAAAATAACAGAATCTGTGTCGTGGTAAAGACAGCGCTCGCCCAGTTTATCCAGTACACCGTATCATTCAAGCCGTGCATATGCTGTGGTAAAACAAGCAATGAAAATGTTGGTGTTCCGTGACAGTGTGTGGCAAATTTCCAATTGACCATCGCTGTGTCATCATCTAGAAAATCTAGAGATGACACCTCGTACTGTGGTAAAAATGCAGTATCCCTTCTCCATGGCCTTAATAACCTCTATAGTACACCACGTACTGGTCAAAGAATGCTCCTGATCACTGTGTGTGCAAAGACCTGCACGATTCAGTGTGGAGCATGTACGGCACAGAGGGAACATAAGTTTATGGTTCATTTTTACTGGAAGGACCAGAAAAAATAAACCTCTTGGTGGGTAAACTGTACATCGCACTAAGCCAAAGTAATGTCTCAATGGTTTAAAGTCTCTATATATAATCGCAGGGTGACCTGTGGGGTAGCGTTTTGTTTTGTTTGCAAAGGGGTATGGGCTTTTAAAATCATAATAGTGTATTTGTTCATTAGGACCCGCTTTATGATATAATTTAATAGCATTTGTGTGGCCTCCATACCGTGCATCACGGGGGTCCAAAGGTTCAGGAAATTTCTTTTCTGTAAGGTACACCTGTAGTTCTTGGTTAGACTCCACCATATCTCTCCACTCATGTAACCATAGCTCACGTACCAATGCCTAAGTTTTTGAGGTAGTGATTCCTAATTTTTGTTTTATGATGCAGCTGCCCAAATGAAGTGTGTGTAACACGATTAAAATCATCCTCATTGAAGCATGTAGGACAACCGTGGTAAAAACACCCTTGAAATTCAAAGGCTACATGTAGCCTTTGAATTTCAAGGGTGTTTTTACCACGGTTGTCCTACATACTTCAAGGAGGATGATTTTAATCGTGTTACACACACTTCATTTGGGCAGCTGTATCATAAAACAAAAATTAGGAATCACTACCTCAAAACCTTAGGCATTGGTACGTGAGCTATGGGAACATGAGTGGAGAGATATGGTGGAGTTTAACCAAGAACTACAGGTGTACCTTGCAGAAAAGAAATTCCCTGAACCTTTGGACCCCCGTGATGCACGGTATGGAGGCCGCACAAATGCTATTAAATTATATCATAAAGCGGGTCCTAATGAACAAATACACTATTATGATTTTACAAGCCCGTACCCCTTTGTAAACAAAACAAAACGCTACCCCACAGGTCACCCTGGTACCCCTTTGTAAACAAAACAAAACGCTACCCCACAGGTCACCCTGCGATTATATATAGAGACTTTAAACCATTGAGACATTACTTTGGCTTAGTGCGATGTACAGTTTACCCACCAAGAGGTTTATTTTTTCCGGTCCTTCCAGTAAAAATGAACCATAAACTTATGTTCCCTCTGTGCCGGTCCTTCCAGTAAAAATGAACCATAAACTTATGTTCCCTCTGTGCTGTACATGCGCCACACTGAATAATGCAGGTCTTTGCACACACACTGATCAGGAGCATTCTTTGACCAGTACGTGGTATACTATGGAGGTTATTAAGGCCATGGAGAAGGGATACAGACTGGGTGAGATTTTTTGCTAAATTGTTTCTTAATTCTCTCTGGGGCAAATTCGGGCAAAAGCCCAATTTACCATGCACGAGTATTGTGGGGGATGCAGATGAATTATTTAAGGATGCATTTTTACCACAGTACGAGGTGTCATCTCTAGATTTTCTAGATGATTACCCACAACGTTCAATGATGATGGTTTGTTTCCTCCTAATAAAATAATTTAACGGTTGTTGATGACCTTATGGATTCAGCTTGTGGTAACCCTGAGATTGATAAGATCTACAACTCTAGATAACTATAGATTAAGAACTGGTCTCTTTCCCCTGATCTTCCGGCTGTTTATGTCTTTAAAAAACAAATAACTAAAAAGAGATGATTTAAACTTGACCGGTCATTAGATACAGGACACGACCTATAGTCAACATGTCTAAGAGCCTGGTGCGTAATTGGGAAACGTTAAAATTATTAACAAATGCAACGCCGCATCTGAGAAAGTCTATCCTGTGTTCTGCGTCTAATGACTTGGTGACTGCCATATGTGAAATAGCTCTCAATGCTCTTAAAGGTAAAATCCCTTTAACAAAACACCAGGTGGGTGTTCTTACAAAGTGGCGTAAAATTATAAAAACATTGAGCAATAAGAAAATCACTATTTTAAAGAAGAAACGGCTAGTGAAACAGTCAGGCGGTTTTATCGGGCCGCTGCTGAGTTTTGCGATCACATTACTGACCAGTCTTATAGCTAACCGGTGATGGAACACACTGAGAAAATGTACTTGGTCCCTAAACAGGACCTAGATCGCATACATCTTAAAACGGGTCACGAGTTACAGAAACAGGTGACTAAAATTCATGATCTTGATTCTGAAATAACCGATATTCTTAAGAGGCGTGATTTATCAGATGATGAAAAAGTAATAAGGTACACGACAGTCCTGCAAAAGTATATTGTCCATGCTAAACAAGATGAACAGAAAAAAATGAGTTTAACACTTCTGTTGTGGTAACAGGAGACCAGGACAGCTTGGCAAACAGTATGGTGTTGTGGCAATAGGAGACCAGGAAAAGCTTGGCTCTTTGAAGCAGCAACCTTATGGAGATATAGCCAATATGCAAGAATCGTTTGTGCTCTAGAATTCTATTGTTTTAGAATGTTCATGCTATATATGTGGGGAAAACCACACAAAAACTCAGAGAGAGTTTATCGAACATCAAGCTTGCAAGAATACACAAAGAAAATAAACGCCCGTTTTTGTTTGATATACACAATTATTCAACGAAAAATTTGCTATGCTGTGGAATTGAACATTTTTTCCACATCCAAGAGGAGGGAATCTGGACTTACAACATTTAAAAAACAAAACGATTTGGATTTATACACTTGTGATAATGAATCCAAAAGGAAGTAATGAAGAATTAGACTTATCTATGTTCATCTAAAATTAGGGACCCCCGATAGCCTGGAATTATTTTGCTAATAACTTGATATGATTTCTTTACACTATTTTAGAATGAATTATACATTGATTGCGCATTAACTTTGAAAGCTATATAAATTTCAACACATTGGAAGTTGGACCCAATAACTTATTTTATAGAGCAATGAAAGTTCTACATTGTAGAACTTTCTATGCACTTTTTTTGATAGGATCCAACATCTAATGTCTCTAGTATTGTGATTTGTATATATTGTAAATAATTTGGTTTGTGGTAAAAATAAGCAACTTTGTAGCTTTAATGCTTTTTACTGTAACGAATTATGTTTTTAACTTATTGTTAATGCAAATGAATGCAGTTCGCTAGGACCTAGCAGCGTTTTTGGTATAATTGAGTGTCACAATGCAAAGCCTAGGGGGCATGACTTTAACTTTCGTGCTAGTGGCTAGTGGGGACTGCTGGGTTTGTAGCACTGTGTCCATCTCCATGACGTCAGACCTTGTTCAGACGGTCGCGCGTTTAAAGAAGTAAATAGTTGATGTCATCAGAAGTCTCCATAAGAAGCCACATATTTGGGAAAGCGCACCCGTTTAATCTGTTATGGCGTCCTCCCCAAGACTTCACTGACAGTCTCGGGGGATTTCTGCGCTGGATCGATCCGCAGGTAAGTGTCTCCTCCTCTCCTCTGAGATTTACTGAGGAACGGGAGGTAAGATATAGTGCATTTACCTCCTGTTCTTCAGTAAATCAGATAGAAACCAACTTGGAAAATTATGAACTTATCATCAAAAATTCAAAAATTGAGATAAAAAATGTGAAAAATTTCAGTTCAATAGAGTTTAAATAAGTTTGGGAAACACTGTCAGAATAAAACTCGCCGGTAAGAAGTAGAAAATAATGAATTAAACAAAACAACAGCAATGATTTATATCCGTTTACTTTAAAGATCTTATTGTACTCAATAAAACCTATTAATCATACTTCTAATAAATTTGTCAAAGCTTGTATTTACCAAGGAAAGAACAGTGCAGTTAACAAAATAAATGTTTTATATGCGCCATGCACAGATTTTGTTTTCTAATGTGAAAATTAAATTAATGCCATTATCATTATTACACACAATTAACTCATCACTCTTGAATATTTTCAGTCATGCACTGTGTGAGTCCCTGGAGAGTTAATAAGGTGTTACGCTTTTTCATATCATATGAACAATCCAACAATAAGATTTTAATTATTCCACAAACCTATTTTTTTTTTTTTTATAAAATGAGATGTAGACCATAAAATAGGTAGAGTAACTAGCAGAGATTTAGATAGCAAAGTTAGTTTATGTCAGTGAGGTGGTTTGTCCAGCTAGTTAGGTATATATGACCACCTTATGTGTAATTATATTGTAATATTAGGATAAAACATGTAAGGTTTGAGAATAATCAGGACAACTCAAATATTATTTTTTTGTTCACAAATACAATTAAGCTGGTTACATAAATGAATGTGTGTACCGGCAAAACACTTGAATCCGGCATCGTAATGACTTCTGCCGGCTATTGTTAAATGTATGGGCATTTGGTCATTCTTTGCTTATGATCTGAACTGTAAGAAAGGACGTACCTGTTCGGAGCTCCCGCGGCGCATCCTCTGCTTATGGGCGTCTCTTGGTGTCTTCTGGCGCTGCTCGATCCTCGGCAATCCTCAGGTCTCGTTCGGCGCGGTTTCCGATTTGGCCACTTTCAGGAATTTCCGACCGTTCGCGAGCGCTAGCGGCTACTTCCACTTATGCGTTGTGCAGGCGTGTGCTGGTCTTAAATTAACAGTCCTCTTATTAATTCAAATCTCCTCTATTGTCCAATCTGCTTCCCTCTTTTGCTTGGCTTCTCTCCTATTGGTTCCTCTAGCCTTTTTAAACCCCTCAGCCCAATGGTCCTTACCCGATATAGCAGATAAGTTTCTATCTTGCTGGTGGTGTGATTAATTTGTATATTCTCTGTTATTGACCCGTGCCTGTTTTTGGACCTTGATTCATATCTGCCTGCCCTGACCTCTGCTCGTTCCTGACAACACTTTTGCTCAACCCTCTGTACCTTGCTTGGCAGCCTGACTCCTGTACCTTTTGACCTATTGCTCCACTATTGACTCTGATCTTGCCTACCCCTAGACTGTACCTCGTATTTTGGTCTCTGACCTTTTTCTCCTCTTCCTAGTACCTCAGTCTGTTAGTTTCACTTTGGACTTCTCGACTATTCCTGGCCTCAGCTTGTATACCTTGCACTGCAAGTCCAGGGGGCAACCATGTTCAGGTGAGGCACATCAAGCCTCCCGGCAAACGGGGGCTAGTCTATTGGTGAAAATAGTGGTTGTAGATTAGGGTATTCGGGCTGAAGGAATACTTGAAGATCCGGAGCGTTACATTATATCGGGCCTAGTGGAAGATATCCAAGAGCAATTACGTCTCTTAACCCGGGACCATAAACCAACTGGCCCATTGTGTGGCAGCTCAAGAAAACCAGCAAGTTCCTGCACCTCCTCCTGTGGCCCCATTTGTGGATCGAAAGGTACCACTGCCTGAAGTTTTCAGGCAGTCGACAGAACTTCCAGAATTTCAAGGATGCCTGTCAACTATACTTTCAGATGCGACCCATTTCTTCAGGTTTCGAGTTACAGATGGTGGGTCTTGTTATTTCTCTTTTACACGGGGATCCGCAGACATGGGCCTTTGGTCTCTCGACAGATAATCCTGACTTGTCTTCAGCTGAAAGATTTTTGAGGCCCTAGGGATTTTATACTCTGACCCTGATTTAGTCGGGACAGCAGAAGCTAAGTTATGGTCACATCGTCAAGGGCACCTATCAGTGGAAGAATATGCATTGGAGTTTCGCCGCTGTTCGGCAGCAGTTTCCTGGAATGATTCCGCTTTAAAAAAGTAACTTTGAATATGGACTCTCAGACCCTGTCAAAGACATTCTGGTAAGTCACCCTGTTCCCAAAACTCTAAATGAAGCTATTCAGTTGTTAATCCGGGTGGACAGAAGGCTCAGAGAATGTCCACAGGGTAAAGCTCTTCCTTCCAAATCCGGTCTTAAGACTTTTCCAGGTATTTCTGTACCTCCTTTCCCTCCTAAAACCTCTTCTGAAGAACCTATGCAATTAGGCTCATCACGGCTTTCAGTGGAGGAAAAGAACAGGAGAAGGATGGCCAGTCTCTGTCTTTATTGTGGGTAAGTAAGACACTTCGCCTGTTCCTGTCCCCGTAAGAATCCAGGAAACTCCAGCACCTAGAGGAGTTAGAGGAATCTCCTCTAGTTGGACAGGTAATTTCTAAAATTTGTAATAAATTTCTAGTACCAGTAGAAATTTCACATGGCCCTAGTAGCAAAATGACCCAGACATTTTTAGATAGTGGGGAAGCCCGGAATTTTATGGACATAGCATTTGCTTGTATGTTAAAAATCCTAGGGACAAAAATTCCGAACCTATGTATGTAAGGCTATTGATGATTCTCTTCTGCAAGAGGGAAAGCCTTTAACTATAACTGATGGGGTATTCTTAAAGGTCGGGTTTCTTCATTCTGAAGAACTGGTTTAGAAAGCACAATCCATTGATTAACTGGGCCACTGGTCAGCTAGAAAAATGGGGACCTAAATGTGTGGGTTCATGTTTGTCTGTTCATCTGACTAACCTCTCTCTGGAGGGTGTTTCTCCACCTTACAGGAATTTTTCCGATGTCTTTTCCCCACAGGGCTCCGATGTTTTGCCTCCCCACAGACCTTATGATTGTCCCATTGATTTTTTTTACCAGGAACCATCTTGTGGACATCTCTATAATTTGACGGGTCCTGAAAGTGAGGCCATGAAAACATACATAAAAAAGAACTTGGATAAAGGTTTCATCAGACCTTCCACTTCTCCAGCAGGAGCAGGTTTTTTTTGTAGAAAAAAAAGATGGTGGATTAAGACCCTGTATTGATTATAGGGCTCTTAATAAAATAACTATTAAAAATAGATACCCTTTACCACTCATTGATGACCTCTTTTCTCAAATTGTGGGGCACAAATTTTTTCTAAGTTGGATCTCCAAGGTGCATATAAATTAATCAGGATAAGGGCTGGAGATGAGTGGAAGACGGCCTTCAATACTAGATATGGCCATTATGAATATTTAGTTATGTCCTTTGGCCTCAGTAACGCCCCTGCGGTATTTCAAGATTTTATAAACGTGTGTTCAGAGAATATCTTGATAAGTTTGTTGTAGTTTATCTTGACGACATCTTAATTTATTCTTCCTCCCTGCAGGAACAATGATCATGTCTAGCTAGTCCTTGCTAATTTAAGGGAACAACATGTATATGCCAAACTTGAGAAATGTATGTTTGAACAACACCAGGTCCCATTTTTTTTTATTATCTAAGATCAAGGTTTAACCATGGATGCTAATAAAGTCTCTGCCATTCTAGACTGGAAACCTCCTTCCAATCTAAAAGGACTCCAGAGATTCTTAGTGTGCAATGTAAAACCCCATAGACAATGTCTGAAATTGCATTCCTAATTTTCAAATGATCTCAATTTATTGGCATGGTCCAGCAGTATGGCAGCTCCCACATTGTTTCGCTGCCATGGGTAATCACAGGGTTAAATTCATGTTTAAACAGTTGTAAAACTCTGAGCTTTCTTTCCCATAGCTATTCCCATTTGGTGTTGACTTAGCTGACCTAGCAAGAGGTCTGACTTCAAAGGGGCAAGGTGTGAAGTCACTGTAATAATCATACACCTCTGCAGACTTGAGGCCTCCAAATCAGCATGTGGTCTGATGAGGTGGGCAATTTTACCTCTGTGTTAACCCTGGGAGAGATTATAACACAAGGTTTTAATAATCGCCATAACTCGGCTTGTGGGTCAACTACCATGAGGATACCATCCAATATGGACTCTGGTGGATGGGAGAATTCCGTGGAACCCAAACACCATATCTCTAGGCCTTAGGGTATCCCAGAAACCCACTTTAAACCATTATACAAATGTACATATTGTTGCTGTATCATGTTTGGTCTTGTTAGTTTTGTAAATTTATGAGGGTGATAAATATTGGGGTATAAAAAATGTAAGTTGTTTATTTTGCAAGGTATGGGTACTGAGAGCATTGTTAGTTTTTTTGAGTGGCCCATACTGAGGGTAATAAAGTTTTGGACATACCCTGAACCCAACCTACTCTTTTAGGTGATTGGTTAAGGAAGCCTGGGTATCACCCTGTGTCAGAGGTAGATAAGGAGATGCAACAGTAGAACGGAGTTTGTCATAAGATCTTCTATAACATCTAGCCAACAGGACGGACCATATTGGCTTACATCAGGAAATATTATTTGGACTTTTCCCATATCTGGATTAACAAGTTCTGGACTCGGCTCATGGACTTTTCAGACGCCAATTATCTTTAAGTATTCATTCTTTTATCCATTTCTCACCCTCACCTGTGTGTTACCATTTTTATGTTCAGTAAATTAATTTAGTTTTTCTTTTTTATGCACTATTTTGTCAACTTTTGTCAATGATATAAAATCTTTTATAGGCTTTTTGTCCTATTATGAGTACATTCCCAAAACGAACCTGTGTCTCTGAAGTTATGCTACTATAGAGAAGTATTGTATAGATATATATAAATGTGTATTGAATATTAGGGGGGAATAACAAATTTTCTTACAGGTTGTTATAGGTAGGGGTGTGGATAACCCCATAGATATATGTAACAGGTCATTCAGCTGTTTTCTCGGAATGTGGTGGCAGCAAGGATATTGTAATTAAGTAATATTAATTGTGTAGTATATCGTTTGTTCACTAACCCCACCAGGTCCGTTCTGTTTTATTCACCTGTTGGTTACTTGGAGTGTGTTTTCCGGCAACTGATAGGTGGATGGGCGTCACGGCCCCGGGGAGATCGTGACACTTAGGATTTTCTCATTTCTATCGAAAGTTTATTAAAAACTTCTCCTCTTTAGTGTCCCCTCTCACAAATATGAATAAAAAGGGAGCTAATATTACTTATCGCTCTGAAGAGGCTCTCATGGCATTTGAAAACCTTAAAAAGTCTTTCTGCTCATCCCCAATATTAATCCACCCTAATATTAAACTTCCCCTTGTTGTAGAGGTTGAGGCTTCAGAGGTAGGGGTGGGAGCTGTACTCTCTCAATACTCTGGCTCTCCAGAACGTCTTTATCCCTGTGCTTTTTTCTCCCAAAAATATTCTTCTGCTTATGATATTGGTAAACGGGAACTATTAGCTATTAAATTAGCCCTTGAGTAATGGAGACATTGGCTGGAAGGGGCCGTTACACCCTATTACAGTCTATACTGACCATAAAAACTTAGAGTTCATAGGGAACGCCAAGAGATTAAACCCTAGACAGGCCTGTTGGGCACTTCTCTTTTCTAGGTTCAATTTTAGTATTACCTGTAGACCCAGGTCAAAAAATGTCAAAGCACACACCTTATCTCGCAGTTTCATGTATGAATCCATGCCCAGTAAAGTGACTATTATTTCCCCTCAGCCTATCATAGGAGCTTTAACCACTGACTCTGTTTTAGCTAATTTGTCTGAATTGTTAACTTCCCATCAGGTAGATGCACCTCCAGGAAAACCCGATGGTTGTCTGTTCGTTCCTCTTTCTTTCCGTTTGCAGGTGTTAAAGCAATTCCATGATTCCAAGCTGGCTGGCCATCCTGGGGAAACCAAAATTTTATCTTAGTTATTAAAGGATAAGTGCACTGTAAAATCAAGTTATGTTCATTTGGAAGCTGCAGCTTTAAAAATACTGTTGCCATATTTTATTTTACCTATGCCCCTCCAGAGCCTAGCTTTGTGCCTTGGAAGTTGCTGACATCTTGTTACTGGTTTGCTGAATGTTAAGCTCCACCCCTCTGAGATTTCCTCTGCTTTCTCCTGCTTGAGCCTCAAACAGTAATGCTTGTGAGTTCCGTGCACATGCGTAAACGGACTTTCGGTACACCATCATGCTTTGCAGGTTATCCCCGCAATCTCACATTAACTTCTTCTGTCCTACTCCCTTTTGAAGTTAGAAAACGTACACAGTGGAATTAAATGGTTCAATCATGTGCTTGTGCAGACGTGCACGCACACTGGCATGGTTCCAAATTTAAAAAGCCCAGTAAGTGAAAGACACACTGCTGGATGTCCCCACTCTGGCTTACTTGTTCCTGACCCTGGCTCATGTGTATCCTGTTGCTGCTCCTGTGATTCCTGCTCTTGTTAAGTCCTGCATCTTTGGTTCTGACTCTCAGCTCCATTTAAATACCCTTCTGGCTCTGAATCCCTGGTTCCGTTTGACTATCCTTCTCGCTTAGAATCCCTGGCTCCGTTTGACTACCCCTCTGGCTCTGAATTCCTGGCTCCATCTAAAGACTCTTCTTTCCACCTCTTTCAGGCACAGGGCGCTGCTACCTGGTGGGTCTCAGCAGTTCATTCCCACCATTAAGGGTTATGGTGAAAACCTGGCTGCACTAAGACTCTGCGACTCTGCTTCTGCGAAAACCAGTTAGTCCCCTGGAATCAGTTAATTACCTCCAGTATTGAGGAGGTGGAAGTTGACTATAAGGTCACAGATTGTTCATGGGTGCCATAATTGGGAGAGGAGGAGGATAGTGTCTCTGAAGGAGAGTGCTCAGAGCATCAGCATGAGCCTAAACCCAAAGAAAGGACTGGGAGCAGGAACAGAGGCAGCAGCAGTGCACCTAGTACTGTGCATGGAATCAGGGCACCAATGACATTTGGTGCCAGTGCCCCAAAATGGCAGGTGAATCTCTGCTCCAAGGCATGCCGGTGACTCATCACTGTGGGACCTCTTCGCCTTTGCTCCAGGTTACAACATATTTGCAATATGCAGTCTGTGCTTGCAATGTGTTATCTGTAGGAAGACCACCTTAAAATTGGGCACCTTGTCTATGAGGAAGCATATGGTGCTGCACCACAGATCCCATTGGGAGCAGCAGACAAGGCATCCACACATTCCTTTCCTCATGCCCAGGTAGCAACCATTCCTCCTTCTACCCCCTCTGGCTCTTTCAGTTGTTTCCACTGTTTAAATTAGGGAGGAGAGACAGTCTTTGGCCACAGCAGGTGGTGTTAAGTGGTACATTGGCAGTGCTAAAAGGCAGGTATCCCTTTCCTATTTCTTTGAGTGAAGAAATAAGCTGTCCCTCAGTTAATACCAAGTACAGCATCTCACTGTCAGTTTAGCAAAAATCCTGGTGGTGTAGCCTGGTAGACAGTGCAGCATTTGGGGTGTTTGTGGCCATTGGCACACAGCAGTATTTGCCTGACACACGTTTTCAACCTGGTCATCCAGCGTTTCCTCAGCAAGTACCCTAACCTGCAGGAGGGTACAGATGCAGGCTAGGATGATTTCAAACAACTTCAGGCAATCATACATGGCCACATTTCATCTGGCCAAGTCTCAGCAGCAGCACCATCCCACCCGCTGGAACTTAAGTCTTACGATTCTGCTGAGTCTGCTCCAGCAGAGGCGAGCTATCATGGACTACTTATATGGTACAAGATCAGGCTCCGGGGACCTGGCTTTCCTGTTTCCCAGGCAGTGGCTGCTGTTTAGGGATGCTTGCTGTGTGCTTTCACCATTTCAGCAGGTCACCAGGATGGTCAGTCTTGATGAGGCCACATCTCACACAGTATATCACTGCTCAACATCCTCGAACACTTGCCGCAGAGCAGCAGCTAATTGAATAGGAGAATGACAAAACCGTTATTGTCTGGGCATTACGGTGCAGAGGAGCAATCTGATGATGAGGGGGACTGGCAATTGGCTAATTATTCTATTTGGTAGGGTCATTTATGGTCCTACTTTGCTCTACTGCATTTAAGCTGCTTAATGGCTGATTTTTTAGGGTCAGGGTCAATCATGGCTGACTGACCTATCATACTGCTTATCTTTCATGGTAACAAAGCTAACAACAGTTACTCATTGACTAATTTTTCGAAGTTTGTGTCAATCCTACCTGGCTGGCCTAAACCAAAAATATTTACCTGGTGTCACCTACTTATACAGCCACAAAAGCTACTCTGTGGCTAATTTTTTCACCATATTGTACAGCCGCAACATGTTTATACCTGTGCTTCAATTCTGCCTGGCCCAAACTAAAAGGCTACATCTGCTAGTCTTTTTCACTCCACAAGGCACCATTTGTGGTGTCACCTACTCTGACCATTTTGAACAGCTGCAACAGCTAATCTGTGGCTAATGTTTCTACCTTTAAAGTCAATTCTGCATGCCCCAAACCAAAATCTGTTAGTCTTTCTCTCTCTCCACAAGGCACCCTTGTGGTGTCACCTACTCTGAGCTTCTAAATGTGGGCCTGGCACCCCATCACTCACCCTTGCACGATAAATACTCTGGGCAGTTGCTATTAGAGTATGGGGTCATTCTATTATGGTCAAGCCTGCCTGGCTCTGCAACAATGGAAACAAACTGCTGCCTTCTCATACTCTGTGATGCTGCAACAAAATTGGTACCCCAACACCCACTTTCCTTTGCACAATGAATACTCTAAAGGGAAAGTTTCTAGTGGATCTTGAATTAAATAGTTTGAGTAGAATAAAACAGAAATAAGCAGGAATTCTGCAAACAGTGGCTGATTATTCCATGTCCACACACAACATGGGTTCTTTCACACACAGAAAAAACCCTTGTGGTTTTTGGATTTTCAGATTTTTAAAAAAAAAATCAGAAAATGGAACGTAACTCAGAAGTTCCTTTCATCTCTAGCAATCAGATGTTAGCAAATGTTTTCAAAGAGCTAGGCTCTTTAGTGCGATCTGATCACGCTTTTAAAAGTGCACACTAGTCTGGCCCAGTTAATGTGGCCACACTAGTGTGCTAGGGAGCGCTGCATTGCAATTTGTAAACCGCAGCGCATGCGTTCCGCATTTTCATGCACAATCGTATGCACTCTGATTGCGGATCACGAGCGTTCACACACACGCTTCCATACGCAAACGAGTGAGGTATAGTGTGGCCTCAGCCTAACTGTAGTAGAGCAGTTAAAACGTATCATCTGATTGGTTGAGGCAAATTAAGAGCTGAGGCAAATGTTAGTACCTCTTATTGAATAAGCCTGGTATGTTATTTTGTATTTACACACATAATATAAATCTGAACACACAGCTGATAGTCTAAACTCTGGAATATAATTTATAAATCCTCAGTCTGAGTCACATACATTTTCTATTCATTTCACTTTCTTGAAATGATTCTACATCTATTCTGATCAAAAAGCAAATTCTCTTGAGATCTGTTCTTTTTTCAGGCTTAACAAATGATTTAATAAGCTGATGGCATTGAAGGAAGGTCTGAGCCAACTGCCTGCCAAGTGGCCATAGCAAGCAAATTGGTCTCAGTCACTTTGCTTTACCATATTGCAGTGTCTATAAGGAGTATTACTGTTATGTCTTGGGCTGGGGAGGCATGGTGTGGGAGAATTAATTACCGTATATTAAATAAATTAAATCCACTCCACAGACAGGATAGGAAGGACAGATACATCTGTTATATAGTATTAAAAAAAACTATGCCTCATTTTTATATTTTATTTTTCAAGCTTACATATTCTCTCACTTTTTGGGCCATTTAACTCTATAATTATCACCTGCCTCTTTTCAAGATTGGTATACAGTATAAAAGGGATTGATCACAACATTAGAATATGTGGCCCTTCTTAAAAATCCATGCAGCTATTGCTATCTTTAACTTTTGACACATACAGAAAAACATTCAGGAGCAGTCAGCTTATATAAATATATTAATGGGCCATATAATAAACTCTCTGGTGCATTGTTCACTTATAGGTCACATCCTTTAAAGGAATAGTTCACTGGAAAAGTGAACTAGTCCTTTAATGCATTGATTAAGGAGGTTAAGGAGCTATGCCTTACCTTCCATTCTTCAATCAATTTCTGTGGAGCCAGCATCCGCACTGACAGCTCCCGACCACTTCCTGGTTCTGTTCATCTATAGCGCGCATGCATGATAATGCATGCTATAGATGAAGAGAACCAGGAAGCGGTAGCACCTCGTTTATTATTTATCTCCTGATAAGCTAGTGCCCTCTTATAACATAGTAATTAAGGTTGAATAAAGACATACGTCCATCAAGTCCAACCTATTCACTTTTTTTTTTTAACCCTACCTAACAGTTGATCCAGAGGAAGACCCCTGCCATCATGGATAAACCTGGAACTCTTTTTCTGTTTTTGGAATGAGCAAAATCCACAAACAGCTGAAGAGCAGTTTTAAAAATATGTGGTAAATGTTGCAGAGAAAAAGTAGCAAAAGCAATGGTGAAAAATATTAAAACAGAATTAACTATTTTTTTGTTTTAAGGGTGGACATACCTTTTAATCAGGGGCGTCTCTAGGGTCCAAAAATATCAGGGGCACCTTCAGGCCCCCTATGTGCCGCATGTCAAGCATCAAATATTTCAGGTCACGCCCCTTCCCCACCCTAATTAAGCCACACCCACTAGGTAGTTAATAGAGATAGACAGATAGCCAGAGAGACAAATATAGACAGACCGAGAGATACAGTAGATACACAGCCAGAAAGTGATAGATAGACAGAGAAAGAGACAAATAAGAGGTAGACACAGAGGCACAGCATTCCATTATACTTATTACAAATTGGAAATTCAGCATAATCTGGTAGCAAGCTGGAAACTTCATTATATACTGGTAACAAACTGGCAATTTTGACTGGCATTTTCAGTATATAATAGTAGGACACTGGCAATTTCAGTATATACTGGTAGAAAACTGACATTTTCATTACATACTGGTAGAAAACTGACAATTTTATTATATACTGGTAGCAAACTGGCAATTTTATTATACGTATACTGGTAGCAAATGTTCCCCAAATGATTATACATTCATTATATACTGGTAGCAAAGGGGAATTTCAAAATATACTGATAGCAACCTAGGAATTTCATTTAATACTGGTAGCAAACTGGGAATTTCATTATATACTGGTATCAAATTGGCAATTTCATCACATACTGGTAGCATCCTGTGAATTTTGTTAAATACTGGTAGCAACCTGGGAATTTCATTAAATACCGGTAGCAAACTGGTAATTTCATATACTAGTAGCAAACTGGGAATTTCATCAGATACTGGTAGCAACCTAGGGATTTCATCAGATACTAGTAGCAAACTTGGAATTTCATTAAATACTGTTAGCAAACTTGGGAAATTTAAAATATACTTGTAGCAAACTGGCAATTTCATTACATACTGGTAGCAACCTGGGAGTTTCCTTAAATACTTTTAATGCCTGGAGTGCCTGGGTATAACTTCAGCACCTATGCCCGTTGATCCAAAGTCTTCTTTCTCAGTCGGCGATACCAACTCCGCTGATGTCGCCAACACTGAGCAATGTCAATGCGGCCGGCAGTGACACCGTCACCACTGGCGACATCAACATCGCCGGTGTTGCCAGCGTCTTCTTTCTTCAGCCATCACTGTGATGACTTCTGAGCTCTGTGGGGTTTGCACCTCTTAATAAAGGTTTCCAAAATCCAATTGTGATTGGTTAATATTTCAATGCTTGCAATCATATGATCACACATTAACCAATCATATTTGAAAATAAAATACCCTCAATTTTCTTAACAAGTACAAGTGCTGCTGGGCTTTCCCAGTCAGCTCTATCATATGTCTCCCCCAGGGACGGTCTATTAAAAAGTCAGCACACCATCTACAGAGAGTCATATCCACCCTAATTTGTTGTAATTTGCCTATTAGCTTTTGGACTGAAATCCAAGATATACGGCCCTGGTGCGTCTAAATGCAATAGGCAAGTGTGCATTGACATATTGACTACATCTTCCATGGTTGCTGGTCAAATGCTGGATCAATGTAGCTCTTTATCAGATCAGCTCAAAGCATTTTGCTACAAAAAAAAAATCCAAATTCTTAAATTAAATTCTTCTATTTCTTGGAGTTCTTCCTAGATATGCTAACCCATGTTCAGTAATATAGTATTTGAGGTTGAATAAAGACATATGTCCATCTAGTCCAACTTACTCAGCAATACCCAGCGGCAACTGGCCCAGTAGGCTGAGGGGCAAATGCCCTCCAATGGCTGGTCTCCAATAAAATAATTGGGCTGCCACAAAAGCTCTTAGTAAGTTACGTGCTTAAGCAGCACAGCATGTGCCTCTAGCCAGGGCCACCATCAGACTTTTCTGGACCCCATACTGAGTAAATTTCTGGGGGGGCCCTAAACACCTAAATGCACTAACTTAGACACATTATACACAGACTAGGACATATATTAAAGACACATTTCGCACACACATATACAATAAAATTTATATTGCGCTGACCTGTATATATAAAATGCTATGTGCAGCAGAAAAATGTCAGTAGTGGTTATACATTACAATCTCACTGTGGGATATTATGAGTTAATTGGTAGATATTCTATGATAAATGCAAGGTAGTGGTTATACATGTAACAATTTTTTTGGTGCTCTACTTGTGGAGGATATTATTTTAGTAATTTGGTAGATAGTTCTATGATAACTGTCAGTAGTGGTTATTCACATTACATCTCACTGTGGGGATATATAGTTTTATTTGGTGTAATTGGTAGGGGCTGTTATGATAATGTCAGTAGTGGTTATACATACAATCTAAATGTGGGGAGATTATAGTTAATTGAGGTAGATATTCTATGAACCTTGTACAGTAGTGTTATACATTACCAATCCACTTGTGGGGATATTATAGTTAATTTGTAGATTTCTGGGTAAACTGTCAGTAGTGGTTATCCATTAAATTCACTTGTGGGGTATTAATTATTTGGTAGATCTTCTATGATAACTGTCAGTAGTGGTTATACATACAATTCTCACTGTGGGATATTTTAGTTTAACTTGGTAGATGTATTCTATTGATAACTGTCAGTAGTGGTTCTTACATTACATCTCACTGTGGGGATATTTAGATAATTTGGTAGATAGTCTATGGTAACTGTCAGTAGTGGGTAGTACATTACAATCTCACTTGGGGGGATTATTATAGTGAATTTTGTAGATATTTATGATAACTGTCAGTCGTGGGTATCCATTATTACAATCTCACCTGGGGGCATTTTGTTAAGTTGGTAGATATTCTATGATAACTGACAGTAGCCGGTATACATTACAATCTCACTTGTGGGGATAGTATAGTTTAATTTGGTAGATATTCTATGATAACTGTTCCAGTAGCGGTTATTACATTCAATCTCACTTTGTGGGGATATTTAGGTAATTTGGTAGATATTCTATGATAAACTGTCAGTAGTGGTTATAACATTACAATCTCACCTGTGGGGATAGTATAGTTAATTGGTAGAGTATTTCTATGATAACTGTCATCGTGGTATACATTACACCTCTCACTTGTGGGGATATTTAGATAATTTGGTAGAGATTCTATGATAACTGTCAGTAGGGGTATACATTACAATACACTGCTCGGGGATATTTATAGTTAATTTGGTAGATATTCTATGTTAACGGTCAGTAGTGGGTATACATTACAATCTCACTTGTGTGGATATTTTAGTTAAGGTGGTAGATATTCTATGATAACTGTCCAGTAGTGGGTATACATACAAATCTCATTGTCGGGGCTTATTATAGTAATTGGTGATATTCTATGGTAACTCGTAGTGGTTATACATTACAATCTCATTGTGGGGATATGTCGTTAGGTGGTAGATAGTCTATGAGAACTCTCAAGTAGTGGTGTAGACTACAATCTAACTTGTGGGGATATTATTAGTTAATGGTAGTATCATGTTAACTGTCAGTAGTGGTCTATACATTACAAGTCTCACTTGTGGGATATTTTAGTTAATTGGTAGTATCTATGATAACTGTCAGTAGTGGTGTATACATTACCAATCCAATTGTGGATATTTTAGTTAATTGGTAGAGATTCTATGGATTAACTGTCAGTAGTGGTTATTACATACAATCTCACTTGTGGGGATATTATGTAATTTGGTAGATATTACTATGTTAATGTCAGTAGTGGTTATCACATAACAATCTCACGTGTGGTGATATTATAGTTAATTTGGGTAGATCTTCATGTTAACTGTCAGTAGTGGTTATTACATTACAGTCTCACTTGTGCGGATATTTAGTAATTTGGAAGATATTTATGTTAACTGTCGTAGTGGTTTTATTCATTAATTTGGTTGTAATATTCTTGAAGGGGCAGTTAGTTTGGGGGTCTCCTGTACAGGAAAAAGGGTGGTACCTACATATATATGGTATCGTTGTTACGAGGAGTATCTGAGCTTTTAGGCAACAGTGAGATTGTTGTGTGTAACTTAAGATAAATATAAGTTAAAAATGGGAAAAATCCATGAAAATTTGCAAATTTTCATTTTTTTACATATTTTACCATAATTCCAGTAAAATTTCAGAGAAAAGTTACAAAATTCGTTACCGATTAAAGTAGACTTTGTGCTGAAAAAAAAAACAATGTATAATATTCGATTACGGCAGGTTCCTACTGTAAAATTATCTTAAGCGATTAGGGCAAATCCTGAAATTCTTATGGCAGTAAGCAAAAAAAAAAATGAAAATTCTCGCAGTGAAAGGGTAAACGTCATTACAATATAGAATAGATGTGCAGGCACTCTGGTATTACATCCTGGTCGTGGCTGTTTTAATTTTGTGTCAGTACAGTAGCAGGGGAGTCAGGACTGATGACTGGATGAGATTGCACGTCTAGCAAGTCTAACAGGAGTAGGCGATGGCTATTCGCAGATTTCGAACCCGGATCGCGCGGATTTTACCGTTCGCAAACGCGGATTTTTCCAGATTTTCCGCCGTTCGACCGCAGATGTGTGGGGTGTGGGGGTGGGCCCGTATTTTCGAAAATTTTCGAAAAATTACGAGAGTCTTGCGTATTTTGAAATTATGTATTCTTCTTAAAAGTTTCAAAATTATGGAGGGTATTTCGAAAATACATATTTTTGAAAATGTTTTGAAATACGCGTTTCGCGTCTTCGAAAAATTTATTTCTTATAAACATACGAGAAATTCGAGGATATTTTAATTTAATGGGTATGCCGTGGGATTTTCGAATTTTTCCGAAAAATTCGAGGATCTCGAGCGGACCGGATTTGAACGACGTTCGGACATCTCATCAGGAGTGCTGAACGAGATTACAGTGGAGGGGCAGAAGTTAACTGGGGACAAGGTAACGATTTGCAATGAACTTACGTTTGATTTTATCTGTGCATTACCTTGCACGTCAAAAAGACATTCAGGGTATTTAGTGGACAAAAAGATTCTTGTTACGGACATTTTTGAATTGAGAAAGAAAGCCATTCAGCATGACTAGCAAAATGTCGTCAGAAATAAGGGCCATATCTATAAGTTATCTATAATCGTTGGTTTCTAGCTATACCGCGGGTAGGTTAATTACAATCACGGTCATAAATGGACGATCGCGGATGTAAATATTTGCGACCGAACATTCGTTCATTAACGAACGTTCGATCATGAGAATACCATGCGGTAGTAAGTCTAACCCAAATTCGTTATCATAGATTACAATCGATATCGGAAATTTACGATCGGTATCCGAAAATTACAATCGTGAAAACGATACGATTACCGATCGTTTTATAAACATGGCCCTAAACTACCGTTGCATTTGATCTAACTGAATACAACAGATAAAGAACAAATTATTTTAACACAATAACGAGTATTACCTTTTAAAACAAATGGTATGTAAACTTCATAAATCCTATCCATGAAACCACTACTGCCTTCTGATTCTGTATTATTCGAGGTTCGTGACATTTAAATGGCCAGCAGAATTCCCTCGTACCATACAGTAATATCCATACTGGATTGGCTATTATGTATGGGACTAGTGTAGGGAATTCTGCGCAATTTAAAGGGCATAAAGCCTCAAAACAATACAGAATAGACAAATCTGAAAACAATAGATACCATCCTCCTGATTCTGTTTGTTGAAGCATTAGTTTGCCCTTTAATGAACCCCGGGCAGTAAACCCCCAATTTGCTGTGTTGGTACCAGAGACGCAGGTCAATCGCAATACAGCAATATCGACTCCGCATGCCTCTGTCTGGCACCTGACGTAACGATTGGTGCTGGGAAAAGAGACTGGTGCAAGTTAGGACGTCAGCCGCCCGAACAGTGGATGCGGACGCAAGCGGCGCGGATTCTCAAGTGAGTGACCCAGTAGAAGTCGAGGTCAATTAAGGCTATTTAAAGGCCCTTAAAACCCCGACTGATAAGCGAGTAATATACAGAACCGGTAAAAACATTTGTGGCCTCAAGCTTCTTTTTAACAATATCCAGACACCCCACCATGTGGTTCTTGGTTGTATTTTCCAAGGGATAAGTCTGTTATGTCTTCGTACATTTAAACTTATTAAACTTATTTTATTCCTTTGGTGAATTTTTTTGTATTCCACAGTCCGTTTGAGAGTTCGGTTGCTTTGGGTTGCGCATAGCAAGTTTTTGCGCATAGCCAGGGAGCCATCGTCCTCTCTCTTCAGGCAGCACCCTCAACCATATTCAATTAAATACGTTGAATGTAGTGTCATAAGGATATGCCAATAATAAGATAAACTTGAGGTTGGGGGGGGCGGTGTTTGTTACAATTCCAATGTAAAATAGTAACTAGTATTTAGAGGGACAAGTTAATACAAAAAAAACTGATGTCAGGCTTTAGAAGTCAAGTCTAGGTCCCCAGTGCATGTGTCTATATCCGGACACGGTGTGATCCTCACACTGTTCTCTAGATAATGACGTTGTAGTACCAGTTCTTTATTCCTCTGGGACGTGACATGTGAATGAATACTGGGGGAGACTCTACAATGGTTGAATGTCCACGGTTCCACCAACCCAATCAAAAATCCTGATATACCTGAAAATTCATGTGTGTGAGATAATGCCACATTTCAGAACGCAACCCTGATTGTTATCTGGAAAGCAGAAAGGATGGGTTAGAATCTTGAATATACCACGATGGAGATTATTCTGATTGGAGGGGTGATGATGAAACATGTCTCATTGTTCAGGACACAGCCCTTTATGAAGGATTCTAAGGTTTGGACGTGTATTGAGAAGTAACCGCCCGTTCGCAATTGTACCTTAGAATAAATAAATGGTTATAACAGGAAGTAAGGGGAGGATCTCTTTACTATAGATTGTAGGACTCAGTTTAGATGTCTATCCCATTAATCTATATGTGTGTTTCTGATTGTTACGGCTGACAACATTTCTGTGATCCTGGGAAGGAGGGGAATTGTTTTGTTCTCAGGATGGATCATGCTTGTTGATTGACCTTTTAGCGCCAAATGTTGGCTGGAAAATGATTGGGCCAAGGGGAGTTCTAAATATAGACGAGGTAAACATTGGGAATGGGAACATTGCGTAACATTGCCAGCTTTACATCTAGAAGACCAGTCACCAGAGGAAGATAAACTCCGGTTTCAGTTAGTTTCAGACTCTGAAACAGTTCAGTCCATTTATTATCAATTAGGGTGAACCTTCTGTACAGACTATTTAAATGACCGGATATTAGAGCTATTGTATTTAAAGGAGAACAATAGGGATTTTTACCTCTCCACTCCTAAGTAAAAAGTACACTGGGTGAGTACCTAATGAATTAGGTTGCCAATACCTATGTTTAGCCTGTTAATTCAGGACAATTGCTGTAAACTTGCTTGTGTGGTTGCCTCCACCACCCCCTTTCTGCCCAGGGCTCTCCGAGACAAACTAAGAGGAAACTGAAAAAAGTCCGGAGGTGGAACCCGCAAAGCAAAGTTTGCAGCTCTGTTCTATTAGCTAACCCCAGGGGGGAGGAACTGGCACTTTAGGTCCTCATCATGGGTTACAAGTGATCCAGAGGAGAAGGCAGCGAGGCACAAAGTGAATTAATTGTCCTGTAATAATGCATCTTTATTTTGAACACAGGTTTATAATAAACAAGTGCAAATTCAGCCATGGAATCCTCAGCAGTCGTATTGACAGCCATGGTTAAATGTATGGCCATACATATAAATCTGCAGTGGCTGCCGAAGCCATATTCTGGCAGGGTTCATTAGCAGTAGTTAGTAAACATAATAACAAGTATTGAGGTTAATAAAGTCACACGTCTCAAGTCCATCATGAAATAGTATGTGTCTGATTACTCTGTGTTTAGAATTAGGCGCTCAGAACATTATGAAACCACGGGATAGAATGCCACCAGTACTTTAACACTTCAGTGCCAGGAGAATTTTGTGTTTAGTTTGTCATGGAATATTATGATAGTTTTATTTGTTAACGCGAAATAACTTGACCTGAGATTCATAATCCTAAAATGACCTGTAAAACCACATTAACCCGAAGTAATGTCAGGTTATCGCGTGTTTTACACGTAATATTTTAGCGGCATTGAGGCCATTTCCAAAGTTTGTAATGCCCTTGAAAGTATTTAAGAATGACATGAGACTGGTTCTAATTTCTATGTTTAAAGTTTTGCCACGATGGGAGAAACTGGAGAGATCATAGCACATCAATGTTTCTGTTTGTAGAACTTAGACCCCTTATATTGAAATTAGGTGGGATTCAGGCAAAAAGTCTAGTAGGGGACACACCTACTCTAATGTAATTATGTTCTGACTGAATTGCGAAATCCATTCAGATGACTTGCAAACGTCTCAAGAAACTAAACTTCCGAGTTGTCTGAGTTAGACCCAGGATCCCCTCATCATTAGTCCCTGCTCAAAGTGTCAATGGAAATATCCCTGGATCAACTCTTACTTATGTATAAATACCAGGTAATTGCCAAACATTCTTGGTTGTAGCAACCATCCAGCTTGTGTTTGAAAAAGGAACAATGACCTGCCATAACAACGTCATGGAAGACAGTCCCTAGCTTTAACTGTTCTCACAGGATAAACCTTTCCCAACTTTTACTTTAGGTATCAATAACCGAGTAACTTTGAACATTCTTGTTTGTAGAAAAAACTCATCCAGCTTTTGATTAAACGGAACCAAGAACCTGCCATAACACGTCCACTGGAAGACACCCGTTCCATAGCTTTTACAGGTCGCACAGTGACAAACCTTTCCCAACTCCCCCTACTCTTATGATCCATACCAGTACTGTAACATTTCTTGTTTTGTAGAAAACTTCATCAGCTTTTATTAACTGACCAATTGAACCTGCCATAAACAACGTCCCCTGGAAGGACAGTTCCTAGCCTACCCGTTCTCACAGTGACAAACCCTTCCTAACTCTACATTTATGATCAATGCCAGAACTGGCTAACATTCCTTGTGAGTGAAACTCATCCGGCTTTTTATTAAAAATGACCAATGAAACTGCCATAACCAACATCAACTGGAAGGGACAGTCATAGCTTTACCATTCTCACAGTGACAAACCCTTTCCCACCTCTACTTGATGCTCAATACCAGTAACTGTAACATCCGTGTTTGTAGAAACTCATCGGACTTTTTATTTAAACTGACCAATGCAATGCCATAACAACGTCACGGAAGACAGTCCATAGCTTACATTCTCAAGTGACAAACCTTTCCCAACTCTACTTTATGTATTCAATACACAGTAACTTGGAACATTCCTTGTGTGTAGAAATATCCAGCTTTTTATTAAACTGACCAATTGAACCCTGCCATAACAATGTCCACTGGAAGGACAGGTTCCATAGCTTACCATTTCACAGTGACAAAACCTTTCCCAACTCTACTTTATGTATCAATACAGTAACTTGAAACATTCCTTTGTTTGTAGAAAACACATCCAGCTTTTTATAACAAAACTGACCAATGAACCTGCATAACCAAACGTCCCTGGAAGACAGTTCATAGCTGTACGTTCTCACAGTGACAAACCCTTTAACAACTCTACTTAAGATACAATACCATTAACTTGTAACAGTCCTTGTTTGTAGAAAACTTCATCCCAGCTTTTATTACATGACCAATGAACCTGCCATAACAAACCGTCCACTGGAAGGGACAGTTCCATTAGCTTTACCGTTCTCACAGGAACACACCCTTTCCCAACTCACTTTATGATCCATACCAGGAACTGCAAAAAATTTCTGTTGTAGAAGAAACTCATCCAGCTTTGGTATTAAACTGACCAATGAACCTGCCACACAACGTCCCACTGGAAGGAGACAGTCAAGCCTTACCGTTCTCACAGGACAATAACCCTTCCTAACTCTACTTATTATCAAGGCCAGGTTAGTAACTGTAACTTCCTTGTTTGTAGAAAAACTCCTCCAGCTTTTTATTAAACTGACCAATTGAACCTGCCATAACAACCTCCATGGAAGACAGTTCCACGCTTGACCATTCTCACAGTGACAAAACCCTTCCCAACTCTACATTTATGTATCATAACAGTAACTTGGAAAAATTCCTGTGTGTAGAACTCATCCAGGCTTTTATTAAAAGACAATGAACCTGCCATACACCGTCACTGGAAGACCAGTCCATTAGCTTACCAATTCACAGTGACAAACCCTTTCCAAATCTAATTTAGATCAATACCGGTAACTTGTAAAATTCCTTGTTTGTAGAAAACTCTTCCAGCTTTTTTTATTTAAACTGACCATGAACCTGCATAACAAGTCACTGGAAGAACCGTTCCAAGCTTTACCATTCTCACAGTGACAAACCCTTTCCCCCTCTACTTTAGGATCAAATACCGTAACTTGTAACATCCTTGGTTGTAGAAAACCACATCCAGCTTTTATTAAACGGAACCAAGTGAACTGCCCCCCATAACAACGTCACTGGAAGACAGTTCCATAGCTTACCGTTCTCACAGTGAAAAACCCTTCCCAACTCTACTTTATGTATCAATACAGTTAACGTGTAACATTCCTGGTTGCAGAAACTAATCAGCTTTTTATTAAACTGACCAATGAACCTGCCATAACAATGTCCACTGGAAGACAGTTCCATAGCTTTACATTCTCACAGTGACAAACCATTTCCCAACTCTACTTTATGGTCAATACAGGAACTGTAACATTCCTTGTTTGTAGAAACTTCATCCGCTTTATTAACTGACCAATGAACTGACCATAACAACGTACACTGGACGACAGTTCCATAGCTTACCGTTCTCACAGTGAAAAAACCCTTCCAACTATACTTTATGTATCAATACAAGTAACTGTAACATCTGTGGTAGAAAAATCTCCAGCTTTTATTAAAAACTGACCAATGACCTGCATTAAACAACGTTCCACTGGAAGACAGTTCCATAGCTTTACCGTTCCCCCCGTGCAAACCCGTTCCCAACTCTACTTAGGTATACAATATCAGTAACTTGAACATCCGTGTTTGTAGGAAACTCCATCCAGCTTTTATTAAACTGACCAATGAAGCCTGCCAACAACGTCCACGGGAAGACAGTTCCATAAGCTTTACCGTTCTCCACAGTGACCCAAACCTTTCAAATCACTTTATGTATAATACCAGTAAATTTAAATTCCTTGTTTGTTAGAAACTCATCAGCTTGTTTTTGAAACTGACCAATGAACCTGCCATAACAACATCCACTTGGAGACAGTTCCATAGCTTACCGTTAGTCACGTGACAAACCCCTTTCCAACTCTACGTTATTATCAATACCATAACTTGGAAACATCCTTTGTTAGTAGAAAACACTCATCAGCTTTTATTAAATGACCAAGGAACCGCCATCACAAAGTCACTGGAAGTCAGTTCCATAGCTTTACGTCCTCACAGTGAAAAAACCCGTTCGAAATTGAAGACTAAACCTTTTCTCAAGTTCTTACGGGATGTCCCATGTGTCATCTGAAATGTCAAGCAAGACAAAGGGCGCCACGGCAACGGTAATCAAAAACAAACAACCAAAAACCACAAACAAACAAAACAAGTAGAGGAGCACAATACTCAGTGAATATTTCTTTATTGTGCAAAAAACACACAGCATACAATGTGTTTTTTTTTTTTATTCGGGACCTAGGCCCGTAGAGTCCCGAACGTTGTAAGCTGTTGTTTTTGCCAAAATAAAGAAATATTCACTGAAGTAGTGTGCTCCTCTTTGTCTTGCTCGGGAATTGAAGCCCTGTGATCGTAGGGGGAAGGCGGCTTGAGAGGACTGCACATACCAACTTGCTGCTAATTAGTTTCAACAGCGGTGTCCATTGTACATTTGGAACTATTGGTCATCAGAAATATTCATTGCTGAACAATGCTCAGATTATGTATGGACCGTAATGTATTTATACACGTAATCAGATCACACGCAAGCGCCTTTTCTCCAGCGAAATATGTAACTTTCCCAGCTCTCTTCATATTCAAGCTTCCCCCCATCCCTTATTGGAATTTAGTTGCATTCATGATCTGAACCCGTTCCATTCAAAGATGTCCTTTTTGTACAGGATCCAAAAATTGCACTGCCAATATTCCATATGAGCCTTACCCATGCTTTGTTAAAAGAGGGAGATAAAAATTGGTATCCCAAAATCCCATATGCCTCTTTACAAGATATATAATGCGTCTCAAAGCTGTTGCTGGACTGGCACTGTTTGCCTAAAGTCTGTCTAATTGTTTAAATGTACAGTAACATAGAAGTGGAAGTTGAATAAGACATTGACCCTCTAGTCCAACCTTATACCCTCCCCTATCAACAGTACATATTAAACATAGTAGTGGCGGTTAAATAAAGGACATGCAAGCCATTCTAGTCCAAGCTTTTTTGCCCCACTCACAAACCCACAAACAGTTGATCTAAAGAAGGCAAAAAAAAAAGCCAGCAGAAGGAAGAAAATTCTTCCAAACTCGAAATTCATGGAAACACAGAGGGGGCCAGACCAGCAGCAGCGTCAGTGATTGGGCCGAGACAAAATGGTCAGCCAAATCACTGATGCAGCGGCCAGTCCAGGGCATTGGATATTAAAACTCTTGTTGTGTAGACTCCTAGCTTGGTCTCAGCTGTTGGTTGTTTTTATCACTCTGACAGTTATATACTGTTACCTCCATTTCATCCTGCTGTTTAACCTCTTGGCTAGCATCGTAGTGTTTACAAAGTTTTTTGTTTTTTTTTAAAGAGTTTGTTAATAATGGATTGTTATGCGATTGTCTTAGGCATATTCGTCTTGTGGGGCCCGATAATTAAAAGAATCTATAGAGTAACGGTCTAAAAGTGACAGTTTATTCTTAGATTTTTAAAATGTGTATAGGAGTCTACAAGGAACATATTAAAGGCATTTCCACCCCAAACTAAAAGTGAATCAATACTTCCCCCCGCATGTAATTTTAAAAAAATAATCCTTACCGTACCATCTCTTCCGATTTATGGTTCTCCTGCAGATGCTTCTCCAAAGTCCAGGTAAATGAAGGTAGGAGCTGTCTTACTGTCCAAAGGGTTCAGCCTCTATCTTGTCTCCGGGGAGGGATGGGGACTCATAATTATAGCGGTTAAGGGGGGCAGGGGTAACCTACAAAATATCAAAAAAAAAAAATTATTCAAGGCTGGTATAATTGCCCTTAATCTAATTTTCTGTGCAATTTAAATTTTTACATATTCATTTTTAGTCTCAGTCACCAGAATTGAAAACCCTATTGGATTTGCGATGCTAAGAACAAACATAAGAATCTTTCAGAACTGTGCCACAAACTGAACTCTGGCCGATACTAATATACGATCTGTGGGGATCAACAGAAAGCGGTTAAAGAGCGTGTTCCAGATATTATCCGGGAATAGGGAACCAGTTCCCATTACCTGTGTGGGAGAGCGAAACATTGCGGATTATTGGGGATTCTGGTATCAGAGACCACAGTACCCATAGCTCACATTCTAAACGCTATGGCTACAACCCAGGTAAGCCAAAGGTCTCTTTATTCTATAGATAGTTTTGACTTTCGTCTAACGGGGCACGCATGTTTGGGGGAGCTGTGCTGCAAGTAGAGATTTATGGTGTAGATTTGTTGGGGTGGATAGTCGCGACTATACTGTATAGCTATGCATTATATAAAAAAAACATAAAAGATTACTTAACAAAAACAGAAAAAAGTGAGAAAATTCTAAATACACTAAATAGCTCGACAATGAAGTTTACCCCAAGTGAACACACTGAAAAAACCGTATATCAACATTTTCTCCAATACAGGAAACAAGGAAGTTAAGTTATATCATGGTATATAGAAACAACAGTATTTAAGGAAATAAAAGGTAAGATCAATAAAAGACAACAACAAGCTCACAAAAAATGAATAGGTAGTGCTGGAAACAGTCAACCCAAAATAAAGACATTAACTCACAACCCAGCGGACAAGGGAGGGGATTGGTCATACTTAAAGGGCATGTCCCCACAAAAAAAAATACTAAATTTCACCCACTAGGGCCCCACTGTAGGATGTTAAAAAAAACTTTCACCTTACATCGTCCTCCTTATGGTCTCCTCCAGTGC
The DNA here is from genome assembly GCA_019447015.1 of Hymenochirus boettgeri. Lineage (NCBI taxonomy): Eukaryota > Metazoa > Chordata > Amphibia > Anura > Pipidae > Hymenochirus > Hymenochirus boettgeri. The sequence goes on from CM033469.1 coordinate 11,576,090, forward strand.
TGTTCAAGTGAAAAAAGTGAAGGAGTAGGAGATGTCAGTTGAGTCAGCCGGTCCCTGCTGCTTCCTGTCCTCTGAAGAGGTTCTGCAGCACAGGGGGAATGAGTTCTGTAAGTACATTCTGGGGCTTTTTTTTTTTTTTTACAAACTAAATGGCGGCGGGGGGGTCTTGAGATGAGATTGCCTATACACAGTATAAAGTTTAGTTTAGGGGGTTGAGCTACCTTTTAACATGGAATATTATGGATCGGCTATAAAAGAATAGAATTTACTGATAGAGACGGCTTTTAAGATAATAGGGTCCTAAATTAAAAAACAAAAGATGCTGTATGCCATATTCTATCACAATAGCAGCTACAAATAGGATGACAGCCCTGCTCTCCCATACATAGATTGTCTAATTACAACCATCGGACTCAAATTCATACAAACGTCTCAACATGCATGAAGTTATTAAAAGTGCACTATGGATGATGTTGGCACTATAAACTCATATAATCATAATAATAATGACATAATTAATAATAATAATAATTATGACAATAATTAATAATAAGAATAATGTGGGCCACCTAGATGTTTTGTAGAGACTTTATACACAAATTTGCTTACAACAGTACAATGGAGAATTGGATAGGATCAATTGGCAAAAAAAAATTATTGTGGAAGGTGGTTTAAATTCATGTTAGATCATTAATGTTTTTATTTAAAGGGGATTATCTTCCCCACAGTCATAGGCGCCAGCAATGGTGCGTATTTGCCAACTAATATGAAAATATTGAAAAATATGTGTGGGACCAGTCGTTTATGGTTTTTTCTCGTTATAGAAAAACCCTTATAATTACATGGGAAAGATACCAATGAATTAGTAATGTCTGAAGAACCTTAACTCCGAGTACAGTTACATATAAGAATTACACCATGAACAGCTTTTTTTTCGAGAGTTAAGACCGCATGGGGGGAGCATGGAGACAAACAAACTGTACTGTTTTAAAAGTCTTTAGGCTATCTAGGACTATAGTAGCTTCCACAAAAAATGGATGAATTGTATCTCAATGACAAAATCAAATCATCAAAACACTCGGAAGTTATTTTTACGAAACAGCAGTTAAAAGTTGGAATAAAGATAAAAAGAAAGAAAAAAGAGGACTAAAAAGGATGGCCAAGGTCAGGTTATGGGCAAGATATAGCCCAGTTTACACAAAAATGAAGTGCATCAAAACATTGTTTTCTTTTTTTTTTTTCACCTCGTTGAAGTGGAGCCCTGGTTCAGCAGAAATAGAGTTAAACACGACCAATTATTTCAGCCAAGAAAGGTCCAATAATTACAATTTCAATCGCGAAAAGGGTAATTCAAACAAAAAAATGAACGTTAAATCCCATTAAGAGGGTACGATCCATTATACGGAAAAAAAGTGGAAGTTCTGATACATAACCCCGGTTATAGGAATTTTACAAAGGTACCAAAAGTCACTATAAAACAAGTATAAAGTGTAATTAAAATATTGTAGAGATGCCTTAATATGGCCCATGTACGAAACTTGTCAACCATTTAAATCTACAGATAATGTACAGGGTTGCAGGAGGGATCTAAATAGATTGTCACCTTGGGCTGCTAAGTGGCAGCTGAGATTCATGTTGAGAAATGTAAGTTGAGCATTTGGACTTAAAATCCTTGTGCCTACTCCTATACTATTAAATGGCTGCTGTGTTAAGTGAATCCCTATTGCAAAGGATCTTGGAGTTTGGTGGATAACAAACTTAAAGGTAGCAAGCAGTAGCCAGGCGGCACACAGCCAGAAGCCAGCATCGGTATTGTCTTGTATTAAAGAGAGGTATGAGATTCAAGGGAGGGGAAAAATGTATTCTCCCTCGTTACACAGCATTGGTAAGGCTCATTTGGAATATGCAGTTGTTGAATCCTGGTATACAATTACAATTATGTACGCTGGAGAAAAGGCGATTGCGTGGGGCATTATGATACAGTATAATACTATGTGTTCACCAATAGAACCATTTTTAGACACGTTTAGTCTGTAATTTCCCAAAGGGTTTTTCACCGGGAGAATGGTAAAACTATGGAACTGTTCTTCCATTGGACGTGCTGATGGCAGTCCAATGGAAGGAACAGAAGTTGCAGGCTTACTGGTATTGATAAAAATAAAGTTGGAGGTGATTCAGGAATATTTCCGATTGTACTTGAAGTCAGGAAAAAAAAATGTTTCTCCCCCTTTCAAAAATTCGGTGGGGTTGTTTTTGGCCTTGCTCTGCCACAACAGTTAGGAAGGAAATGTGGCTATTTCCAGGAAAGGGAGGAACTTTGGGTCTGCGGGCAAATACAAACTTAGTGGCCCGTTCAAGGTAGATGCAAAAATATTTGATCACACCCACTTAAGTTATGCCATTTTTAAGACTAATATGTCTATTTCCATGGTGTGGCTTGCAAACATTTCAGGTTGTATGATGTGGGTAAGATAACCGAAATACATTTGAGGGTTACTAACGACACTTTACGGGCGGGTTATTAAAATCGACCGCTAATTCGAAGGTTACGAACTATACTTCAGAGTTACCGAAAATCGAAGGTACATTCAAGGGTCGAGAGTTACGAATCGACGGCGAACATTCGAGGGTTACTGAAAGTTCAGCTACATTCGAGGGTACCGAACTATACTTTTGGAGGGGTTACCGAATCGATGCTACATCGAGGTTAACCGAAATGCAAAGGCTAACATCGAGTGTTACTGAAATGACATCATGCGGCTATATTCGAGGGTACCAAACTATACTCGAGGGGTATCAATAATCGGATCCGCGTCATTCGAGGTTACCGAAACGAACAATATAAGTGAGGATTACTGAATTCTAAACATTATATTGAGGGGTACTGATTCGAGAATTCGAGAAGCGAAATTATCAAACATTTTCAAGAATATGAAAATAAGTCTGCAAGTTCAGAAACCGAACTGGTTAGAAGTCGGATTAGTTTGACAGACGAGTTCAACTAGTTTGAGTCCGGAGAAGCTGACTAACACTGACTAATGATCTGGAGGATGGAGGGGAATGACTAAGGTGGCTAGAAACAAAGAGAGCTGGACTAAAATAAATCCATCATATCATGAGGAACCCCCATATATATGCCTCTGGCGCTCAGCCTCATGTAAGTGCTTGCCAGACAGTCAGTTAAGTTAATCTGCTTTATTTTAAACACTGCTCCTTTAAACATGCTGTGTGCTTCCATTAATCGTACAAGTTGGAGGGTCTTGGCAGACCAAGGAGAAAAAAGTTAGTTAGTCTCAAAGATAGCAAATGCTACCCCCCACCACCACAATCATATTGTGAGCATGTGAGCCAAGGCAGGCAGCACAAAGTTAAGAGTTAAACTGAGGCTGAGTGTATCCAAATCTCAGTACTTGACCTCCCATTCAGCCCAGGAGGATTCTTCTGTACGTGCCTCATGTTAGTTGATAGAGGGCAGTGCCGTTCTCAGGGGGGGGGGGCGTACTGCTATAGGTGGCCCGGAGAGTGAGGAAAAAGGCAAAAAAAAAACATTTTTTTTATGACCTGCAATACTGCGTTTCAACCACCTAGTTTAACACAGGAGTCCTGTTTCCAGAAAAGAGAAAGGGGGATGATCTCCGGGGAGTTCATCCTATGTCTGGCCACCTGCCTCTGGCATACAGCAGTGGTTTAGTTAGTAAGTGGCTTTACTCTCTAGGGGCAGTTTTATAATGACTGGTCCCTGTTCTTTTAGCGTTTGTTGTTCGCGTGAATGTTGTGTACAGGAAATTGGGGTATTTTAGTATAATATATTGGGCAATTGGGTGAGGAATTGGTGAAGTTTATTAATTATACTGGGCAATTGTGTACTGGACATTGGTGCAGTGTTATATACTGGGCACTGTGGGACCTGAGACATTGGACATTTATATAAATTGACTGGCAATGGGGTTCTTGTCCTGGACATTGGTGCAGTTTATATATACTGGGCAATGTGCTGTACTGGACATTGGGTCCTATTTGGATATAATAATGGGTAATGTGATGTACTGACATTGGTGCAATTTAGATATACGGGCCAATTGTGTGTACTGACATTGGGGCATTTATATAATATATTGGGCAATGTTTTACTGGACATGGTGCAGTTTATATAATATACTGGGTAATGGTGTACTGGACATTGGGCCTTTATAAATCTACTGGGCAATGTGTGCTACTGGACATTGGTGCAGTTATCTAATATATGGGCAAGTGTGACCTGAACATTGGGTTTCGGGCATTTTAAAAAATGTACTGGGCATGTGTTTACTGCGACATTGGTGCAATTTCTATATACTGGGCAATGTGTTGTACGGAATGGGGCATTTGATATAATATGACGGGCAATTGTGTGTACGGACATGGTTTGCAGGTATATACTACTGGGCAATGTGGGTACGGACATTGGGGCATTTATATAAAGCCTGGGCAAGGTGTGTCATGGACATGGGCAATTTTCATACGGGAGGTGGTACGGGACATGGGGCTTTTATATATACTGGGCAATGTGTGTACTGGACATTGTGCAGTTTATATATACTGGGCAACGTGTGTACTGGACATGGGGATTTTATAGTAATATATTGGGCAATGTGGTGTACTGGACATTGGTGCAATTTATATATTAATGGGCAATGTGTGTTACTGGAAATGGGGCATTATCTAAATATTGGGCAAGGTGTGTACTGGAAACATTGGTGCGTTGTATTGATAATATTACTGGTAATGTGTGGTACTGGAAATTGGGGAATTTATAAAATATACTGGCAATGTGTGGTATGGACATTGGTGGCCAGGGTATATAATATATGGGCAATGGGTTTATGGCCATTGGGGATTTTATAAAAAATTAATGGGCAATATGTGTAATGGAGACATCGGGACATTTTAGAAAATATATGGGTAATGTGGGTACTCGGACATTGGGGCATTTTAATATAATATACTTGGGGCAATGTGTGTACTGGACATTGGTGACAGTTTCTATATATGGGCAAGTGTGTACTGGACATTGGGGTATTTTCATATAATATATTGGGCAATGTGGTACTGGACAATACATTGTGCAATTTATATATACTGGGCAATGTGTTGTACTGGACATTGGGGCATTTTATCTAATAATTGGGGCAAGGTGTGACTGGGACATTGTGCCGTTATCATAATATACTTGGATTAATGTGGGTGTCACTGGAAATTGGGCATTTTAAGAAATATACTGGGCAATGTGTGTTACTGGACAATTGGTGCAGTTTATATAAATATTGGGCAAGGTGGTTACGGAATTGGGCATCATTTATAAAATATACTGCGGCAAGGTGTACGGACATCGGGACATTTATAAAATTACTGGGTAAATGGTTGTACTGGACATTGGGGGCATTTTATATATATACGGGTAAGTGGTATGGCATTGGGCTTTAATATACTGTGGTAATGTGTGTACTGGGACAGTGGGGCATTTTATAATATACGGGCCCTGTGTGTAGGACATTGGGCAGTGTATATAATATACTGGTTAGTAATGTAGTGTTGGGTACTGGACATTGGGGGCATTTTATAAAATATACGGGGCAAGGGTGGTACTGGACATTGGTGCAGTTTATATACTATATTGGGGCAATTGCTGTACTGAAACATTGGGCATTTATAAATATACTGGGCAATGTGGTACTGGGACATCGGGACATTTTTAAAATATACTGGGCAATGTGTTTAATGTCTGCCGTGGTACTTGGCCATTGGTTGCAGTTTTTAATATTATTGGGCAATGTGGTTCGTGTAATCTGAACATTGCGGGCATTTTAATACAATTATACTGTGGCCTACTGTTTCGGGTGTTTTTTTGTGTCCTGGACCTTGCGGAATTTTATCTAATATACTGGGTACTGTGTTGACTGACAGTGGGACATTTTATATAAATATCTGCGTAAGGTTGTACTGGACAGTGGGGACATTTATACCAATCCGGGGAATGTGTGTTACGGACCTTGGGGAACATTTTATTCTAATATATGGGTAATGTGGTGTACTGGACATTGGGGACATATTGATAAATACGGGGCAATGTGTTGTACTTGGACATTGGTGCAGTTTATATATACTGGGCATGTGTGTACTGGATCATGGGGAACATTTTATTATAAATACTGGGCAAGTGTTGTACGGAAATTGGGGAAAGTTATATAAGATACTGGGTAATGGATGTACGGACATTGGGGACATTTTTATCGATTAGGGCAATGTGGTTGTACTGGACATCATGGGGACATTTATATAATTATTACTGGGTAATGGTTGTGTACTGGACATTGGGGACATTTTATTATAATCTAATGTGGTAAGGTGTGGACTGGGACATTGGGGACATTTATATAATATACTGGGTAATGTATGTCGGGACATGGGGCACTATATAATAATGGGTAATGTGTGTGGTGAACTGGACATGGGGACATATTATATTAATATGACTGGTTACTGTGGTATGGGACATTGGGGACATTTTATTTTAAAATTACTGGGAATGTGTTTGTCTGGACATTGGGGACATTTGGTAAATAATATACGGGGTAACGGGTGTGTACTGGAACATGGGGACATGTTATATAATATACTGGGTAATGTGTGTACTGGACATGGGGCATTTTATAAAATTTATACTGGGTAATGTGCTGTACTGGACATTGGGGACATTTTATTAGAATATAGTGGGTAATGTGTGAACTGGACATTGGGGACATTTTATTTAATATACTGGGCAAATGTGTGTACTGGGACCATTGGGGCATTATATATAAAAATGCGTATGTGTGTAGTGGACATTGGGGACATTTTATAAATATACTGGTAATGTGGTTTGTACTGGAAATTGGGGATCATTTATATAATATACTGGGTAATGTGGGTACTGGACCTTAGGGAAACATTTTATAAAATCATACTGCGGTTGATGTGTGTACTGGACATTGGGGACATTTTATATAAGATACTGGGGAATGTGTTTGGTACTGGACATTTCGGCACATTGTTATATAATATAAGGGGTAATGTGTGTACGGACATGGGACATTTATTTTCTAATATACTGGGTATGTGTGTACTGGACATTGGGACATTTTAATTAATATACTGGGTATATTGTGTACTGGACATTTAGGGACATTTATAAAATATACTGGGGTGAAGTGGGTACTGGACCTTGGGGACATTTTACTAAAGATAACTGGGTAATGTGTGCTATGGAAATTTGGGCCATTTTATATAATATACGGGTAATGGTGTGTACGGACATTGGACCTTTTATATAATATACTGGTAATGTCTTTGGTAATGGACATTGGGACATTTTATATAATATACTGGGAATGTGTGACGGACATTGGGAAATTTTATCAATATTTACTGGGTAATGTGTGGTACTGGACATTAGGGACATTTATATATTCTGACTGGGTAATGTGTTGTACTGGACATTGGGGACATTTATATAATATAATGGGTAATGTCGTGAATCTGGACATTGGGACATTGGATATAATATAATGTGTGAGAAGGGGTCCTGGACATTGGGACATTTATTATAATAACTGGAATGTGTTACTGGCTCATTGGGGACATTTTAATAATATACTGGGTAATGTGTGTTACTTGACATTGGGGACATTTTATAATAGACGGGTAATGTGGGTACGGGACTTCATGAGGGACATTGTATATAGGTAAATGGGTGGTATGTGGGTACTGGACATTGGGGCATTTATAAATATATGGGTAAGTGTGACTGGACATTGGGACTTTTATATTACTCTTACTGGGAATGGTGTAGTGGACTATTGGACATTCTTATATAATATACGGGTTAAGGTGTGTACTGGACATGGGGACATTTGTTATATAATTACTGGGTAATGTGCCTGGTATGGACATTAGGGACATTTGATATAATAGTATGGGCAATGTGTTTGTACGCGACTGTGGACATTTTATATAATATACTGGGTAAGTGGGTACTGGCATTGGGGACATTTATATACTATACTGGGTAATGTGTGGTTGTGGACAGTGGGACATTTATATTAATATACTGGGTGAGTGTGACTGACATTGGGGACATTTTTATGCTATATACTGGGGTAAGGGGTGTACTGGAAATTGGGACATTGATATATGACAGGAAGTCAGTGTGTGTACTGGACCATTGGGACATTTTAATTAATATAATGGGAATGTGTGTACTGGAACTTGGGACATTTATTCTAATCTATTGGGCAATGTGTTGGGACTGGAATGGGGACATTTGAATAATCTAATGGGTCGGTAATGTGTTATGCATTGGGACATTGTATATAAATACTGGGTAAGTGTGTACTGCGACATGGGGAACATTTTATATATATACGGGTAAGGTGGTCCTGTAATTGGGACATTATTTATAATAACTGGGCAATGTGTGTTACTGGACCAGTGGGGACATCTTATATAATATACTGGGTAATGTGTGTATGTACTGGGACCTTGGAGGGACATTTTATAAACTTATCTGGGTAAGGTGTGTACTGGACATTGGACATTTTTATTATAATATACTGGGCAAGTGGTGTACTGGACATTGGGGAATATTATATAATATACTGGGTTAAGGTGGGTACTCGGCATTGGGACAATTTATAAACCAATACTGGGTCATGTGTGTACGGACATGGGCATTTTAATAATATACGGGTAATGTGGGTTTACTGGACATTGGGGGACCTATTATCTAATATACTGGGTACTGGTGTACTGGACCATTGGGGACAGTTTATTATACAATTACTGGTAATGTGTGACTGGACATTGGGGACAATTCTATAATATATGTGGTAATGTGGTGTACGGGACATTGAGGGCATTTTATATAAGATACTGGGGTAATGTCGTGAACTGGACATTGGGGACATTTTATATAATATACGGGTCATGTTGTGTATGGCCCATTGGGGACATTATTAAAATATACTGGTATGTGTTGTACTGGACATTGGGGACATTTTTTAAATATACTGGGTAATGTGGTTACTGGACATTGGGGACATATATATAATATACTGGGTAATGTGTGTACGGACATTGGGGACATTTATATTAAGTATACTGGGAATGTGTTTGTACTGGACATGGGGACATTTGATAAACATATACTGGGTAATGGGGATTTACTGGGAGATGTGGACATTTATATAATATACGGGGTACTGGTGGATGTTCCGGGCATGGGACATTTTATAGAAATACTGGGTTAATGTGTGTACGGGACATTGGCGGGACATGTATATAATATAACTGGGTAATGTGTGACTGGACATCTGGGACATTTTATATAAATCACTGCGGATGTGTTGTTAATGGAACATTTTGGGGACCTTTTATAAAGTCTAAGGGCAATGTGTTATGGACATTGGAAATTCATATAATATACTGGGGAAGTGTGACTGGACATTGGGGCATTTATATAATATTTTGGACATGAAAATTTCTATATACAGGGTCAGTTGTTCTTGTGTTACCCAGTATATTATATAAAATGTCCCAATGTCCAGTACACACATTACCCAGTATATTATAAAAAATGTCCCCAATGTCCAGTACACACATTACCCAGTATATTATATAAAATGTCCCAATGTCCCATGAGTCTGCGGAAAGTAGGTTCCACGCTCTTGAATTTTTTTTAGCCTTCCAACCCACCCAAGATTTGCCATCGGCAGGTGACGAAGGAACCAGTCTTGTTGGGCCAGGGTAGAGAGGTCGTTTGCAGTTCTAGGGAGGGCCTGGGCTGATTCGCTCCGGAAGTTCTTGGCGAGCAGTGGATGGGGCGAAAGGAAGGTTGCCTATGGGGTCTGTTTTGGGAAAGAACAGAAATTTCCCGTCGCTTGGGATATTATTTTTTCTAGATCGGGTCTCCCGAACAGATGTCCTCATGAAAAGGAAGAACTGGATAAGAGGCCTTTTTTGAGGCAGATCGGCTCTGCCAGGCTTTTAGGACCCTTCTAGTTGCCATTGCTGAGCAAGAAGCCCTTAGCGATCAGTTGTCTGGTTATTCTAGAGCTGCGTCTCCAAGTAACCGCGGTCTGATAAATCCTGAATTCCTGTTAAAAGATGGGGACTGGTTGTGTCGGGGGGTGAATCTTGATGATAATTGGTTGAGCCGTACCCTCCATGCTTTTGCACCAAGCAGAGGCAAATGTGGGTCTTAGGGCGGACCTTGAGGCTTTTGTAAAAGATATTTTTAGTAGAGCCCCAATGCGCCGATCGTTTGGTTCTTGAAAGTCACACTTCGGGAAAGGGCAATGGGATGGACTCGGAATAGTCAGGCACTGGGGTGGGGACTCTCGAGGAGGGAGATGCCCATCAATCTAGGTCTGCCTTGCAAGAAGGGGGGGAACATAGTATTAACGAGCTGTGCTGGCACGGCCTTTGAGCCAAATCAAGTAAAGTCGTCTGAGAATCTGTCGGGAGTGCCATATTCCAGTCACCTTACCTATGTGGTTCATCGTCCTCTTGAGGAGAATCCTCAGGTTTAAACAGGAAGCAATAGTGTCCTGTGGCATGGCTAGTCTGGAGTCTCCGTAGTGTCACCAGCTGGTCGGGATTGGAGGACCTGTGAAACGAAGCAGACAGGCGAGGAGGACATAGAGGCTACTAATGATTTAAGCCCCAAGCTATTGGGTTCCTGCTCCTGAGGGGGCCCCCAAGGAGCTGAATTCCGAGTACACTCTGGAGAGGTTTTAGTGATCTAAAGGATCCCTTAAGCTCTTGGCCATTATGGCTCGACTCTAACTGAGTCAGTGGCCCAGTAGGAGGGTTCCATGGTAGTGTTATAGCAGCCGCACCTTGGATCAGATCTGGCCTGAAGGGCAGTTCAGTTAGTTTTATTGGCCCAGGGGGTTGGCACATACACTATTAATACGAACCGGAGGTTGTTTCTATTTTCCTTTTTGGCGCGGGACGGGCGAGCGAACCCTTACGGGCATGCTCGAAGAAAAGAACGATAGGACAGAGAAAAGCTTTTTATTTTTTTAAATTAGCCAAGGGTGCTGCAGCTGAAAAACTACAGGGAGAGGGGAAGGATGTACCCCACCCCCAGTACGATCCCCAGGGAGAGAGGAAACTGTCGTCTGCCTAAGAAATCAGAAATAGAAATGAGAAAAGAAAGGCAAGCGCTGGATGGAGAGCTGGCAGAAGGGTGGGGGGAATAGGCACCTTGGTAGGGTAACACTAGATGGAGTTCGTTAGTTGTAGAATAGGCAGGACCAGAGTGATCAACACCAGGGAGTGGAGAAGACAGAATGGGAGGAGCTGGAATCGCTCGATCCTGCAGCGTGGCAGAGCAGGAATCAGAGAGAAGGGGATTTTAGCAGAAACATTCAAGTCCGCCTCTGCGGCGTATAAGGGTAACGCGTGCCAAAGACGAGCATTCGGCTGGAGGAAGGAGTGGTGACCTGATCCCGTGACCACCACGGCAGACCACCCCGGGAGAAGCTCAGCCACCCCCAGAAAGGATCAAGGCTTACCTGGAGCAGAGTGACTAGGGGGATATGATGGTTTTGTTCGACAGTAATATGGAGGCACTAAATAGGAGTATATGAGTGACAGTTGGGTCCAGTGTTCATTTTATTGAAAAGCAGAGACCATTTTTAGTGGTAGGGCTAAAAGCAGAGGACCCATTTTCATAAGGTAACGAGCAAAGATAGGAGGGGGGGGGCCCGGGGGGGGGGGGGCGGGGGGGTGGGGGGGGACGACCGAGGCCGGGGGGGGCGGGGGGGGGGGACGACGAAGACGACACCGCCCTGGTCTCGTGTTCCGCTGAAGTGGGTTATCCTCCATGCTTCTGGTTCCAAAAAGTTACATTTTTGCTCCCCATGTCTGATGTGCAGGACAGCCAGGTACTGTGTTGAGGGTGATGGGAAACTCGGAAGGGGTTTACCTTCCAGCTGTTCTGAAAAACTCTTGCTATGTAGAGGCTTGTAGTCAACTCCTGAGCGGAAACTGAAGAACTGAAGCAGGCTGCTGGTTGCTGCCAGAATATAAGTTAAGCCGGGGAGGGGTAAGCACCAGAGCCTATGCAAACTTAAAGGGTATCTCCACTCGTATTTTAACATTTGAATCCAGTTCATTGAAGAACGAGCGAGAAGGTAAAGGAGCTGCTGCCTTACTTCCGTTAGTCAATGAACAAAACAAGCCAGGAGAGAAGGTAAAACTTTCCGTCGCTCGCTACCCCGGCCGCGTCGTCTGACAGGTCCCCCGACGGGACCTTGTCTTCTATGCGCTCTGCGCGATCTTATGCCATCGACGGCCCGGTCCGTCGGGCTGTCAGATCAGCGCCGGGTCGGTTAGGGGTGGGTTTGTGGGTAGGGTATGGGGGTAGGGGGGTTTGTGGGCGGGGCGGTGGCCCCCGCCCGGTAGGTCCTTACCGTGGTGGGATCCGCGGGGGTGGTCTGGTAGGTACCCCCTACCCGGTATATCGCTAGGTTCGGTGGGGGTGGGGGCGGGGGTGGTTGGGGGGGTGGTCGGTGCCGGTAGCGATCCGGTGGTATGGGGGATGGTTTGGTTTATCGGCTCGGTGGTTGGTAAGCGGGTGGTTTATTAGGTATTGGTTTGGTGGTGGGGGCCGGGGCTTAGCGAGCGACGCGGGAAAGTTTTACCTTATCTCGGCTCCTGTTTGTTCTTATTGAAGAACGGAAGGTAAGGCACAGACTCCCTTTACCTCCCTTTCTTCAATAGAACTGGATTCAAAAATGTTAAAAATACGAGTGAGTGGAGATACCCTTTTCATTATTCAAGTGTCCGATCCTGGAGGTTGAATATTAACCCCTGCTGTGCCTGGGGTGCCCCCAAGGGCTGAAGAAAAAAATTGTGTGATCAAAAATATCAATGGACTGGCAGATATAACATTATGGCCCATAGAAAGACTGAAATACACAGCCACAATATATACCTTCCAATCGCTTATTGAAGGTCACAAATTTAAGTCCACATTCAAACCAGTCATGTCTAGTATGACACTTTTATTTTTTAAGTACCTGTTTCACCATTTCCAAGAAACTTTTTCTAGCTCATATTTTTGAAAAGTGCTTGTAATCTTCAACCAGATTTTGTACTTGTAACATCAAGCTTATGTTTGGTTTTTTTGCTTTTGGGGTTCAAATGGGACATGTGAGAGAGGGTCAAGGCAAATTTTAGCATCTTTGAAACTTCCTACCAAAAAACAAAAAGAAAGAAAAGAAAAAAGGGAAGAAGAGACAAGAAAAGAAAAGAAAAAGAAAGAAAAATGTTAAAAAAGGTATTACATAAAAGGGTTCAAAGTGTCAAATTTCAAGGGGGGAAAAAAAGTAAGGTAAGTTTAATGTAAATAAGTTATTAAAGCATTTTTAAAAAAAACACAATTTTGGCATGTGGTGGCTGATGAAATGAAATCCTTGCCACTATGACACCTTTAATTAATGGGTTATCCTCAAGCTTTCCCAACTTTACCTCCACCTTAATCAACTCAAAAGTCTAATCTCTTTGCGATCCATATCAGCAACAGTCAAAAACTGTTCACTGCAATCTCTGCCATCTGCTGTGGGCAAGCGGTTGATTTCTGAAAAAAAAGAAAAATTACAGTTAGTCTTAATTTCCAAAACATCCCGTTAAACCCTTAAAAACTAGCATTACAATGTAAAAAATGAAAAAGTTTCATTTAGGATTCTAAACAAGAAAACAAAATTTCACTAGTAATACTCTAAACCCTTCGGAACAAGATTTTATGTAGACAATTAAGGGCAAGGGATTTTTTTTTTTAAATACATTTGATGTATAGGATTTAACATTGTTATAACACTTAGCCAAGTTATAAAATTTAGCAATGCAAGACAATGGCATTAATTATTAAAAGGAATAGTTCACTGGGGGGAAAAGGGAAAACTATTCATTTTTAAGGACAATTATATTCACCGTACCTCCGCTCCTCTTCTTTGGTAAGTACCTTTTACCAGGGTGAGGAACCGACCCACAAGGGTCCTCACCCCTGGGTTTTTGCGTAACTTGAAGCATAGTCTTACTGATGCCGTGCTCCGGTAGGCCAATAGGAAGGCACGCTCGTTTTGCGAGGGGGCGGAGGCCCTACCCGGCAGCAGCGTTTATTCAGTAAGGGCTATGCTGGCAAGTTAAGCGAACCCAGGGGTTGAGGAGGAACCTTGTGGGGTCAGGTCCTCAACCTGGGTTAAAAAGTTGGTAAAAGGTACTGACCCAAGATGAGGAGCGGAGGGAAAGGTGAGTATATTGTTCCTTTAATGTCATTGATTGAAGATAGTGAAGAAAAAAAAGGTGAACACATATCTCCTTTTTTAAACAATCTGTCATGAACGCCAGTTCGCTGGGCACGTAATTGACCAATCATTGGGACATTCCAGCATACGAACGGGTTTTATATTTTAGTTTTTATTATTCTTTTTATTTGTCATTATTCAAATTTTTTGGGCAGTCACAGAGTTGAGTGGTACATTAGGATTTACAATGACAAAATACTCCATTAACCACTTATAAAATTAGTAGAGGATAACAGGTTCTTTTAGAGCAAAGACAAAAACTTTATTAAATTTTAAGATTTAATTATTTCCAAAAGGTGGACAGTGCATATAATCAAAAGAATATTGTAAACAGAAAAACTGGTGTTATAAATAGGTATACAACAGTTATTAAAATAAAAAGGATTTAAAAATACGCAGAAACCTACTCACTAGAAGAAGTTCTTTATCCGGGGTGGGAAGAAAGAAAGAAACATCGGGTCATACACACGGTTTTTTAGCTGTCCCCTCAGTCTGAACCACAGGTTATAGGGGCTACAGGATTTTTTTATAAACCCTTTGATGAACCACCCCCCCCTGCATGCATGAGGTGGGAGTGTCTAGGGAATGTCCAGATTTTACGACTCTAGCCAAAAACAAAATCATTCATTCCCCCTCAGTAGGCAGATTTCCATAATAAAATAAATGTAGATATGCACATTTTGTATTGCCGATATTGACACAGATTCCTCTCCTGTATTAATATAAATTCCTCTAAACCAAACATGACCTGTGGTAATCCATAGTTCCCAAGGATTTAATTACTCACCTTGGCAAGGTTAATAAGGTCTCCATGTTGGGTATAATTTTAATGGGGCCTACTTTTCCATTTACCAAGATAATTAGGTACTGTCTTACCATTATTCCAATACCGAAATAATTTATTTTACATTGTATGGTTGTTCCTTAAAAATGACCTCTTAGGGGTACCCACCAGACCCCCTAGCTGAAGAGAATTTCCAGAAGATACATGAGTCAGCCCCAACATGTCTGGGACAAAAGAAGAGCTGGTTTCCATGCTTCATAATCGTAATATAAACATAGGACTGTTCAGGGTTGGAATTGGTAGTTTTATGGTCCTTTGCAGACCTACAAAACCAAATAGGTAACCCATTTCTTGCCAAGTCACGACACACTTTTCTGACAAAACCCATGTATGGAGACCTCTTTGGAAGACTAGAGACCCTCTGCATTCATAAATATAGGGTTTTTGCAGCCAATGACAAACAGTTAACAAAAAATAAGGTTACTAGGCGACAGTGCAAAAATACGATTAACCGACACTGCAAAAAATTAGACAGTAACTTACACTTTTGAGCCAAGAGAGTTGTCATGCCGTCTGAGAAGAGGCTCCCACATTCTACAAGATCAACGGGAGGGAAGGCTATCACTATCTTGTCAAGGTTTTGATTGAATAGCAATTCGTGGCAGGCTTTTTTGTGTTCATATCCACAGCAATCCGGAGGGGGTGGATACCTCGACTAAACAATTCTCTGCTTGTTCAAGCAATTGCCCCTGCAGAAACTGGAAAAGAGATTGTAAATGAGAGTACACAAATTGTGTAACAACAGCCAATATTAAAACCAACCTTAGCAAATATTAAATTTTAAATCAAATTCCAATGGCTTTGGTCAGAAATTTAACTTGGCAACGCAACAAAATGATAAAAATTGTTGTTTGATTTTTATAAGGTAAATCTAGTAGCTTATATTTTAGTGTTTGGGTAAATGACGATTTTAAACAAAAACATGCAAAATAATGTAAATTGAGCAACAATCCCAACTACGATTTTGACCACATGTACAAGTTATTAGCAGAATGTATGGTATACACACATTTTAATCATTTTTTAGATTTTAAAAAAGTTTTCTATGAGGTGGGGGTAAACATTTAAGTAATGGATGTGGAAATAAAGTCCAGGGTTTCAACTGCGTTAGTCATAAGGCTAAAGTTCTTTATGCAAAACTTGTGCAATCTAGGTATTAGGATAGTAGGATCTTTCAATAGATTAGGCCCGATCAGCCAAATGCTTGAGAAGTAATGAGAATGAATATGCTAATAGTATTCATTGATCTTACCTAACAACAAGCTGTTAAGTACCGCTTCCTATTTCAATCATATTGAGACTTCGAGACAATTTCTCCATCAGCTTGGCAATTTGGTGTGTTCAACATCCATCATGCTAAGAATTGTTGCGCCATATTTGTTCCCACTGTTTGCCGCCATCAGTTGTTACAGTAACTTGCCCCATCCTTATTACCATCTCTGTCAAGTCCTAAATTTAGTAAGAAAAGCAAGTCAAAAGACTTAAGAAAATCAACAAAAGACAAAAAACATTCGGAACCATTAAACTTACCATAGGGTCCAAAGTGAAAGTCTAAGGGTATTTGCAATATGCCTTTGCTGCCATATATGAGACTAAAAAAAAAAAAAAAATTCAGAAGAAAAAAAAAATTGACTTTTTGTAAACTGTGACTATGGAAAGACCGTTAAAGAGTTAACGAACATCTGTGTATCAGTGGTACAGGTCCAGATTAATAGAAAATGAACAGTTATTACAGTATATTCCTACAAATACGATAGTACAAACAGGGGGTACAACTTGAAAATATTATATACAAGTGAATATAAAACAGTAGGAATGAAGATTTGTATTTCATTATGTTGAGGTGTAGAGTGAGGTCAATCGTATAGGTGGTTGGTTGGCATTCAGGGCTGTCACTTCATTGGATTAATGCTTAGTACCGTAAATACTCCAGTATAAACGAGGATTTTTTAGGTTTTTAAAAATAAAACTAAAACTTGCCCGGCTTACTCGAGTCACATCGCAAATCTGCCGAAAAAAAATGGTTTTTAAGTTTTTCACTTACAGGTTCCAGCCATTAGGTCATCTGCACCAGCCGCTTGGACACCGGGAGGGAGCTTGGGACACCGGGAGGGAGAGAGAACCGCTGCACAAGAAGAGGACTACGGTACAATAAGGGAAGTACAGCAGGCACGATAGGCGGGGTGGGAGTGCCATTAATAAGGATTACCTGTACTGTATGCCGAAATGCAGCATGCGTGGAGATACCAGGGAGATCCCCTCCTCCAACCTATAATACTAGCCAATAAGCTCTCACGCATGCTCATAACCAGTTAGAAATTATACCGTATATAATCGATTAAGCCCGCCACGAGAGTATAAATAGCCGCCGGTACCCGGGTACAATTTTTACTGGAAAAAAATTAATAAAAAACTGATTGACTCTCTAGTATAAGCGAGTGGTAGAATTATCACCACTACTGCAAACCTTAGTAATTACCTAAAATGATAGAAAAATGACCATGAATAAAGAGGAGGTCCCTGTTGTATTTTTTAGAGTTATTTATTTTCAAATAAAACAACACTGTTTGTAAGTAGTATATGCCATTAATTTTTTTAAAGCAAAAAACAATTAGATGACCACAAAAACATACCATTACCATAAAACTACGGTACAGCAAAACACAAGGACGGTATGGAAAATATTCTTTTAATGGGAAACCTTTTGCTGAATCACGTTCAATGGAATTGAGCAGCAATATGAAACATGGGGTATATAATTATAAATCCTTCAAAGTCCAGATTCCTCATCAACCGGGTTTCTCCAAACACAAAAAAAATAGTTGCCTCAAATTATCTGGTGTATGTAATGTTATCTTAATAGACATTATCATCACCAACTCATCAATTATTTTACACCATCTTCAATCATGACTGCTGTGCGCTGAACCAAAAACATTCATTTGTACCATCCATGGCATTACTATACCGCATTTCGGAAAAGCAGTTGATGCTGTTTCTGGAATGTCTCCCTGCATCTCGTACCCACTTTGCTTACTAATTCTGTCAGGCTTCATAAGATTTTCCACCTTTTGTCAAATTGTTTTGTTTTTTTTTTGTTTTATTTGTTTTTTTTTTTTTTTTTTTGGCCCTTTCCCTTCTCTTTTCTTCTTCCTCTGCGCTCCCTTCTTGACCAGGGATGGCATCCATTTGTGCCACATTGTTCGACACCGGTCTTTAAAAGGTTGATTTATAGACACATCCAAGGGCTGTAAAACAGATGTGTAAGCCCACCTGGAGAATAACCGCCAAAGTGGGTTTGAAATGACTAGCCATATTTTGACATCTTCACATATATGGCTCCTCAAACATATTCCCAAACTAGCAATGAGGGTTTTTTTTTTTTTTTTTTTTGTAAAGCTACTCCTGCGGTCATCCATTCCAATCTCCTTACCCATTTTTTTGTTCCTTGTTTCATCCATCCAGCCTTTCTTTAATCATCCGTGGCCGCGGGACAGTAATTCGCGGGGGGGAATTTTCTGGCATTTCTTAGGCAAGGGGGCTTCAGTTAAAATATAAATAACAGGCGCAAGCAGTTGCCAATTGAGCCAAACATGCAAGAACCACTTGAAATAAATTTTTCATCCCCGGGTTCGTTCTAACGGGACAGGAAAATAGCTTTTTTCTTCCCAAGGATTGCCACGGGTCCTGTTGCTTTGGAAGATCAAAAGTCATTGACTGTCTCATCATATTCCCAATACTTCCCGAGGGCATAAATGATTAAGCTTCTTTGTTTTATAATGAATTGCAAATTGAGGGAAATTGACAACTTTTATTCCAGATTCTGTCGGTAGTTTTTTTTGTGAAACTTTGTTCGCTGTCGCAGCAAAATTCCCAACCTGAGTTCATGAATCCGTGTATACCCTCCAGCTTATGACAACGAAGTTGCACAGACTGTTCTCAATACCCACTGTTTTAATTTCTCATCTTTTAGCCATTTTTGGACGGGGTTACGAATGAATTGCATGCGTGTTCACAGTATCCATTTTGAGACATTCCACAAAAAACCATTTATGCAAAGTCAAGTCTCTAGAGCCCCATACGAGGTGTTTTAAACCACGACAAGCCTTTTTGGACTTCGCATCTTCTCCAAATTCGCTTAATTTTCACCAAACTCGAACCTGTTTTTCGTCAACGCCCCAAATTCCCGCCTTGCAATGGAATTCTTACTTTCCTATGCCTCTTGAAACAAACCTTGAGTTTAAATCCCAGCGGTGTAAGATCTGCGTTTTTTTTTTTTTTTGTTTTCTTCCACGGGGACCAACCGTGTTTTTTTATTAACAGATTAATATTAATACATAACGAAGAGCCAGTAAGAAAACTGTGGATTTTAGATGTTGCATCCTTACCAAAGAGCAGAGTTGTAATTTTTTATTTTTTCTTTAGTTTTTTAGTGAATTTGGGTGATGGGATTGTCTGATTACTCTGTTAATCCAGGTGTCGGTACCGTTGTATTTTCTTGCGTCTTTTCAACAATTCAGTATTGTTTTGTGCTTCTGTGACCTTTTAAATTACGATAGCAGAATCCCATAAAGTAGGGGTGGGTAGTGTTACAGTAATCCCATACAGTAGTGACACACAGTGCCAGTTATAGACAAATCAGTACTGGACCCCCAAACACACATCTACTGGACAAGTTCTCAAACTACAAAAAAAATCTCCCCCCCTTGCCCAAACTTTGTACGGTAACCCATCTATTGTATTATTTTAGGCACTCCAGAAACTACAACTCTCCAGCATTGCCTTTGGTGGTTTGGGCGTTGTAGTTTTCTAAACATCTCTCAGTGGCAAGTTCCAAAAAAAAAAAAAAAAACAAATACCTTTACACTCTGTAATTCATCTTTCGAGGCACTCCAGGATGTTTGGGAAACTCCCAACCCCAGCAAGCAAAGGATATGCTCTCGCGGGGAGGTGTAGTTTCCTAAAACTGGTATTGGCAACGCTCTCACCCACCACACCCAAAGAGCCTGAACAGAATACAGTAACCAGAGGCAATTAATAATTCAGGGGCAATTTTAAAAAAAATGAATTATATTTAATTACCGGTCGGTCTCGCTCGCTCCTTTATTTGCAGACAGTACCGGTCATCCTTACGTCAAATGGGGCGCCCACCCCCCCCCCACCACTAACGTGACTGCGTGCCACATTCCCTGATTGCTTACAGGTTAGTCTCTCGTGCAGAGGTGTGTTACCCTCCCGGTGTTGTCCAAGCTCCTCCCGGCGTGTGCAAGGTGGCTGTGGCAGATGACTAATGGTCGGAACCGGTAAGTGGGTACGTGAAAAACAGTAACAATTTTCTGCAGACTTTGCCGGGCAAGCGTTTTTAGGTTTATTTTTTAAACCTAAAAACTCGGCTTATAAATCGAGTATTATACGGTAGTCGTGCACGCACAAGTTGACCTTTAAGAAGAGTGGAAAGAAGAAAGAAAAGCCATTGTAACACAAAGCATAAGAAGGCCCACGTTTGCAGTTTGCCACATGTGGGGGGGGGGGGGGGGGACAGCAAAAACATGTAAAGAAGAAGGTTGCTTGGTCAAGATGAGACCAAATGGAACTTTTGGCCCAAAAATGCAAAATGATATGTGTGGCGTAAAAAAATAAAAAAAAACTAACCTGAACATCAATCAGAACACACCATACCCAATTCAAATATGGTTGGTGGCAGCATTCATGCTCTGGGGTGTTGGTTGTTCTCTTCAGCAGGGACAGGGAAGCTGGTTCAGAGTTGATGGGGAAGAAGGATGGAGCCAAAATACAGGGAAATCTTGGAAGAGAAAGAAAACCAGAAAACTCTAGAAAAACCTTTGGAGTCGCAGAAGACTTGAGACTGAGGGCGGAGGTTTCACCTTCCAGAGGTCAAAGGAACTAAACATCACGCCAGGGCAACAATGGAATGCAGTTTTTAAAACAAAACATTTCCATGTGTTTAGAATGGCAACAGTCAAAAGTACAAGATCTCAATACAACGAGAATCTGTGGCAAGATCTGAAAAAGATCGGCTTTGTCACAAATGCTGTCCCATCTAATCGACTGAGCTGGGCCATTTTGTAAAAAAGACATGGGCAAGGATAAGGATTTGCAGTATATAGATGGCAAAGCTTGGTAGAGGATATTACCCTTAAAAGACTGGCCGCTCTCAGCTGTCATTGCAGCAAAAAGGTGGTTTTCTACAAAGTATTGACTCGGGGGCCTGAATCTGAATTAATTACGCACACACCATTTTGCAGTTATTGATTTGGTTTTGTTAAAAATGTTTTGAGATATGTATGATTTTCGGTCCACTTCTCAAGTTTACACCATTCCTTGAATTGGTCTTCAGTGAAATTCCAAATAAAATTGAGTAAGTTGTTGGCATAATGTATGTGACAAAACTAGGGAAGGAACAACTTCAAGGGGGATGAATACTTTTGCAAGACCACTGATCTGGTATAGTTGTACTCTTGAGTCATCAGAGCTTTTAGGAACAGTCAGATTTTTGTGCATACCTTTAGACTAAACTGAATATAAAGGATGGGAGGAAGAAGGGGAGGAAAAATCCATTGAAAGTTTCAAAATTTTAAATTTTTTTTTTTGAATATTCAGTAAAATTCCCAGAAAAGTACAAAAATTCTGTCTGAGTTTAAATTACCCATTTTGTGTGAAAAACTTGAAAAAACAATGGATAATAGTCCTGATTTACATGCAAGGTCCTACTGTAAAAGTAGTCTAAACCGAGTGAGGGCCAAATTCATGAAAATTCTGCTAGCATGAGCGCAAACAAAAGGGAAATCTGCTGACACTGAAAGGGTTAGTTGTTAAGAGCAAGAAGAACAACCTTCAAATGAAAAGGTGGTGGAATGGAAAATTTAAGAGGGGGGGGGGGGGGCAAAACACCTTATGTTATAATATAGCAGTATAAAGTACACTGTTGAATAATTATAAACTATATTTAAGTGCCGTTATTTCATATCTATATATTTGTTAAGCCAAAATGGTTTATAGTTACAAATTGGATTAGATTTTCTGAGACGTAGCAATGAAAAAAGACAAGCAGTGTTGAATGTGTGTTGAATATTCCCTAATTGGAACAATTAATCGAGGATGTTTGGTTAAAGGGATATTTAACAGGTTGAAAAAGAAAAAAGGTGTTTGTTAAAGAGAATAGGACTATGGTGGGGTATTACCACCTTTGAGAAATACAAAAATGTGATTACGATCACGGAATTAAAAAATACCCCACTTTAAGTAGATTGTAACTCAACCAGGAATTTCTAATGGCTTTTGCAAAAGATATTTTCTGGATGGTCCTTACAACTTATATCCTTAATTAAGAGATTACAAGGTCTGGAGCTTTGATAAAACCAGTATGAGATTGAAAATTCTTAATATATGATTTGGCTGTAATCAACCTGTGCATTTTTCCTAATCCGGTACCGGTGTTTTTCGTACCACACCTGTTGCTGTTTGCCCGACCCCCGGCCCGACGTATACCGGGCCCCCCCCACCGAACGGCGATTGTCGCGGTTTGTAATTCGGGCCCGGGGTCTGGCAAACATTGCAGGTTGGTAAGAACCCTTTAGCCGGGGTAGGCTAAAAATGCACAGGTTGATAACAGCCCAATAATTCAAAGTGACAGATCAACGTCACTAAACTGAAAGGGCAATAACCGAAACGACACTCAGAGAAGCGGCTCCTACTCTTCAGTTTCTGGATTTTACAGAAGGCAGTGCAGGACAACCATAAGGAGCAGAGGCGAAATAGAAAATGACGATTCGTTTTGACTACACATTTGGTCAATTTTAGTTGGGGGGGTGGGGGTGGTTGGACATGCCATTGAAGGATAGATCGGGAGGAAAGGGTGTCAAAGGTGCAAAATGGGGTTGTTTCCATGGGGTTTGTTTCCATTGGCGGAACACAGAGATTAACCAACTGCATCCTAAACGATTTCTGGTAAGAACAAGATAGTGAAATTAATTACAGGCGGGAGAGGGGACTGTTTTTGAACTAACACAGGTTAAGGTGTTGTGAAAAGAGAGGCGTTAACCCATACTCCATGACAGTTTAATTATCCGCAGGAGATGCATGAAAAGTCCTTCTTCTCTATGCAGGCTCTGTATATCTAGAGTAAACCAAGGGTGAATAGGTTGGACTTGATGTACGTATGTCTTATTAAATTAATTACTGGTTACTAGAGTATTACTAATTTATATTGGAAGATGTGTTTTATTTATATAGTTAATTGCTTTTCTTATGGAAAGTAAGGGAAGGGCCACCACCAAGCTCCCAAGAAAAGAATCGGACGTTCCACCTGCTTTCCCATCCCATTTGTTAACTTGAATGAATTACGAGGCAGCTAAGGAGGAGTGGACGCATTCCTGTGAGTCAAAGAATGACTCTGGCTGTCGGCTCTCGACCTGTAAACTCATCAGTGAAACAAATGGGACGGGGAGTGAGCCGCTGATCGGTCCTTTCGTTTATTTTCCATTAGAAGGGCAATTACAACTATTTATATAATATAACTTACGAATACAGGGAGGGAGAGAGACAGGGATAGGGGTGGGTTTTTTTGGCCGGCCTTATGCATTGATATTAATAATATGGCTACCTACAGTGTAATATACGGATTTACTTCACCTTGGGTTCAATGTGTTGTATAAAAGCACAAGGCGTCAATATATTCTTTTAGACAAGCAAACCCGGATTCGTAACAGAATCACAGAGGACCCCGGCAATGGGGCGCTGTTATGTGAGCATGTCATCATCCCTCTCCCACTGTGTGAGTGAAGTGCGCCAGTCGGGTCGGGCTTTATCCAACGTTGTGCGGACAGTGGGAGAGGGTTGATAACAGGGTGCTTGAGCTTCTGCTTCTGTGATCCATCCGGCACACATGTCTTTCAGTGTATAGAATAGCCGCCTTGTGCTCTATATGGTAACTCCTTGTAAACTATTAATTTCAGCAGGGATACCAACCACTCTGCCATATGGCTATATTATAGGGTAAGGCCTGTGTTTTTTACACAGGTGTACTTTTTATAGTTAATCTATTGCAATATATAATGTATTCGGACTTTAAATGTTAGTTCTAAGATATTCCCAACCAGACAGGAGGGCCTCAGGTTTGATAACCAGTCCCAAATTAGTTCTGCCAATGAAATCCCAAACGATCAGGGCATTTCACCGTGGTAGGAGTTAGAAACGAAACAGTTGAAACCGATGCTGGTTCACACATAACCCTAACCTTAAGCGCGTCCAGACACTCAGCCGTGACTGCGTCCTGGTCCTTGTACTGATAAAAAGGCCGCCCATACTCATCGAAGGCGATTGTTCCAAGTGCTGACATGATGGAGGACTGGATGAAGGAACCAACGGGATCCTCGCAGCACGCTGGACTCCAGACCCACCAGGCTCCGTAGCTACGCGCAGCACTTAACCGTCCTATGGATTGCGCCTGGCAGAGGATTCCACATACGCTTGGCCCCGCGGAGTCAATTCTAGAATCACTATGTGGGTAGGCGGTATTATGGTAACTAAGGGGAGAACAACAGAGCACCGGTAACTGTATCGCAATTCGATTTGGTTCTTAGTTGTGTTAGGATTTTATTGTTTATTACGAGAGTATTAATAACCGTGACATAAACACGATTTAAACAATTAGGATATTGACGGTTCTAATGATGGAATAAGTGTATGGTGACAGTTCATGTGACTGATCGTGTGTGCCCAGAGGGATTTACTGAAAGGAAAGCCTCTGTCACAGTGCCCCTACCCCACAATGCGAAATTTTGGACCGACCCCCATACACGGTTACTGTTGGTCAGACAAAAAATAAAATCTGCAGGACCCTGACTGTCATTTTTCAAAGATCAGGATACTCACAGTCATGAGGGAGAACGCTTGGAATGTGTGTTTCCTTTGGCAAGGCCCGGGAAACTAGGAGTCTACTGGAAGAGGAAATTACGGTCTTTACGGACTCGCTTGTCGACCCAATTGTTTGGCGGAGCACACTTTTTGTGGAACAGGCGTGCCACACATTGCCAATAAAGCCCTGATACATTGGATCGGCTTTATTCAGTACCGTGGTACCTAGCTTAAAATCTAAACTGTAATCCGACCCTTTCTGAAAACCAGCGCAATTAATTAATGAGTTGCTGTCTGCACATTATCGCTCAATCACTGGAAAGAAAAAAGGACTTCGATCCCGATTAAAACAGTTATAATCGGCAGTTAATAAAAATACATTACTTTATTTCAGGATCACATTTAAAACCCCCAAGACGCCTGATGAGTTCAGAAGCTTCGAACCCTACTCATAGGCTACCAACATACAAGTAATTCCATTGCCTTATAGTATGCTCTTCTCATTCCAGGGCAATATCCTATGCGCAGCTGACTTCTTAAAGGCATGATACATGTAAGCATCTGAACTACATTCTTAATACTCCAATCTTGTTTCTCATTGTTTTGCTGTGTCTGAATCAAGTACATTCTGTTATCTATGATGTTAATCTGTTGCACTTTCACTTTATTTTATTTATCGGAATGAATGCCGGATCAATACTAACACGGCTTTGAGTGTTAGTCTCACTCGTATTTAACACTTTTTCCATCCCCCATTTGTATCTGTATGTTGTTCCCTCCCACTTAGATGGAAGCTACTTTTGGAGGCAGGGACTCTTTCCTAATATGTCAAGGCATCACAAGTGATAATATATGGCACTTGCAATTCTTATTTATCCTAGGAAATAGCAACAACACTAGCACAGCTGGTGGACTGTGGTGGCTGCCCCCGAATTGTCACTAAAAGAAATTGGGTTGCAGCCTCCAGAAACTGGAAACACGTGTGAGGTCAGATCTAGCTCCAAATCAGTTTTTTTATGTTAAGCAGAAGGCTGTCCTATTTGTTTAATGTAGGACTCATAATGATGATTAAAATGTGAATAGATTTAAAGGGCATCTCCAACCTCTAAATAACTTTTTCTGAGTTAAGTAGGGCATAGACTTCCCACCCCAACCATATGTTTAGATTGCTAAAAAGAATCCAAACTCTCTTTAGCAATGCGTGATCTGGCTACATGCATGCCAGAAACTAGCAAATGGGCTGGACCGGAGCGTGCTGTGATTGGTTGAGAGGCAGCCAATCACGACACTGCTGCAGTCTATGGTAGAGTGCCTTGCAGAGTGAAGGGCGTTGTAAGTAGATTCGGATTCTGTTTTAGCCAATTCTAACATTGACAGTTGGGAGTGGAAGGAGGCCCTACATTCAATCAAAAATGTTTGTAAATTATCTGAAGGGAATCCATGGACGGGATCAAGGAGGGAGGGGGAAAGGGCGCCCTGCGCATGCCAGTCCTCTCAGAGGACAAGGAGGAGGCAGAAACCTTTTGACAGGGAGACCACCTCCTTACTCTCAGTTTCCTGGACTTGGACAAGCACTGTAGGAGAACCATAACGAGAGAGATGTAAGGTACATTTTTTTTAAAAACTATACGCGGGGGGCACAAGTAGTGGGTTTAAATTTTAGTTTGGCAAAGGACATGCCCTTTTTAAAAAATGTGGACCAAATGGAAAAAGTTTGAACCAATTTATTCAGAACAAAAACACTGTCACAATCCATACAACGTTTGTAGGAGATGTATAAACTGGTAGTGTGGAATGGTTATGACCCATCCTGGGTGTCTGTGGCTTAAGGAACAGGACTGGGAGAATTACAGACCTATACTCTCCAGGCATACCCAAATTCAGTATATTAAAATTATAGTTCAACCACAGTAAACTTGTGTGTGTTGTTGTTTTTTTAAATTTAGACGGAATGATTGGGTGGGTTGTTGCTAGGTGGCTATCCTATTCCCTAAGGAAAATAAGGTTCCAGTACATAGATTTCTGGCCAAAACCTCTTTGTCCCCCGGGAGGCAGACACCTAACTGGGCCAGAAACCCAGCACCAAACCCTGATTGTGCCTTGTGAAGATAAGCGTCCCCACTGCTCTCTCCGGTTCTGTTCAGAATGCCTGACCTCGAACTCTCCACTCCCCCCCGTACAGAGGGGCCACTGCCGCTTTTAGGATGGTACCCCGCCCCCCCGCGCTGACCCGGGCCCGACAACCAGTCTTTGGAAGCCGTTTTTGTCCACGAGAAACAAGGTCTTCCTGCAACTTACATTCAGTGGGTGCTGACTTGAAACCAAACCTAGTTTCCAAGTAACCCCCAACCTCTCGTAAATAATCCGCATTGAAGGATGCCCGACCCGGTCGCACTCCCAAATAGTGAATAGGTCATTTGATTCAACCAAACATCAAATGATACAAAGTTTTCGGTGGCACCCCTCTCCCCTTCAGGATTAGTGAAGGCAACAAAACATCCAAGATTAAAGGATAAGTTACCCACTGAAAAACGCACCACCGCTTAAGTTTAATTTGTTTAGCAGCGTTTCCAAAAAAATCTGTTCCCTCCTTTGCCGCCCGCTGTCTCTACGTTCCCTCCTGAGACGAACCTTTCCTGAGTAAAGTTAGTGACATCTTGGATCTGCAACGTAGAATCTGTAGCTCGCCCCCATCTCCCAAGAGAATTCCACTGCGCACAAGGACTCCTTAGATAGCCCTATAGTTATAGTATAGTATAGTTACAGGATTTGACCCGGTTGCCAATAACCAAGCACACCCCACCATGGACCCCCGCCTCTAGCCAGTTTCAATCCCCTCTACGCAATATCCTCATTTCCTGCCTAAACTGTTGATCCAGAGGAAGGACCACCCTAAAAAAAACCACCAAAACATTTATTGAAGGGGAAAAAATTTCTTCCTGACCACCCCAAGTGGCAATCGGAAATTCCCTGGATCCAACTCCCCTCACTTTATGTATCAACCCTCACACACCGCGCAAACTCCCCCCCCCCTCGGCAACATTCCCCCTCCTCCGTTGCAGAAACCGCATCCACGCTCTAGCGCCTCTCTTCCCGAAAACCCCCCGACACCCCCAACCCCTGAACCCCCCCGCCACACACGTCACTGGAAGACAGTTCCATAGCTTTAACGGCGCAAAGTGAGAAAAACCCTTCGCGCTTGAAACACTAAAACATTTTTCTTAAGTCTTAAGGGATGCACCCCCCCCCACCCTCCCCACCCCCCGCCCCCCATCCCCCGCCCCCCCTCCCTTTGAAATGTTCTATTGGGAACAATGTCCCCAGATAGTTTATGTATGGCCGGTTAAGTATATACACAGTATCATGATTCCACATCGGTTTCCACGTATAATTGAACTTTTCCAGTCTCTCGCATATTCAAGCTCCCCAATCCCCTATTAATGTTGTTGCCCTTTCTGAACCCTTTCCATTTCAAAGTGTCCTTTTTGTACACAGGATCCAATAATAGGCAGAGCATATTCCAATATGAAGGCTGTACAAATCGCTTTGTAAGAGGGAGAATACATTTTCCTCCTGAATCCATACCTATCTCTTTATACAAGACAAACCATGCTGGATCTGGGCTCGACTGCCGCCTCGGCACTGTTGCTCTGTTAAGTTGTTATCACCAAAAACTCCAAGCCTCCTTTCCAACAGGGTTCACTTAACAGCGAGCCCCCCACTTCTAGGTATAAGCATAGCACAGGATTTTAGTCCAAAATGAATCACCATACTTTAATCAACATTGAATTTCATCCTGCAACTAGCAGCCAATGGTGACAATCTCTAGATCCCCTTCGTAACGATTGCACATCTCTCAAGGTTTTTAATGGTCGACAATTTTTGTGCGTCAGAAAACAGAACCTTGATGACAATACCCCTTCCAAATCCGCACCTTAACACCCCCCCCCACCACCCCTCCTCCACGAATTAAAATATGACAGACCCCCCCCCCCCCCTGGCCCCCCACCCCACCACCCTCCCCCCAACACGAACCCTGTGCACCCCACTTAGCATTTAGTCCATAATGATGAAGCCCATTAACAAATACTCTTCTGCATCTATTCATAACCCAATTTTATATCCATGTACAAAGTGACTCCCCAGAACCAAAACAGACCATAGCTTATTCATTAGTCGCATTATGGGGGCCAACCCGCGCGCATCTAAAAAAGCCTTTGCAAAAACCAACCCCCCCACCAGTAAAATACCCCACACCGACCCCCCCCCCTATGTCTCCTACCAGAGGTATCAATTTCTACTTACTTCTCATAAAAGCCAAGCAAGTGAGTTGACAAAGATCATCCTCCTAAATCCAGTGCTCTAGAAAATGTTCCCTTATTAAACTTTCCAGATCTCCCCCCACTGAAGTTAAAAACTTACAGCCGTAATTACCCGGCTGTGAACGACTACCCTTTTTGAATGTTGGATATAAGATCAGATTTTTCCAATCCGAGGCACACCACCGGACATGAGGGAATCAGCAAAAATAAGAAACAATGGCCTAGTAAAACTGAACTTAGATCCTTAAGTACCCGAGGATGTATTTTATCCTGGTCACAGGAGATTTATTACTATTGAACCTTCTTGAGTCTTTCTTGCTACATATCCTCGGGTTTTAACCAAAGTGCACTTGAATCTTTTATACCAGTATTGCTATTACTATATGATATCGGTACTTGGATATCTATAGTGTATACAGGGGAAAAATATTCAGAAAAATTTTGCTTTTATCGCCATCCTCAGTAACTAACGTCCCCATTAATAATGGTGCCACATCTCAGTCCTATCTTCTTACTATTAAGATACTTAAAAACCATGTTTGGCTTAGTGGATGATTTGGTCAGCTATCCTAACTTCATTATTAATTTTAGCTAGTTTGAGTGCTTTTCTGAACACTCCGTGTTACAGTGTTTATAATCCCGAAAGGCCCTTTCCTTCCCCGCATTAAAGGTTTTAAATGCCTGTTCTTCCTTTACCAAGTTGCTCTTTTACATCAGAATCCAGCAACCATGGGCGCGGGGATTATTTTTTTTACCTTTATTTCCCCAAGCGGTTTATAAAAATTTAGATGTGAAAATGGCTGTAAAATCCCCTTGAAACCCACAGTCCACTTATGTTCAGTACAGTTACCTTGATAATAACATTATTCCCGTGGAATTCTGAAGAGTTGCTTTTACCTGGGAAAATTTGCTTCCTGAAATTAAATGTCTTGTTAACAAGCGCACTTTTCCTTTTCGAAACAAAGTCCAAATGCCACTATTCATGGTCACTATTCACTAAGGGCCTCCAGTTACATTTAATCTTATAATGCGCTCCACAAGTTAGATTTACGATCCAATCAGAGCCTTTTCTAGTAGGAACGCCAACCCACCTGTGAGAGAAATTATCCTGCAGCAAATTCAGGAACTCATCGCTCTTTTTCTGTGATGGCAGTTCCACAACCACCAATCATGTCAGGGTAATTGAAGTCCCCATAATGAGCACAAAACTTGCCAGCCCTTGCAAACTGGCATATGAAGTTGACTCACCTCCTCTTGTAGAATTTGGCGGCTTATAGCAGACACCAACAATGCATGACCCCCTTTCCTGTGCCTAATTCCACCTATTGGCCTCCATTTTATCAATCCCTATCACCCAGTTATATCTTCTTTTAAAAGTTGGTTCAATTCTTTTTACACATAAACACCTACTCCTCCCCCTTCCTTTTTTTTCTGTTCCTGCCTAACAAGGAGTTCCTTCTATATTTACAGCACCAGTAGTGAGAAACTGTTCAACCACGTTTCTGCTATACTATTACATCATACTTTTATCAATGCCCTATTGCCAATTCAACCAATTTGTTGTCAGCTTCAGGGCTTCTCGCATTTGCAAAAATTCCATTTTAGATATGATCCTGTAAATTTTATTGGTTTTAACACTTTATTACACATGCCTCCCTATCCCTATGCTCGCCCAACCCCGTTACGACCACCACGGCCCTATTACAACCTGCTTTCCTCCGGACTATCATCCAGTGCGAATGTAATACCCTCCCCCCCCAACCTAGTTTAAAATCCTCCACCCCTCTAGCCATCTTCATCCCCTTAAAACAGCTGCACCACCATAGTGAGATTGCAAACCCAATTCCCTACTAAAGAGCCTGGTAGCCGACAGCAAATAAGTCTGCACCAGTTCTCAATAAACCCAAACCTTTTCCTTAAACCACTCTCTTAGCCACGCATTAATGACTCCTAAGCTCCGCTTGTCTCCCTGGATTAGAAACCGTGGCTGCGGTAGTATTTGCTGAAACATTAACCTGGAGGTCTTGCTTTTAATCTTCCCCTAGTTCTCGGAAATCATGTTAAGGGAACCTCACCTCCACCTCTAACTTTGTCATTGGCACAAATGATGAACCAAGACCGCCGGTGTCACAACCCGGGCCCCACCCAATAATGTCACACGATCCACCCATGCCGAACAATAGCACCAGGCAGGAACACCAGTTCGGATGTGTAAGGTCTTGGCGGCAGATTACCTATTACCTTCCTTAGAATTGGAGTCCCTACCACACTACCACCTGCCTTGCATTTCCTGACCCTTCGTTCCTCCTCCTGTATCGAGAGGAAAGCCCCTGGGGTGACTCAAGGGACTAGCCCCCTCCATACCGTAAGTTACGAGGTGTCATCCTCCACTTCATACCTAAGGGCGGTTAAATTTTTGATATTGTCTGTGTGGGATGGACAATCTGGGAAGAAAGCCCCCCTACTCGTCCGTCCCCCACTTCCCCTAGTAACCTAACAAAAACTACCCCTTCCGTATCCTCTTGTCCCTCATTCCACCCACTCTATACTGGCCCAAGCCAGTGCCTGATGACCCCCAGTTCTGCCATCCCCGCAATGCTGCAAGTGGCCCCCTTAGACTCTCCACTTCAGATTCCACCAAAAGGGCAACCCACGTCACACCGGACACAGACACAAAGAGAAGGAGCACAAGTGATGAGAGGGAGAGTATGGGAGAGCCAGACGGGAGGGAGGGAGGCAGAAAAGAGAGGCCGGAAAAAGAGACGAGGAACAAGAGGAAAGAGGAGACGGGCAGGGTACAGAAATAATAAATAAAATTATGTTTAAACAACACAAAAAAAAAAAACAAAAAAAACAAACCCCCAAAAAAAAAAAAAAATAAATAAATTTCCCCCCCCCCCAAATATATTACTTTTGGAAATAATTTAATTTAACTAATCTGAAAAAAAGTAATTTCACATAAAGTTAAACGATAAAAGAGAAAAAAAAATCATTAATAAATAAACAAGTTTAATTAATTTATTGGATTTAAGGTATTTCATATATAACCTTTTCTTATGTAACTCCTAAATTATAAGCATAAAAAATATAGATAAAAATTAAGAATAAGATGAATAATATGGTGCATATATGATAAAATAATAAATTGAGTTTTATATATAATGTAAGTATTAGGCATTATAAAGTAACATCAGAAAATCAATAAAATTATAATATATATAGATATAATATAAAATGCAAAATTAAGAACTCACTTGACACACACAAAAAAATCTCAGATAACAGAAGGTACACTTACCTCACTCACACGCACACAAACTACAAGCACACAACACACACACGACACTCACCACTGACACATTAAATCACACCCAAGACACGTGCCCACACATACTCGGACATGACATACCACCACAGGACTTACACTGACCACAGTACATTCACCACCCACATACACTGACACACATACATTTCACACACCCACATACACGGGACACATGACGCACAAACACACATACAAGGACACACACACACACACTCAAACACAAATACACCCAAACAAAACAGACACTCACACACACAGACTACACGTCCCCACACACACAGACCACTGACACATAACAAACCACACACACATAACTGACACACATTACAATTCACCACATACACAATTCAACTCAAAACTACAAAATACTCTCAAACACACATACGCTCTGACACAACATTTACATGACCCACACATATCATTCACACAACCAATACACGACACACCAGACACTGACATACAATCACACATACACTTCACACACACACACACACTGACACACATACATTCACACACTACCACAAAACACACACACACACTTGGACACACATTAAAATTCACACACAAGACAAGGGACACCAACATACAAAGACACCACATACAATCACACACAACACTTCTCACGCATACGCACCCACAAACCGAACGAGCACCACACGCATACAATCACACACATGACACACATTACAATTCACCACACACAAATTGAAACACATTAACAATCACAACACTATAAACTCACACACAAATACACTGACACACATACAATCACACACCACACACACACACTATCATACACTCACACACACCATACACTGAACACACATACAATCACACACACAAACATTTCATACAAGCACACACACAACCACTGAAACACGAATACATACATACACACCAAACACAGTGACACACAGTACAAGAAACACACGCACACAAACATACACTCAAACAGCCACATACAACGCACACAGACAAAAAACACATCACTACAGCCACAAACACTCCACAGGCCACAACAGACACGCAAAGCACAAAGACACGCAAACACACAGGTACACTCACACAAAGACTCACACACCTAATGGCAAACACAAATGCACTCAAACACACATACACTACCACGTACAATCACCACACACATACACTCCACACACAAATACACTGACACACATACAATTACACCACACATACACTCACACACACATACACTAAACACATATAATCACACATACACTCACCACACAAACACTGATACATACAATCACAAACACCACAGATACGAAACATACAATCACACCACAACATATACACTGACACACACAAACACTGACACACATACAATTACACACACAAACGCACGCCAACACCACACTCACACACCCATACAATGACACACATACAATCACATTCACACACACATAAACACTCACACACACATGCATACACGCACACACATACACTGACCACACATTTACACGACCCCATACAATCACCACACCACATACACGCAAACACAAAGACTGCGCAAAACAAACAGGACAAGCACACACACACACACACATACAATCACACACACATATACTCACACACAGATACAATCACACACACACATACACTCAAACACAAATTTACTCGCAAACACAAATACACTCACACACACATACACTGACACACATACAATCACACACACATACACTCACACACACAAACACTGAAAACATACATCAAACACGCTCAACCCCACACACTGACCACACTGACACACTCATACAAATCACACAAGCACACACACATTACACTCAAACACCACAGAACCCTCACCCACACACGTACACGGCCACACAACAGACACAAACACGCACACACAAAACAATCAGGACACACACACCAAAACAGGCCACACAGACACGCAAACACAAGACTACGCAAAACACACACACCCACACACAGGACACTACACACAAAGA
This sequence comes from Hymenochirus boettgeri, assembly GCA_019447015.1. Classification (NCBI taxonomy): domain Eukaryota; kingdom Metazoa; phylum Chordata; class Amphibia; order Anura; family Pipidae; genus Hymenochirus; species Hymenochirus boettgeri. Next base: position 11,610,817 of record CM033469.1, read on the forward strand.
TCAAACACAAAACACGCAAACCACACTCACTGCACACACACATTACAAGCACACCACATACACACACACATACACTGACACACATACAATCACACACACATACACATACTCACACACACATACACGGACACATACTTCACACACATACAACGGACACAGACATTCACACAAATACACTGACACACACATACATGACACATACAATCACACATACACACGTGAACAAGACAGTACAGGACACAAGTAAAAGGTCACACGACTACACGCACACACAGACACAATACATCACAACACACATACATCACACACACATACACTGACACAAATGCAATCCACCACACACATACCCAACTCACCACACACCACATACACTGACACACATACAACACACATACACATACACTGACACACATACAATCACACACACACATACTCACACACACCCACAAAGCAACACACACATACTCACACCAATACAATCACACACACACATACACTCAAACACAAATACTCTCAACCACACATACACGCACACCCACACACATACCACTGACACACAGACAATTAAACACACACATACACTCACACACACCTACATCACTCACACACACATACACTGACACACATTTGACATTCACACCACCCACATACACGTGACAAACAATGGACAATACTCACACATTACACTGAATCACACCACACATACACTCAAACACAAATACACTCAAACACACATTACACTCACACACACACACATGACAAGTGACAAATACAACCACACACACATACATGACACACATACACTAAACTCAAATTACCAAATACTCTCAACACAATACGGTCAAACACACCACATACATACACTCACACAACAGATCACGGACCACACAGACAAGGACACACAAACGCATCGGGACGCACACAAAGTCACACACACACATCACACACACCACACGGACACACAGACACGGGACACCCCAGACAAGCACACACACACAGACAATGGACAAACAGACAAGCACCACACACACCACCACGCACGCACACACACAGACAAGCACACACACTAGACACGCACACACACTGACACACATACAATCAACACACACACACGCACATCACACCACACTGACACACATACAAGCAGCCACACACATTACATACACGACACACAGACAACACACACACCACACTATCATAAACTCACACACACATAATACACGGACACCAAGACAATCACCACACCCCCACACACATACTCACACACACACATACACTGACACACATACAATCACACACACACACACACACACACACTCTAACACACTCTAACACACAGACACATATACAATCACACACATACACTGACACACATACAATCACACACACACATATACACTGACATATACACTGATTAGATAGTGGCTAAGAGGTGTTATAGGAATGCCCAGAGTAAGGTGTCAAAACAGCATTGTACATGGCAGACAGTTTTGACAAACTGAGGAAGGGGCCTAGAGTCCCGAAACATGGTATGTTGTTTTTGCACCAATAAAAGAAGCATTCACCATAGTAGTGTGCTCCTCTACTTTTTTCCTTGCCCCAATGTCCAGTACACACATTACCCAGTATATTATATAAAATGTCCCAATGTCCAGTACACACATTACCCAGTATATTATATAAAATGTCCCAATGTCCAGTACACACATTACCCAGTACATTATATAAAATGTCCCAATGTCCAGTACACACATTACCCAGTATATTATATAAAATGTCCCAATGTCCAGTACACACATTACCCAGTATATAATATAAAATGTCCCAATGTCCAGTACACACATTACCCAGTATATTATATAAAATGTCCCCAATGTCCAGTACACACATTACCCAC